>JAIFHY010000166.1:0-101730 GCA_022264835.1 Melampsora americana | reverse complement strand
GAATTGAATCTTGTGATGACTTAGAGAACTTGGTTATGTGGTTGAATGAATTGAAGATTAAATTTGGTTTTCTTAAAATGAATCTACTTAGTAGTGGTAGATCAAGTTTAAGATGTAGTAGAAAAGAAAAGAAGTATGTAGAAATAAATACGAACTCAGAATGATGTGAGAAAGAAATTGGAATTCTTTTTGTTTTTTGGTTGGAAACGGTTTTGATTTGTTTTTTTCTTTGGATTCAAATATGAATAAATTGAGATGATGTCTGTCTATTTGAACAATATTGGATGATCTTGAGTCTTTTTGGCAATCCAAACTTTACCAAAGAGGCGAGGAGGTAAAAGTGAGACAAGACATATTGCAATCTTCCTCTCTCTCTCTTGCCTCATCCGTGAAAAAAAAAGTGTGTTCCACCACTGATCAACTTCAGTGTTTACTTCATCTCATTTGACTGGTGAAAGACTAGTCTCGGCCCACTTTGTTAGGTGCAAAGCCTGTCAGTGAGACGCGATAGGAGACACCGGCAGAAATGGGTTTCGCAGCACGATACCACCAAAGCTTTAACCCACTTGTACCTTTTCTGACGGAAGCTGTAATGTCCTCGCAGTCTTGCAAAGTTTATTTAAACAGTATAAACAGCTTGTCTTGTCTTGTCTTGGTTTGGCTGCGTCATCACATAGCCTATAGACTACAACTATTGATTTCATTTATTTGAAGTGATCATCAAAGCCAAAACTTCCCATCAATACTTAAACCAGCACCCAAAATTAAAAACCGATCATGAACATCTTGATAAATCAAACGATTCTGATTTTAATTCTTGTCATGGTACAATGTTTATACTTCATTACTCCCACCTCTGCCATGCTGTATGCGTTTGACGAAGCACCAACGATTGTTTATAAGAGGTGAGTAGAGATTCAGTTCTAGAGTGAGATGACTGGATTGATAAAAAATCTGATTGGTGATGTTTAATTGATTCATTTGATACACAAAAGGTTATCATGAAGTTTGGTGTCAACCTCCTGGTTCGACTGTACAAAGTGCAAAAGATTATCTTGAATCATATTTAAGGAGAAGACCAAAGGATCGAAGAAAAGAGAACTTCTTTACAATCCCTCCATATTTTCATAATGGTTAGCTTCAGATCTATGTGAATAGAAAGATAGAAAAGAAAGATAAACTGATAAGAAATCTAAAAGTAGAAATCCCGGAGGTAGAGTTCACTTAAGTGATGAACAAGATGTTTAAAGTCAGAAAAAGAAACTTGGCCAGAAGAGCTTCATAAGATATTAAGGAACTAAACCAACCTATAAGGTGGAAAAAACTTTGGGGGGGGATTTATTTATGAAATCTCGAATTATATGTCAACTTCAGTACTTCAAAGTCATTCATTATAATTTTAAAAGAGAGAGAAGAATTACTAAAAGGTACGAATTGGAATGATTGTGGATCTTAAAATGATCTTGAGAGACGTCACTCTTAAATATGAAAGTCAAATGAAAGAGCATGTTAAGTTAGTTGAAGAAAAAAAGTATGTCAAGTGAAGTGAGCCAATTGATTAAAATTGAGAATCTATTTCTGATCTACTTTGATTTGAATTACTTCTTATAGGACGAATGAATTAGTTTTGGATATCTTCACAAGAGATGAACAAGAAAAGTTGAGAGAATACGGAATTCGACTTGAGAAACGCTGGTCTACCATAGAAGAGGTTGAACTGTATAGGAACTGGGCTTCACGTGTGTGATCAGATTCTCTTTCATATTTGATTAATGAAGCTAACCTAGACTAAATCACATTTCAAGATATGAGTGTTTATGTGGAAGCTAAGGGTAAGAACAAGGGAATTCTTGAGACACAAGCAATCCTAGTCAGCTTGATAAAACTTTACAAAAGACATGCCCTGGGGGTTGTTAATGTATCTCAAGAGATGAGCGACCCTTTCTGGCATTCATTGAAAAAGCGTTGTGAATCTCTTACAGAGGAATTGGTCGATGATGTTCGATCACTGGACCCAGAGTGAGTCTGGAATTGAGATCTTCTACAATCAGTTCAGGTTTTCAGCTAATTTGAACCTCCTATTGTATCTACCTAGATCATGGTTAATGTTATGGATTCACCAAAGAGAATATGACTATGGTATTTATTTTGAAGATTTTGAAGACCCGGATGAAGATACAAAAAAAATTCTACTCTTCTGGATGAAAAGTAAGTGATCTGATCTGAATTCTTTTTGAATGATTGAATATTTTGAATATTTTGATACTAAGAACTTTTACACAAATAGATATGTCATTTTATTTTGAAATCAAATCCAAAAAAATTCCATCATCTTGGAATAACCTCATAGAAGATATGATTTTAGAAGATAATGATGGAAATCAATTTATAAATGAGATGAAGAATTTTTCAATCAATACTCCATCAACCTCGGATCCCCAAGTTGATTTGATGGTCAGATTTCTGAACTTTGTGTTGGAGAATTCAAAATCTGAACGTCTCAAAGAATTGGTAACAAAAGGTCTAAAGGCCATCAAAGAGGCGAAAGAGAGGCTGATCACAATAAAGAGATAGGCCCCGGGGACATCACAAATCACGAGAGTCCTTCATTGCAGAGGATGTCAAAGGTTTTGATCCAAGCTCAGAAAATGATGGCAATTCTGGAAATTGTATTCAGAACTGGATTTTCTTCATTGAAGACCGGTGATGAAGCAAGCATCAGATACTAACCAACTCAAACAGATGAGCTTGTTTAATACCTATTTATGTTGATCAAGTGTGTTGGGTCTCTTTTTAAATCACAACTTTAGATCTTCCAAAGTTTTGGAACATGCTACATATCAGTTTCAAGGAAAATGGCCTCAATATCACACCAAAATCTAATTTTCCTGATATTTTTTCTTTTACATATTCTTCAAATCCCTTTAAGTTTTACACTATGTCAGTTTCGAGATAAAAACTTGGTATCTTTTTTATGGCCCAGCTCCCAATCATCCTTTACCTGCTTCTTTGTCTTCTTGCATGCAAAGTACCTTAAATAGTAGATTCTGCTTCATCATTTTGTTATCAAAATCCCTGTTGAAAGAAACCTCCAATGACAGGATGACATGATCTTTTAGGGTAGTCTTTCTTTTGATGAAAATCCATTTGAGTACTCAGTTATGCATATTGGTTTGTATCCAAAATTGATGTGAAGTGTATCAAAGTTGAGCAATCTGAATTTGATATTTAGTTCTTTTTCAAGGAAAGTCCATTGTTTATGTCTCAAGAAAATGTTGCAGGGGGGTCAAAAATGGGCTGTCATTTCAAGATAATGAGTTGGTAAGAGGTTTGTAAATGAAGCTTGGTTTCTATGTCCTCAAGTTGAAATTGGTCCCATATTTCCTGTAAATGATCTTTGAGGCCAACTTCACTTTGATCTAATTCATTGATCAATCCTGGGATTTGTAAGGTATCAATAACCTTTACTATTTGTCCAACTCTTTCTCCATGGACTTGGCAGAGCGCAAATAACTTGGGACTTTTGTTCATTAAAATTAATGAACTAGGCCTAGATCCAAGTATTCCCATGAGTGGTTCTCAAAGAGTCAGAACCCATAACCAAGAAAATAGAAACAAAACCACAAACAAAAACAATCAAGACAAACCAAGACTCCCCTAGCTCCAAGTAGTCCCTTGAGTGGCTCTCAAAGAGTGAAGACTATTCAGAGCCGGGTGTTGGAGGAAAAGGTATCATGGATATGACTAATCCCACAAATAAACCCCACAACTATCTGTCTACATGTGTAAACCTTACAGGATTGTTCCAAAGAGTGTGTTACTTCAATGGATGTGTTATAAAAAGCATCAAGAACAGAAATGAATCCAGAAGATTTAAGATATAGACAATGAGAAACAAGTCAAGTGATGGGCATATACATTCTGATGATCATAGATCTGATTCAAGCTTAGCCCCATGATCTCTGTGAGCCCTTACAAACCAAGGAGTGGGACTATTTTGTATGGTTGTTAGCCCTTCTTCTGCGATTTTTTTGAGGCTTTGAGATTTTGTATTTTCTGGAACAAATTCTAGGAATGTCACTATCAAATTCTTCTGGTGGTTTGAAGGTGGTGGATTGATCAAGAACTTTGCCATGACAGAATCCAAGGCCTGATCTCCTTTGCTATCCTTCACAATTATCTCTTCCATAAGGTAGTACCAATCCCATGTATCTTCTCTTGATTTCATTTTAAGATAGAAGGGCATATCTGTGTGTGGTAGTTTCAAGATCATATGATAAACTCAAATGTTCATCCAATAAACAATGTCAAAATTGCTCACGTTTTATCCAAAATTCTTGAGATTTTTTTGTGTCTGCATCTGGCAATTCAGACCAGCGGTCCCAGATCCCATCACTGTATCTTACTTGACAAGACCAAAATTGTAACCATGATCTTGAGACATAGATCAATAAGTTCCAATCAGCATTCAAGGCTGAAAAAAATAAGACCATTGAAATTCTATACCCACTCTTCATCAAATAAGTGAACTGAATTTACTAATTCATCTGTGAGAGCTTGAACACGCTTGCGTAAGAACGGCTCTAAGGGTTGGCTTATCTCATGGGGTAAGAGACCCAAGGAGACCTTTTGGAGTTTCTTAATCAATCTGACTTGAAGTGCTTGGGTCTCAAGAACTCCCTTTAGGGAGCCTTCCAATTCCTCGTACAAACTCATGTCTTGTAGTAAGATGTGTAAGCTTCATAATCATGGAAAATTAGAACTATGATGACTCACGTGAAGCCCAGTGTCTATACAGCTCTGCCCGTTCCTCTGGGGTCCACTTTTTTTCCAGTTGGATTCCATATTCTCCAAGCTTTACTTGCTGATCTTCTGTGAAGATATCTATGACATTTTCAGGCTTCCTGTGAGAATTGGTATGAAAGAAACATATTCAGAGAAATATTGAAAATGGAAAGTTTGAATTCTGTTCTATGTAAACATACACCTCTTCCCCATCAAGAAATTCAACATGCTTTTTGATTTTCTTTGCATATAATTCTAATATGATTGGAAGAACTCTTTCTAGATCATAATTTTTCCAATCCCTCTCCTCTGTAATCCTTTGTTCTTCTTTTAAAATTTCAAAAAAGGTTTTTTGAAGGACTGGTGTTGACATCACTTCTGACAATTCAGTGATAAATCCCCAAAAGTTTTGAATCTTTTCTGATGGGTTAGTCTTAAATATATTTTGAATGTATTCAGGCCAACTTTCTTCTTCTGATTGTAACATTTTATTCATCAGCTTGACAGAATCTACTCCAGTCAAGTCTGTGTTCAAGTGTTGTCAATTTCTATCTCTGATTTGTAACTTTTCTTTGGAAGTGGGACATACCATCAGGGGAAGAAGTGAAGAAGGGTTCAGATTTCTTCCTATCCTCTAGATTCTTCTCTAAATATGATGGAAAATGGTCTATTGCTCTTGGATCAGTTGAATGAAGAGGTTTTTCCCAAACTTGATAATCATCTTTGTGTAAGGATAATGGCCCACCCAAAGAATCGGATTTGTTTGGTTAATGCCAGGTATTTAATCTTTGAGAAGGCAGCTACGTACTCATGGTATGCAAAGCTTCTTCTTCTCCTAAGACATCTCCATGCATGGCAGAGGTGAAAGTACCAAAGTAACACCATTGAATCATGACATGAGCAGAGATCAAAATCATTTTCTTCATAGAGCGTTTCATTATATGTTCTCAATAATTCTGGAATGCAGTCCAAGAGCTGGTGGTAAGTCTGAAAATAACTTTAATGATTGTATTAGAAATTGATATGATGAAGAGGCCAAGACCTGGAAATATGGTTGAGGATGATTTATGTCAAGGGTTAAACAAACATTCTAAGTCGCTTTGACACCAGTATTTATAATGCTGCAAAAGCCCTTCACAAGGGAATACATAGATACCTACAGATTCTGTAGGCACAGTAGGCAAAGCAGGCACAGTAGGCAAAGCAGGCACCTGTTGCATGTAGCACCAAAGCTTGCAGCTGCGCTCATGCTTGAGTTACGGCTTATGATAAGACTTAACTAAATCTCTCTTGAGCTGTACCAGTCCGCTCAAACAAGAAGCAAACTTGAGACAATGCAGATCCAAGAGCGGAAAATTGTAGGCAGAAAGTGTAGCCTTCTTTAATGCCCCAGCTAATCTAACGCCAAAAAAGGCTTTATGAGTAAGTCCCTTGTCTGAGCGGATTGGTATAGGGACTTGATCAAGTTTGGCTTATGGCGCAGATTTGGAGCGGCTCGACACCTCGCTGACGCCTTGCAAGAGACTTTTACTTGACACAAGTGCATACTCACAGAGCGCCTTCGACCCCCGCAAGTTCGGTGCCCTGAGGCCTAGACATCCGAGCTGTCGAGGGAAAAGTGTTATGGGCGAGACTCCGGCCGAGAGACTCCATCAAGTTCAGGCTGATGGGTGCAAGTTTTACTTACACGCAGCCTAACTTCACTACAAGTCCCTTGCTGCGAGTCGCCCAAGCTTGATGGTGTCTCGGGCTTGGGCGCCGCGCGGGCAATGCGCCTTTCGAGAAATTCCACCGAACCTTATATTTGAAATTGGAATTCTATGTGCGGTTTACCAAACATCAAGATGTTGACGACAGTCAGGCGAAATGTATAGGGTTTTCGGGACCGGATGATCTGAAATTCAGACCTGCGTTCTCTTCCAGAAGACGCACCCAACAATCCGTTTTGTAATTTCAATGAATTCGGGTTTTGATGAGTTGATAGGTACTCGCATTCAATTTGATACTTTTGGTAAGAACTCTCTTCATTCTTTCTGACCTTTCAACAGAAATGTTGGTGTGGTAGATAGCTTGGGCAATGTATGCAATAAATGTTGATGACGCGCCTAAAAAAATATTACACAGCGCGCCCACAACCTGAAAGTCTTGCAAGGGACTCGGTTAAGTTTGCCACGCAGTCTGTGTATCTGTTGTGTAGGCCAATTGATCAGATATTGGACCTTTGAGCACAAATTCTGCCATTGATATACCCCCACATCTTTATAACTAAAGAAATCTCTCTTTAGAATTTTCAGAGCTGATTGGAGTGAATGTCTCTCCTGGTGGGAATTTGCTTTATTTGTAGCTTGATGCTACAAAAATCTTGATTTGTCTATCTGTTAGAAATTGAATCCTGCCTCCTCATGAAGTGCCCCATATGGACTATATTTGGGCTCACGTCCAACTTTCGAATGTCGAGTCGCTCCGGGCCGAGGTTCGCTATTGGAGCAGGGCCGGCTGTGGGGTTACCCGTGCAATTGAAATTATTCAAGTAGGCAACCCAGTGAAGACTGATTACATAATCGTTGTGAAGTCATACTTTGAGCGCATTCATTCAACTTGACATAAATCAAAGGATGAGAATCGATTGAACGTCATCAAGAAGGTTTGAAGAACTATAAGACGATAATCTTTGAAGGAAGCTCCTATCAGGATATTATCATAGTATATAGACTTTAGATTGAAGTTAAACTAACTCAAGATCGAATTCATATCAATAAGCTTATACTATACAAGATGACCGAAGATAACCACTTCAACTCATCATCATCATCATCAAACAGTTTGACTCCTATCATCAAAACAACAACAACAACCACTACCATCACAACTCCAGCTGAATCAATAACTACAAACGAAGAGGAACTAACAAATCAAACTAAAACAATAAATCAATTTGAAACAATCACCGAGACAAAGGCAATCACCACAAACAAAGATAATGATGATGAATCAAGTTCAGTTCAACAAGCTGGAACTCAACCTGATCATGTCTATCAATCTCAAATGTCAAATTTCAGATTCAAGATTAGAAATCAGTTGCTACGTTCATTAAATGCTGAAATCTCAATCTTACATCAAATTCAAATTAAAACTAAATCAACTTTATTAGATTTGATCATGTTAAATTCATCTTGGTTAGGATCTCATTCATTTTTCATCTTGACATTACCTCTATTATTTTGGTTTAGTCAAAATCCATCTCATGCAAGATCTCAAGTTTACATCTTATCTAATTCGGTTTATCTTACTGGATTCTTAAAAGATTATCTTTGTATACCTAGACCATTTTCACCTCCGATCAAACGATTAACCATCAGTAATCATGAATCTGAATATGGATTTCCTTCTACTCATTCGGCCACTTCAGTCACTACGATCTTAATGATCTTGAATCAATTAAACCAATTAAGCAATCTATCTACTTCAATCCGTTGGTCTACGTATTTAATTTTATTTGTTTATGGGATCTTATTGATCTTTGGTAGGATCTATTGTGGTATGCATTCAATTCAAGATGTCATGATGGGTTGTTTGATTGGTTTTCTAGTTTATGTTTCACATGAATTTTATCTTTTGGATTACTTGACTCAAATCTTAGAATTTGATTTTATGAAGTCAAATTTAATGATCTTCAAAGTTTTCAATATTCCAATCGTGATCATTTCAATTGGATTGTTTTTAACAAGCTTATATCCTGAACCTATAGATAATTGTCCTTGCTTTGAAGATTCTACGGCATTTTTGGCTGTTTCGATCGGTTTGATGATTTCACATTATCTTACTGGAAATCAATCAATTCCAATCAGACCATTTTTCGGTAATACTCATGATTTTACTGCATCAACATCAAATCGAGTAGAACATCTATGTTTTGAAAGTTTAAAATCAATCTTTAAAATCATTTTAGGACTTTTTGTAATCTTTCTTTGGCGTTTGATCATAAAAGAAAGTTTATCTAGATTATTACCTAAATTATTTAAATTCTTTTCACCTTTGATCGATTTACCTAGAAGACATTATGATTCGACTAAAAATTATTCAATTTATAGAACACAGTTAAATCAAAAAACTAAACAAGCTGGATTAGGAGCTAAATTAATTCCATCTTTATTACATTTACCTATACCAGATAAAGAACAAGAATTGAAATCTGAATTAGAAAAATCACAAACTCAAACTCAAAATGAAGCCTTAGATCTACATCTGGGAAAGGATGATCAAGTTCCAAAAGAGTTCAATCAATTTGAACCAATTCAATCAAAACTGAAATCTAGAAAAAATTCCAATCCTCAACAACCAAAACCTATCAAAAGTTTTCAAACACCAACTAATCAGTATCAAATTAAACAATGGAAACCTCCTACTGATGTTAAACATCATGATATAGATGTTTTGATGAGATTCATTGTTTATTGTGGTATAGGATTCTTAGCAGCGTAAGTTGTATTTTCCCCAATCAGTTTTGTTTTTGCAAGCTTTGAAAATTGATAGTTTTTTTTCTTCATATAGGTATGCTTTACCTTGTTTATTTCACAAGATTGGAATTTGATTCAGGAAAATCCCTTGCCTAAATTTTCGGTTTTTATTCAATCAATTGAAAGCGAAGTAGATCTTTAGTATTTCAAATTTTGTGAAAAACAATAAGAAAACAAAGGCAATTCTATTCAAATATCTTTCCATTTTGGTCTTTATCATTGGTCTTTTTTCTAATGGTTGTATTCATAGAACTTTATTATGCTCTTATCTTTTGCTAGCTAACCAATTCTCAATTTCTTCTTTCCAGTCATCATTTCAGATTTTTCTTTGATATTTTCATCTTTTAAAATCGGGTCTTATTTCAATTTATCGGGCATATGTTTAAGGAATTCAGTCGATGTTCTTTTTCCAATTCTAGTCATCCAAATTTGATGTAACAAGATGAAATCCGAAGAAAAACTTTTGAGATGCTGAAATCGGATTAAGTTTCTTTCCGTTTTGTGAATTTTGAAGATTGCGATTTGGGAAGCACGAATCCAAAAGGGTCAAAACTTGTTGTCAAAAAGTGATCTTTGAGATGAGTTTGATTCCGAAGAGTTTTTCAAATTAAAAAGTTCATTTGTTTTGTAGTGATCAAGCAGAGATCATGATCATGATGACTCAGATACAAAAAATTTGTACAGGGTGGTTATAGCGGAAAGAAAGATCCAAGGAAATAGTATCAGTAACTGCTTGTCCTGATATAGAATATCTTGTTTGCACTCTTTAAGTAGAATGTGTGCGAATCTGATGATCTCATCGCACCTTGAATCTCAGTCAAGACCCACTATATCAAGTCAATTTCAAGCAAATCAAAAATCAAATTCACTTTTAGAATAAGATCAAACAAGACAGTGATCGATAAAAGAGAAAGACAAGGCAAAGGAAGAAAAGAATGTAAGAGTTTCGATGTGGTCTTATCATTAACGTATACAAAAAGTCAAATCGACCTCTAGAAGACTTATTGATCTGAAAACCAAAGTAAAAGATAACTTTCTTTTTATAAATGATTGTTAATTTAAAACGTCAATTCTTTCTAAGCCGATTCAATTTGACCTGGAGTCATAAGACCTTTCATAAGATTAGTCACTTGATCAAATCCCATTCCAAGATCTTTATAATGATCGAAATCAGGGAAAAAGTGTTTAAAGAAACACGCAATGGTTTCGTGAATGTGTTCGATGATTTTCGAGATAATATCACAGAAACAAGAGGCCAGATCAGGTAATTTAGCTAAACAAAACAAAAATCAATTTCATCAGTCATTAGACTTTATAAATTCCTGACTTGGTTTGATTGGTTTTAATCTTTTGACTTACGAGCATCATATTTTGCGAAACAGGGTAGATTAGTGGTCGTAGCATCTTGCCAAAAGTTCGCCAAAAGGTTAGCACTGTTGTGAGCTACTTCAGCGATATCATCCTAAAAGGATTTATTAAAAGAGTCATGCATTAGATTAATAGTTTCGTCAATGGTGATCAATCAACATAAACTAAAAAGATTGAAGGTTAAATGCAAAGCAAGATAATTGACTTACAGCAGCTGGAATCTTTGAAGGCATCTTAGCTGGCATCTGATTAGTTTCAACATGTTCGATCCCATCATGTGTATCATGACTAATTCTAATCATCAATTCGATCTCGTGAAAGATCGAAAGACAGTAATCGAATTCAAACCCATCTGCCTTAGGTTTTGCATGCATCATTTGTCTGATCTTGTCAGTAGATTTTTGAATGGAACCTTTGTAGTTATTGAGAAGTGAGTAAACTTGAACTTTCTTCCATGCTGCCCGATCGAAGACTGTAGCTTCTGGCACTTGATCGTGATTGGTCAAGACACTTGAAGGTTTCGTGTTAGAAGATTCGAAGATGAATTAAAAAGATGATTTGCTCATGACTTGATAGATCAAATTGAAAACTCACTCTAAGTTACTTCCATGCTCGAGCTTCATAGAGGCTACAGGTTGAAAGACCTTACTAAGACCTGATAGAAACCAGTTCACAAGCTATTCAACTTCACTGATCATAAGGAACAGCATAAATCTTTACTAAAATTTACCTAGGCAAAGCACCATGGCGAAGAGAGATGAACACCTCATTTTGATTAAGATATTTGGTTTTGAGTATTGAATGGTTATAGTAAGATGCGATGCAAATTATCTTTGAGTGAAGTTTGAATTGATAGGTTGATTTGAACTGGATCACTTGATCAGAAGCTCGTTTTATACTGTTTGGATTTCTAGATACTTGTCAATTTTGACCATGTTGAAAGATCTCTTTTTCCACTTGTAGGTTGAAATCTGGTTCGAAACGAGGTTCTGAATGATTGTCCCGAAATTTTCGAGTGGTGACACATCATTTACCCAACCAAAAACGTGGTAAATTAGCTTTGTTACCACGCGAACATTCAAAATGGAAATCATCTGCGATTTGCTGCTGGCTTTTTTCCTTGATTGAAAACTCAGAGAACCCTGTGGACTTCACCGGTGATGAATTCTGATTAAACGTTTTCATGTCGCTTATGCGATACAAGATCCAAGGATCCTCTATTCGATCCGTGATGTGAATCAAGAGGGAATTAACCCCAATAAAAGATTGATTTCCTTCAGAGTATCAACTTAATTTGTTGACTCTGAATTCTCCTCTGATCCCCCACAGTTTTGTAATCGTATCAAATTAATTGTTGAAAACCTTTTATGTATGTAATTTAAAAAATATCTTCGTGTCTGTTTCGCAAATAGGCTATAAAGTCTTTCGATGAATTAGGGGCAAGGCATAAATTCAACTTGAGCTGGAATTCCTCTATTTTGGATTTTCGACATCCTGACTTTATTTCACAATCATTGACGAAATCACATGGAGGCGAAGATAATTTGTAGCGCTTTCATTTGCAATAGCTCGTACGTCGAGCGCAAGCATGAGATGGTCTATCAAATTTGATTGGTGGAAAAGATCTTCCACGAATGAAGCTGGTGAATCACACATTATTCTTCAGAACTTTCGAAGACAGGAAAACTATCTGAATAGATAGATGAACGGCATATGTATCCTCACTGCCATAACCGCGAGGTTCATACTATAATTTGCATATAATCTTCCAATTGCTGAAATCAACATTGGGAATCTTGAGTGGAAGCAGCCATTGCAAAAGATCGCAATCTTTTGATCCTTGACTCAAACTCGCAGATCAGTTTGATGACGTCGAATTTCCTGCCCCGCGTCATGAGGACCGCAAAGCTGTACCGTCAACCGGGTCCGGTTAACCTAACTTGTGATGAGACCAGCACAAACCGCCACCAATCGCGCATTCTCAACATACCCACCGTACTGACTGCGCAGCCACTGGTAAACCACCCGTAGGAACAGAACTTCAAGCACTCGACTCTTTCGCCTCGATCCATCCCCATTCAGACTTCATCAACTCGGCAAGATGGTAGGTCATCAACACTTGATTCCAATCAATATCTTTTCATCATACCTCACCCGCCCACATCATCTCAATAATAGCCAGACTTTCCTAGGACTTTGGACGAACGCTGAAGTCAATATCTTTGATCACCTCCACAGACCAAAAAGAGACGTAATGGAGGACGCAACAAATCCGGACGTGGTCATGTAAACCCCGTCAGATGCTCAAACTGCTCACGCTGTGTTCCCAAAGATAAGGCCATCAAGCGGTAAGCGATCTGAAGCTCACATCTCACTACCTGTGGCGATTTCTCATTTTCTTGGTTGATCTTCCAATTAGGTTCACCGTCCGAAACATGGTCGAATCTGCTGCTATCCGTGATTTGAGTGATGCATCAGTTTACCCTGAATACGTACTTCCTAAGCTTTATGTCAAGATTGTGAGTCATCAAGGACCTTTGATCAATCTACTTGTTTAAGCCTGACTGATGATTTGATTTGGCAATGTCTTTCCAAAGCACTACTGTGTATCTTGCGCCATTCACGCTCACGTTGTTCGTGTTCGATCCGTGACCGATCGACGTAAACGAGCTCCTCCACCACGAGTTCGTTTCAACAAGGATGGAAAGAAGATCAACCCAAATGCTGTTGCCGGTATGTCTTTCTCAATGAATCAACTCAAGATACAAGAAGCATATGGACTGATTTCAATGTGTTCTTTTTTTCAAAAAGCTGTGACTGCCGCTGGTGGAGCTCCTGGTGCTAGAGCATAAAACTGATTTTAGTCTTGTGTATCAGATTCCAAGTGACGAAATTTATCTCGATCGACATTGGGAGTGTAATACTCGAAAAATGATTCGATGCAGGTTCACTTTGCATGTCCCATGAGTTTTTTTGCATGCCTTTACATCAACTCAATATGACCCTACATATATGCGACTATCTTACTTTTCGGTTCCAATACTGTGTTGCGCGATGAGCCTTGGATGTCGAATCTTTTATTCGATCACATGACTGGTCAACAGGCAGCTATATGCACCTTGTTTGATTGAAGTTCAATGATCAACGGTGTTGTTTCTTGAACCTAGCGTCTCCCGGGGGGCAGTCACGCTCCAAACGTGTTGCTTTATGGTAATCCATGGAAGATAACCTGCTAGTAGGGTAATACCGGAGTTCTGTGTTGTACAGATCAACTGGTCTCTCCAGCGTGCATTGTGAAGGTTTATGTATGATGAAACTGCTTCAGTCCTGTTGCACTTGTATGGGCAAGTCACGAATATCTTTAAACAAATCTCTTTCGTATAAGAGTGCAATTGAAGTAAATTGGTGTATAAGCCAAGTTGATTGAGTATTGAACGTGAGCTTTGTGAACTTGTCAGTGAATTTCAAAAACCAGGACCCCGGAAAGCTCGTGGCAAAGAACCCGTCCCTCAATGACTAAAAATCACCTTTTTCCATACCCTATGAAGCGGTAAAAAATCAAATATTGCACTTGAACAATTCCCTTTTTGTCGGTAGGTTTTCAGAAAACAATCCTCGCGTCCGCCAGCCATTCCTATTAGGACGGTACGTTGGGGCGGACAAAATCCCCTTTTCCCACTCCCAATGTTGCCTCAACCTCTCTCAGCCTCCAACAGGCCTCACCAGGAGCCCTCTATGGGTACTCAAGGGTCATTGGGCCACAATTCTACATGTTTTTGATAATTTGAACACCTTTTGGCACTATATACTGTATCTACTAGTATTGAGTTTGACTCGAAAGGAGGTTTTCATTCCTCTGATGTTGGTACGTCTAGAAAAAAGTTTTTTGAGAAGAACAAGACACATACTTGTTACAGTTGTCTCTAAGATAACCCATACCTTTTTATGGACCCCAATAGCTATGGGTTTTCTTAGAGTATGGGCCATCAAGATTCTCTGAAATAACCCATACCAATGAGTTCATGGCTTATTGCAGAGATTTTTTTGAGAAGTTGTGACACAATTGTTAAGTGCTTTGATTGCATATCTAAGATGATTCAAGCTGCCAATGTCTTGAGCTCCTAACGGTTGAATGTCTTTGCAGCTTCTGACACACTACTAGCAATTTTGATCTTCTCAAGTGCACAAAATTCATTGACCATATTTGCTGCATCATCCATGAATCTCTTCTCAGCTTCAGAGAGGGCCTGCTCTTCACTCATCAGCTGGCATAGCGGGATCATGCACTGATCATTCTTAATTTTCAGCCTGGTATACCCTTCTTTGATATTTGAGGCTGATATTGTTAATTAGTCAGTAGGAAGCATGATTTTTGTTGGAAGGAATTGAGTTTGTGATGATCTTTGTGAACTAGATGGAGTCAGATGGCTATGAGGAGCTTTTTGGGCACATCTCCAGGTCTCCTGGGCAGTATTTGAAATTTTTCCTGGGGGAATTATGGGTTTTTGGTCTCTGGTTCCCAGAAAAAGTATGGGTTAAGGGTTATGATAGAGTTATGGGTTTTTGACTCATTTCCCCTGCCCATAAAAAAGATGGCAACAAAACCCATGGGTTAGGATAGAGTATGGGTTATTGGGTATATGGGTCATTTCAGAGACAACTGTACAGCGGTAGGTTCACATTCAAAAAAATCAATCTTGACCCACAATTAACCCAAAAAGTACTGATTTTGTTGATAGGTCAATATTTGTTTTGATCCTCAATCTATTACAATCAGGACAGGTTCACCTGGAGCTTTCCAGGGTCCTGAAAGACCTCATAGGAAGCAAAGCTGAGGAAATCTATTCAAAATGATCTGTTCAGTGGATTTCTCAAAGTTTCACTTTTGAAAAAGATTGGGGTAGATTGGGGTAGATTGGGGTTTTGTATTTCTGCTGACAATTCTCATGTCTGGCCTGTGAATTTTGACTTAATACTTAACAACCCCTATGAATATGCTTGTAGGCAGCCTGACTTCTAAAACACAAGTCTAGCAACAGGTCAGGCCTGCAGAGCACGTGCTTCCGGTCCACCCACATTTGTGTGACTATACCAACCTTGAACCACACATTGCAACGTGTGACTCTTGTTTGAGCCCCTAGACACCTGGCCACTTTTGGTCAACTTATCTTTACTCCAATAAGTTCTCCTACTGGGCCATGTGTATATTGAAGCATGTTTATAGTGTGTTCTGCATTCCTCCCTGAGATTTCTCACAAGATGTACAAAAGCCTGATGCTCCCTCTGGTGCATTGCTGTGACAAACTTTGAAACCACAATCTTGTTGATGGAGACAGGCAGCCTCAATACAGCCAAAGAAGTGGAGAGCAGACATTCAGGCCAAGTGAATTTTGTGTTTGCATTGCAAATGCCCCAGAGCAGAATGGTTAAGCTTTTGCACTTCTAACATAAATGGTATTTTCCCCACTCGAAAATCACTTCATATTTATAGTGTTGACCTGTGCCTTTCATGTCAACTTTGCACTGATTGAACCCATTTTCATTCTGCACTTGTGCCATGTCACAATCGACCAACTAGATTATTCAACTAGTAAAGAAAACTTATGATAGCAGAAGATAAGTTACATAAGCACAAAGCAACACAAGAAATTATAACCTAAAAGGAAGAGTCAATCCCAAGAAATGAAAATATGAGCTAAAATCTGAAATGTGGTCCACAATGTGATGGATGATCTAGTAAAGTTTTGGGAGTGATATATCCACTATGTCTTGTATCCTAACTTCAATTTGGCCGGATTTGTCATTTGCTTTCACCCATATACTATAAAAAACTTCATTTGTCTACTTTAAGCGATCTAAATCAGGTAAGTGTACATATTTTCTTCAACATATATACACATGAATTCACGATCCTACGGTTTTTGGCTTGTTACCATTCAACTTTTTCTTATTCACATTCTCGTTCTGATCCTTCTTGTTTCTGGCGTAAATTTTTCCTTCCTCACTAGTCCTGATCAACTCCTCGATCATCTGTCTTCCTTCTTCAACACGTTTTAACCAAGGTCTCATCCTTTTCTCTTCAACCCATGCCAAGAATTCAGCTTCTTCTTGTTCAGCTCGATATGCAAAATATTCTTCTAATCCCATCGCAGCTTCTTGTTCTGTCAAGGGCGGGAAGGGTCTTGAGGGATTATAAGGGTTTGCCAACCAACCCGGTGGTATTGGCGTGGGTTGCGATGAGCCAAAGTATTCGTCCATAAGTGCTGTGGCTTCAGCTTCATCAACTACTCCTGGAAGTGGGGCTGTATCGCGCGTGGGTGAAAGAGGAGTAGGTGATTTGATGTTTGTAGGTTTTTGCTTGTGGGTTTTTGCGGAAGGAGCTGGTGTACGCGTCGTTGGCTTGGGAGCAACAGGCAAGATGCCAGTATACAGTTGTGGGGCCTTAGGATCGTAGCCGTTGTTTGAGTGATGCGATTGGGCTTGCAGCGAGGATGATGTGACGGAGGTATGATGAGAATCGTCATTTGATCGATCGTGTGCTGCGTGGCAGTTTGAGAAAGGCTGTTTGTCCTGCTGCTCTGGATTAGGCGAAATTGAATCTTGCGTTTCAGCAGGGACGGCTGTACGAGTTTTCAGAGGCTTGACCGGTGGAGAGACTGGCTTGGATGGCAAGTCTGGTAGATCGTCAACTGGAGCAGAATTTGTAGCGTACTTTTAGTGAGATGTCCAGCCTCGTCGGATTGATATGGTCATTCTTAGCAGAAGATAAGTCATTGCTACAAGCTTACCGGGTTTAGCCTTGGTTTTGCGACTTTTTGGTTTAGTGTGTGAAGACTCTATATTTTGATGCTCATCGACGTCAGGGAGTACATTGACCACATTTGTAGTAAGTTTCACAACACTGGTTTGGTGCTCGTTGATACCCGATGAGTTGGAAGTTGCCCTTGTGCGCGTTCGCGATACAGGCGCGCCTGTATGATTCAAGGGTCCGCGACTGTTAGGAGCGGTAGATGGTGGTCTGGATGTCGATCGGGAAAGCTTATTGTTTTGTGACAAAGATACTGGGGGCTTCAAGGAGATTTCTATCGGATCAGGTGACGATAGAATATGACTAGCCGACACAGATGTTTTGTGGGCAGCGCGGGGATGTTTTTGACGGGATGGAGCCGGGGCAGGAAGGCTGGATTCACGAGCACCAGCAGGCGATTGATCTCGACTTGGGCTAGTAACGGTGGAGGAAGCTATACCTTTTCGAGTAGGGCGAGATGATTTGCTATGTTCCAATAAATGTCAGACTTGCCAAACTTTGAACTTTCGAGTGACAAAGAAGATACAAGCCTCATCAGATGCTTACCCGGAGGCGCTGGTAACTGAAGTACCTTTCTTCGAGACACCGCGCGAGCTCCGGAGATCAAGTGGAGCATTCGTTGATTCTTCAAGAATCGCATCATCCTGAACGGTACTAGAGGGTTTTCTTGTGGCGGGGGTCTTTTTAGCGGTGGTGGTGGACGCTTTTCTACTTGATTCAGGCTTGGTTTTGGCCTCTGGTGGTGGTGTGGCAGTGAAGAAGATACATGGTCCCTTTTTGAGATGAATAGAGCTAAGCAAAAAAAAGCAAAATCGAGTCAGGGAGCGATGATGATAGATTACCATTGTCTGCTATTCACTAACACAGGATCATCGCCTGCCTCCCACTCTGACACAGTTCTGCGACAATAGCAACATGACGTGGTGTCATCTATCTCCACTTTGCGGCCTTTCTTGATCGAATTGGGCGCAAAATGAAAGCCAGCGCGGGCCAACTGTTGAAAGCACGTAAGTTAGCCCATTTCAAGGTATTTTCAGTGGAATGAACTAGCTATGGATCAATATACATCAATTCTCGTAGGTAGGCCTTCAAGACCTTCGTGCCTCCATTGACCAGACTTTCCACAAAAGGTGGCCAACCGAGCTTCGATCATCGTCTGGCCTCTAGGGAACCATTCGGCAGTTGGACCCCAAGGTTGATGAAGAAGATCAGGCCACGCAGGTACCTGTGTGTCACGCTGACGATCTAGAATTGCAATCCGGGCAAATGGGCAATTTGGAGCTGGGGATGATGAAAAAATGGTTGAACTTTTGGGCTGTCGTATAGGTCCTAGTAGGCAGAAGTAGATGCTAACCCCATTCGAGATGAACCAACCATGGGTCATCACTTGCGACCCAATCCTTGGTTGCCTCCCCACACATCCAGCATGTCGTCCTATCTGGCTCAGATTCGACAGGATCGTGAAAGTATCCAGCTGAAGCGAGGATGGCAGGAGTAATACTGAATGAATCAGGATGAGGCCAGCGAAGGGCTTTCGGGGTGGTCTTCTTGTATTTGAATGACATTGCTCGAGCGGAATGTGAGCAGAGCTCCGGACGATTGGCAGGCCGGTCTACGAGGTCCATCTATATTTTCAAGTTCGATCGAATGGAAGACGAAGACTGAGGATTGAAGTGTTGAGAGACGGGAACGGCAGGTAGATTAAAGGAATTAAGAGTGCAGCTGAGGAATTTCCCACCTGCCTTGGAGTGGGAGTCTCAATGAATTGTACCGCATTAAGCTTCACACCCCGCGTCTGTCCTCATGCCCGGTACCGTCTGAACAATTACAGTGTAAATGCTACATATACCATACAATGGTAATACTTATCCATGCAAGCCCTTTGCCATCATGTTCATCAGTGCTCCAGACAACTGTTTTCTAAGTAGGGTTTATTGAACCGTTCATAATAAGCTCACTGGTCCTAGACCAATGCTAGACATTCTCTCACGTGTTCATTCCAAAGTTTTTTTGAAAGTGTCACTCATGTATGGATTGTGATTGCCTAGATCAGCAAACTTGTCACCCTTTTGGCTGACATTGTAATCATCACATAGAACACAGCTTGAGATTAGCACAATCTTGAAAAGCATTTGTTTGGTTTTTTCACACTTGGAGATATGTGGGTATAGAAATAACTTCAGTCATAACATGATCATTTGTTTGAGATATTCAGATCACTGAACTAGAGCTGATGAGGCAAAGCAACCCTTTACTACATGTGTCTGAACTGTTCCCAAAAACACAAACATGAGAGTTTTTTAATCTTGATTTTGCAAAAAAGGGTGAAGAAGCAGCCCCCTCTCCCATTTGGGGACTCATGCAGCTTACTCACTTTGTCCTGATTACCTGGGCTACAATATCTTCACCAATGAAGTTAGCTATTTTGACTCACTTTGTCACTTTCAGGCAATTCATTTCTTGAATGCTTTGTTTTTCTAATTTGTTTCCTGCATTGCAAATCTACTTCTGCTTTTGAGAAGTTATATCACATCTCTTGGAACCCTTCAAATTCAATGAACACAACTCCAATCCCCTAGGTTTTATTCCCAGGTATCCTAATTTGCAAGAAGCATCCCACTCCAAAATCTATTTAACAACATGTAGATCTTGTATAAATTTGATGTACATATATAACATCTGCAAGAAATCAGTTAGATGGCTTTGAGCTAGCACAAGTCCGGCCCCGAGCGGATCGGCCTGATGGTCTAGTAGTATGATTCACCCTTAGGGCTTGCAGTCTCCATGGCTCAGCAATGAATGGGTGAGGTCCCGGGTTCAATTCCCGGTCAAGCCCTTCCTTTTGCCCCGTTGAGGCCATACACTGATGATCACAATGCCAGACAGCAGCTTTTTGTCAATGCTTGAGAGATGATGTTGGTAGCTGTCTCATATTGGGGTTTGGAAAAGGTTTTCAAGTGTGTTCTCCCAGTGTTTGAACACCTGATCCTTTGGGTGGTGCAGTGAAATCCTGGGTATCAATTGTTTTTGCTGACCTTTTGGAGTGTTTCCCTAAGAATGGAGGTGTATTGACCATATACCTACATGTTTGTTTAGTAATTGTGATCCAGACATAATTTCAAGGGTTCAAAATCTTGTATTGCCCGTTTTCACATTGTCAAATTGACACAGGGTTTCTTGTACCAAGAAGAAAAAGCTAGGTCATGCTGTGTGTTGGAATTCAGGTCAACTCGCTCTCCGTTTGTGACTTTTGAGGATCCAAGCCTTTGATGGAATCTCTGTGCAACAACCAAGAATGGAAGTCCTGATTGTTTGTTATCAATCTTTCTCTATGTTGAGTGTGATGCTTCATGCTGGCAGATCAACCTTTCTCTATTCCTTTATTGCAAAGTTATGGATCTTAAATTCAAAAATTTGTGGTATCTCCTTCATGTGCTCAAAAATTGTATGTTTGGTTTTTTCTGTTTCTTCAATTTGGGTAAAGGGTTTGTCGTAAGATTGTAACATCAAAGTTTATTAACTTCAACCAATTTGACTCGGAAGTGGTTCAAGATGATCAAAAATGTTCGGGTCTTTGCACAGAGCTCTTGAAGTCTAGGGCAGCCCACACAGGCACTGTGTTTGTTGAACAAGTGCTAACTTACCAAGTTCCACCGTCAGACACCTCTCCTCGCGAGCTCGGGTGTGTGAACGGTATGTAGTAAACTTCCACAAAACCATGCTCAGAGAGTGTTCAGAGAGGTTCAGAGAGCTCATGTATGCGGCCCATCAGGCCCCATCCCACTTGCTTTGACGAGTTTGCGCAGATCGACGGGGTTGATTGAAGCTGTGATGCACATTGAGCCCGATACTGATCCTCAAATCCGAGCCCCGGCTACAAAGTAAACTTGACATCACTTTGTTTTGAGCTGAGCCTCGACTCAATTCTTCAATCAACCAAAAATGTGGTCTATTCTTCGAGCTTACAATTCAGCCTTGCTACATCGACCTCTCTCGACTCAGATCTTAACTTCTCGTTTGTCAAACCTTCAATCTAGACGCTTATTGGCTGGTGTCTCTGGAAAATTGACTTGATTCATTTGGACCCTGATTATGTTGTGTCTCTCACACTCAACGCTGGATATGATCGAACTTTGGCAACGTTGTCTAAACCTTCGGTATTGAAGTCGCTCTGTTCGGAGGTGGTGACATCATCGCTCAGCAAGTGAGTTGTATTTGCCCTCACAATGATGAGCTACGTTCTTGTAACTGCATATCATTGTGAAACTAAAGATGTTCGCGCTTTGTGTTGGTGTTGTTTATTTGCTTTCGCGCTTAAATTGGAGGGAAAGCTATTGGAGAAGAAGAAGGAAAATCACGAAGTGAGGCTTTTATTTTTGATAGAATCAGTGGAAACCGTTCCTTAACGCACATTGACACGTTTCCTCACAAAAGTGGGCCCGTACATTGAGATTGGCATCGTATGGTGGTAAGATTCACCTTCAAACCACAAAGCGCGATGAATGCGAACATTGCTGATACCAGAGACGCTACAGGTTTTGTCTTTGCTCCTCTTGCGACGAGATGGTTCAAGACACTGGAGTTTATCAATTTTAAGAATATCATGGCAAGTTGAGTATCTCCTGATCTAGATCTTCGAATGAACGCAAAGGATCTCGGCTCACAAAGTCAATTTTCAAACAGCAAGAGCTCTTAAGATCGGGCTGGATCAATTTGTTGCCGCCCCGACGATGCTCGCGGTGTTTTTCACATCGATGAATTACTTGTCAGCCCTACATTTAACCAGATATTCCTCCTTCCGGATCCAGCTCGGCTGACTACCTTTTTACATTCACACTTGAATACGTCGAAAGAGAAGGAAATGATCTCGAGCAGGCCGAGGAACGATTGCGAGAAAAATGGGGCCCAACTCTATATCAAGGTTGGATGAGTAAGTGACTTCTCCCCTACGTTACATACCTCATACCTTGAAAATATGGAGGTGTAACTTATTATGTTTCCTACTTGAACATTGCGTCCAACAAGTCTTTATCCCTTTGCAGACAATCAATTTCACGCTTGTGCCTCCGCATCTCAGGCTCTTGTTACTCAGTAAGTTCCATTATTGAACTAGAGATCATGTATGTATATATTGGGTAGCCATATGATACATACTCATATATTTCTGACCTTGTCTCACAGACGGGACATCATTATTTTGGAGTGAGTCCGTGCTTAATACTTGGTCTCAATTAGGATTTCATCACGCTGAAACGATTCATATTTCCAACAGATGGCTATCTCTCATATGCCAACGCTTCTCGCGTTCCAGTTTCGGGTAAGATAGCTGAACATGCCGAGAAGCTGCTTGGAGAAAGCAGGCATAAGCTTGTTTAAAGTGTGCCGCCATATTGCGGCTCGCCCTTAAGCTCGTGTGGATCGACTGTCAAAGGTTTCTCAAACTCATTTTATACTTTGCACCTGTACGAAGACATGTTGAATTATGTGTTGATTCTTTTTGAATTGTTCATGTTCTTCTGTTGACATTGCATATCAATTCTTTCCTCGCTTTGATTCAGCGTTTATCTGAATATATAGATCTCCCAATATTAAATATAGACATGTCATACTCTACTTTACAATCCAATAATAGACCTGTGCTCTCTGTAGCGCTGTATGTACTAAAGTTTCATTCTGACATGTCATAAATTCATCTTGATCATCACTGGTATCTTGTTGGCTTTGGAGCTATCAGTGACTACACATACCCACAACGTGTTTATATCATATCCCATTCCATGCAGATCACTAACATTAAGGATGGACCAGAATAGCCTTCTGGAACATATGAAGACTATTTTGGTTTTATAGAATCACATACTAAGTCTTCTTCCTATTTTCTGAACTGGATTTGAAATCCCATCAGGATTCAGATGTACTGTGCAGCAGTCCCAGTGAGATTGCCTAAGATGCCAGGATCCAAGATCTCTTTGGATGGGAACAGAGATCCCAAGGGAGATCTCAGAGCTTCTGGGTGATTACAAACTCAATTGGTAGCCAAAGGCTGATCTTCAATGGTTACTTGAATGACCTTACGCCGGAAAATCATGCCTGCTGTTCACACTTTGTGAGTGGACTACAGGTCATAATTGACTGACATAGAAGAAGGTAAAATTGATGAGTTTCAAATGTCAATGAACTCTCTGATGATCAATTCAAATGTAGGTGAGCTTCAAATGTAGATGAGAAAATATATTCCCACTTGCTTGAACAAGATGCTTGTCACCTAGTCTTCTCATACACAGAAGACATGAAGATATATCTAATTGTGCAGAGCCCAGACATGACCCATGAGGATAGACTTTTCTTTTGAAATATTGAAATTTTATTGAAATGTGATGATACTAGACTGTAGTAATCTGACTCATAAAACAAGGTGTTATCTGATACTGCCAAGAACTTATCAGCTACAGCTGATGATACAAATGTGCCAAAGTATACATTAACACCCGAGATTGTTCAGTGTTCTATTGGCTACACCTGATGAGGCTGGGATGATCAAATATCAAGAGGGTGTATTGGCTACACCCAATGAGACTGTGGGAGCACCTAGACTAAGGGTCTTCAGGATTTGAGAAGCAGGGTCCAGAAGTGTCAAGAAGTGACATCCAGAAGTTTCTTGAGCATGTCCAAGAAACAAGATTCTGAATTCAATCCCCTTATGTCCATATTGACAAGGCAATGAGGATTTCAATGTCATTTGATTAAACCTTCTCTATTTGTTTGTGTAGATCATATACCATGTAATTCAATGGAAAATCTATCAACCTCCAACCATCACCACCAAAGCCCAAATCAGTTCTCAATCACAAACTCCTTCAATCATTGCACAACCCTTCTCTTACGCCTTTGTTTCACCAACCTTGAATTATCTTTGGAACCCTATGTCTTCATCAGTTCACCTGCCACCTGGTTCTCAAGTACTCAGTCAAGCAAGCATCATAAATCTTACTCCAACACAAAGAAAAAGATCTCCAACCCCGGTGAAGAAGCCACAACGCCAATGCAAGAAGAAAAAATGGAGACACCAAAACTTCTCCTGTCCATCCTTGAACTCAGTGGAGTGCAACTCAAAACCAAGATGGCAAGAATGTTTTTGGTGTTTTAGCTGATTGGTTAACCCAATGGTGATGAATTCAAGCTTGATAGATGGCAGGGTGATGGTGGATTGATTACAAAGATAAGCATTGGTGAAGAAGTCTCTCAGTACCGTTCTGAGAGAGGTTTTCCAAACATTTTTGGTACAGTGGTGGAGGCACAAGTAAGTTTCTACATCTACAAACAATCATCATGTTAAAAGAGTTATCCCAGCTGATATCTCTGTCTGTTTAGATCTGAGAAGTAGAAACAGCCTTTTGAAAAGCAAGAGATATCCAAACAGGAACTGGTCAAGGATCAAGACAGCAAGACATGAGTGATGCTTTGGTTGAGAAGACAGAAAATGGTTACGCAACTGATAGTGAAGCATGGCAAGAACTCTTATCAAGTGTCAAGGCAGAATTTGATTGTAAGTCTATCACATTCAATAAGTATCTGATTATGTAAAGACTGACCTGTGGTGATCAGCATGTCTGGAGAAGGCTTGTCCAAATTTTCACCAGTTGCTCCCAGCCTTTCAAAGACGCCCTGCAACCCTCCCAGAGAAGTGCAAGAGTCAACTGATGTCTTCAACAATGATTCAATCTTACCAAACACCGCGTCCAACTCAGACTGTCTTGACATCAAGACAGATCCAAGGTCTCCATGTTTTCTTCCAATAAGTCTCCCAGTTGTTACCGGGCTACGCTCAGCTGCCAATCTGAGCTAGCTGCTCTTTGTCTATGTTGAGCACCTCAGGATCAATTGCTCCTGAGACATGTGCTGAGGAATTGGTGGGTTGACAAAATGTGGATGAAGTTCTGGTGATGTGCCAACTTCTGACTGTCTTGACGTCAAGACAGTCTGAGTTGGACGCGGTGAAATTCAAATTATGTTTCTACTGATTGTCCTTCGATGGTTCCTGAAGATGGTTTCAAAAACTCAAGTCTTGAACTTTGTGTGTACAATCTTGACCAGTTGCTGAGCACTGTGGAAGGACCCACCTTGAATGACTTGGCCTCAGAAGAGTCCAAAAAATGCACACAAAGGATGACAGTAACGCAACAACCACAGTAACCAGCTCAACTTCCAAATCTAAGGTCAAGCCTTGCGGATCTCAACCTCGGTCTAGTCTCATTAAAAACTCTAGCTCAGACAACTCAAACACCACCACAAAATCAAGTCTATTATCACTACATCTGCCATTGCGGGAAGATTGTCAAGCCAAATGGGATTTTAAAAAAGAACATATGATGGCTGAAAGAGCCACCAGAGAGGCCGAACTACAGGGCAGCTTAGAACCTTCTTGTGCAATTACTCAGACTTTGAATCCTCATGTCAATGCACATACCAAAGCACTTGAAGAACTTCAAGTTAGAAGAGAAGCATGAGAATTAGAGAATTCAATGTGAGGTTCTCAAGTGAATTGAATGAATTGAGAAGGCACAAAGATTTAGTTGAGATAGAAAAGTTGGAGAAGGAGCTTGGGAGCAAGAAGAAAAAACAAAAGTTTGATGATATTGCAATGTGGGGAAAGTTATACAAGGAGTACATGGATAATTTCAAAATTAGTTTGGCCAAAGCAAAACTAACTGTTGATGGGATGCTCAACAATCCTTAACGTGGCGGCAAGAACTTGCCAATTTTCTCATCTGACAATCAATCAATTTCTTCAAATCACTAACATCTTCTTATGATACACACCTGAACCTCAAAGCTCTTGTGATGATTAGAAATCCTGGTTGATCTTAAGGTAAGAAATTTCTGATTTGCCTATTTTCTAATTGCTCATCCACCAAATACTAACATGTCATTTTGAAAATGAATTATTTCCTTTTAGATGATTGCAATCTGACTCCAATTGGATCTCAAAATCAATCTTAACATTGATCTAGATATAGACTTTCAATTTCATTTAACCAGTAAAATCAAGATTGATATGTCATGATGTTGTTGTGACATGACTTTCTTTGATCTTCCATTATCTTTGGAATTACTTTTTGAATTCTGTAGTTGAATGATATACTAACCATGAACTTTGTAAAAGACAAAAAAAATAAAAATAAAAATAAAAAAATGATTGAAAAAAAAATCAATTCTTTGTTAACTTGTACTTTCCATGGTTTTGTATCTAGCAATTGAAATCTTTTGGATTTTTTGTCAAATGCAAATCAAAAAGTCACTTGTTTTTCATTGCAAACTTTTCATTGCAAACTTTTCAATTGAAATCCTGGCCCCATCTTCCTTGCTTTCATTTATCAAACAACTAGCATAGCTTGTTGCAATTTGAATGCAAGTTGCATGATACAAAAGCAATTAAAATGAAACTA
Organism: Melampsora americana; assembly: GCA_022264835.1. Classification (NCBI taxonomy): domain Eukaryota; kingdom Fungi; phylum Basidiomycota; class Pucciniomycetes; order Pucciniales; family Melampsoraceae; genus Melampsora; species Melampsora americana. Next base: position 74,806 of record JAIFHY010000166.1, on the reverse strand, counting down.
CAAGTAAAATGAAATTTAAAAAAAATTAAATGAAACAGCAACAAATTTTGTTGACATTACACTTTCTTCTATCATGACCTGATTCACCACAATTACCACATTTCATTTTCATTTTCTTTTCTGATTTTGCAACATGTTCAGGCACTGAATTCTAGCGCCTAGAGATATGGGCGCCAGAATATAGCGCCCATATGCTCCAAAAGGGATGTAGGCGCCAGAATATAGCACCTATATTCAAGTGGGCGCTATATTCTAGCGCCTACATCCTTGTCAAGGCATATGGGCGCTATTGCAAGATTTATAGCGCCCATATGGCTAGGCGGGTGCTAAAGTGGACTGATTTTGAAAAACAAGGTTGCCCTCAATCTTATGAAGCAGTCAGAAAAAGTTCTCTTTGGACATCCATGCCAATATTCATCAAAACCAAGAATCACAATCATCACCTATCTGATCAAAGAATTTAAAAAAGGAAAAAAACTTGCAACTTTGAGGAATGTTGTCTCTGTAGATGCCATGAGACAATCAAATAGTGATTGAGTTGTTTCTTGTTTTGGGAGGGATGTCCTGGTACAAAAGTATTGGTGACTCTCCACTGTTTGGAGTGCTGCCAACCATTCTTCAGGTGTTGAGTCATTTGGAAGTTGTTCTTCAAGTTGTGATCTTCTCAAATTTTTCATGGCAAGAATCAAAGCAAGTCAAAGAGTTGGTGTAAGAGGAAGATGTTTTGATAGTTCAGGAACAAGAACCATTGATAGAAAAGTCAACATGGTTGAAGACCGGGTTGTTGATGGTAGAATGAGATATTCAGTTGGAGGGTAAGCCATGTGATGGTGTGAAACTCCTTTGAGTGCCTTTAGCGCTTGCTGCCACACTGAGACCCTTGGCATGATCAGGTGGTATGATGTGATGTGATAGATATCCCCACTTGATGGGGCTCTCAAAGTTGAAAGAAAAGCTCCAGAAGTGTCAGTTGAGAATCTTCTGGAACCACTTCTGGATGTCACTTCTTGACACTTCTGGGGCTCACTTCTCAAATCTTGAATACCCTTATTGTGAAAAAGAGGAGATTGTATAAATCCCATTGAGCTTGAAGATACAGAGGTCATTAAAGTGATAGAACAATTATTTCTATGTGATAGCAAGAAGCAGGAATACACACTTGAGATATAGGACTATGACAGCACGTCTCTATCAATTTTGTCTCACAAGTCTTAAGAGTAGCTTATCTCTACCAAACTTGGATCATGACTTGAAATGGCACGTAAAGCTGCTTGTTCAGATGTGACCAAATGACATTTTCCCACAGGGCTATCTTTAAGAAGGAAAGCTTTTGTCGTAGGTGAAGAAAGTGTGGTGAGAGGTGTCCTAATGTGATATCCGAATGGTGGGATTGATATGGATTAACGATTTAGACAAGATGAATTGTAGTGAGATCAGGTGAGATCATCAAGAGTAGACACAAACAAAACTATATTTGCTGTGTACCCAGAGTGGAGTGAAGAAAGTTGATCAGACCTTAGCTTCCTTTACAAAATGAATCCAATGAGCGGGATACCTACCACAATTCCTGTGCAATGATGTTCTATGATGATTGATGTACTTACGTGAGCTCAAACTCTTTTGTTCGAAGGGAATCCATCCGAATACAGTAGTATGTAAATGGTCGCATTTGTTTGAGGATAATCGACTCAGCTGATGAAGTACATCAAGTTTCTGGTTTATACTACCTGATAAGAAAGATAATTGATCGAATGCGATTCAAATGATCGGATACATTCACAATTTCGAACTTCAAAATGACTTTGTTTGACTTTCGTTCTTGTTACATCGAATCATACTCAGTAACTATATCGCCGTCTCATTTGCAAATAACAATCTTATCTTATATCTTGTAGTACCTTCTATGCGTCCTTTGATGAGCCTTGTTTGGCTCTCATATAAGTAGGACGTTTGATTTTAGCACCTTAAGTGATCGTGGAGATAGATCTCCATACGACTTCGTTAACCAGTCCTGCGTGTTTCTCAACTTCAATCTGTTATCTAACTTCAAACCGAAGCTTGTCAATTCTTGATTATCAAACAAATGAGAAGGACAACACCTGCTCCCTACTGGGGATTACAGGCTGAACCGCTGAATTTAGCCATTGCTACTTTGGCTGGCATAGGTTTTTTGTTGGTTCACTTTCATTTTCTTTCAGCAATCCTTCGACGTAGTATCCTATCCTCACATCATCAATGGGTGTTTTGACTACTACTCTATACTTTGGCCTGTTTTACTTGGTATATTAGATTATTTGGATATGATCAAGGCGTGATGGGTGGTCTGTTGACCCTTCCGACATTTGTGGCAACCTTTCCAGAGCTCGACACAACCTCTGCCTTTTTGACATCTGAACAAAAGAAAAGAAACTCTACAGTTCAAGGTGTTTCTGTGTGAGTTAAACAAGTTTCAGCCGATTATATGCCTGCCCATCCCATTTCTCTCCACTTTCTATAGCTGATGGTTTCGTTTGTTAATATAGAGCGATATATGAGATCGGTAAGAGCCGACTTTTGTTATTAGGATGGGAAAGAACGAAGAGACATGTCTGACTGATTGACCCATAACCGGATAGGATGTATGTTTGGAGCCTTGTCCTGTTTATATATCGGAGACTGGCTTGGAAGAAGAAGGGTGATTTTTTGGGGGGCACTGATCATGGTCGTTGGTGCCTGCCTTCAAAGTACGGCTTTCAGTCTGGCACACTTTATCGTTGGTCGAATCGTAACAGGATGTGGAAATGGGCTCATCACAGCGACTGTCCCCACATGGCAATCGTGGGTGGCTTTGAACGCTCTTCAACTTGGATTTTGAATCAAGACCAATCTTTCAAACTAACCCTAAATGTTCAGTGAATGTTCAAAACCGCACAAACGAGGAAAATTGGTGATGATCGAAGGCGCTCTTATCACAGGAGGCATTTGCCTGAGCTATTGGATAGACGTAGGTTTACATCTCGCTCACATTCTTTTATAACCTCCAACGATTGACAATTTGAATCTTATAAATGAGCGTGTTTGTTTCTACTCGCAGTTCGGATTTTACTTTGCCCAAGACACTACGATGGCTTGGAGGTTACCTATCGCCTTACAGATTATATTTGGACTCATCATCATGTTGACTGTCCTAAAGCTCCCAGAATCGCCACGTTGGTTGATAAAGAAAGGTAGAATACAAGAAGCCGAAAAGGTCTTTGCAGCTTTGAATGGTACAAGTTCAGATTCAGCTATCGTGCAACGCGAAGTGAAGGTATAGTAAGGGATTTGAAGTGGGCCTACCTGATCACGATTAAGGTCTGATTATGTTCTATAACAGGAGATAGAACACTCTCTTGCCCTGTCTGGTCAATCAGGTCTCAAAGACTTGTTCAAGATGGGTCCTTCTCGAAATCTTCACCGGGCGATTGTAAGTCAAAAGTGCTATGTCGACTTCTCTTGTTGAAGGTTGTGAAATGAGTTGTTCAGATGATTCACCTCACTCCAATGTTCATGTCTAGCTCGGATTTGTCATCCAATGTTTCCAACAGATCAGGTAATCCACTCTAACACCTCTTGAAGCGTAGTCTATCATTTTGCTGAGGATTGTTTCCTATACAGTGGTATCAATTTAATCAGTTTTGTTCGTCAACTCTCGCTCAATTCTCATCATGATCGTTATCAAATCATTTACGAACAACGTCATCTCCCTCTAGTATGCTGCTACAATCTATGAGAGTAAGTCTCAAATTTGTCACTTATATGAGCATCAGAGTCCACAAAGGTCAGGTTGATCCATTCAAACCTACAGATTATCTTGGATTAAGTCCTACACTCTCGCGCATCTTAGCAGCCTGCAACGGTACAGAGTACTTCCTGGCCTCGTGGGTACCAGTGTACACCGTTGGTAAGGATGTGATCAATGAATCCGATGAATCTCATGCCGGAAACTGACATCCCAACACCGATTGCAGAGACTTTCGGGCGTCGGAAGTTGATGCTCTTTGGCGCAGTTGGAATGTTCTTCAGCATGACTATCCTGACCGTGACATCTTGGGCAGCAGACCCGATCGTAGGTCGCGATTCAAAACCGGCGGCAATCGTCGCTGCAGTTTTTCTCTTTATCTTTAACACTTTTTTTGCAATTGGTTGGCTTGGAATGACGTATGTGAAGGATTCTTGAATTCATATCAAAGTCACAACTGATGGTTTCTTTTATAAAATCATCATTGACACTTTAGTTGGCTTTATCCGGCGGAGATTGCATGTTTGAGTACCAGGGCTGGTGAATTCTCAATCCGCTTGATTGATCTTAACTCTTAGAGAGTGCTGACTAACGGAACGTGGAAAATAATCACTCTAGCATCTAACGGAATCAGTACTGCGTCAAGTTAGTACTTCAAAATTCTCAAGCTGAAATGATGTGCTCCTACATCTCATGAGGAGATTTCAAGATTCCTATAAATTTTGACAAGCTGACAACATGATATGGATGAATGATTTATGTTAGATTGGATATTCAATTTCCTAATTGTCTTAATCACTCCGATTTCCTTTGAGAACATTGGATACAAAACCTGTAAGATGGCCTATCAAGTAGTATCCGGGATAATCTTCACTAATCCTAAATTGTTTTGATTTCCTCTTTGATCAGATATCATTTTTTCTGTGACCAATTTTTTAATGATCCCAAGTGTTTATTACTTTTTTCCTGAAACTGCTTACAGATCATTAGAAGAGATAGATGAAATCTTTGAAAAATCAAATTGGTTTAGTGTTGTAATGAATTCATTTCCTTCTGTTACTCCACTTAGATTTAAACCTGAAGAATCTAAAAAATTGGTATCAGATGAAAAAGAAGAAGAAAAGATCTTTTGATCGAGTTTATCTTGATCTACTATCATGTCTTTATCCTTTAACTCCTTTTGAAGCTTGTATGATTTTTGAACTAAGTTGGATTCATCTTAAAGTACCATTGGGAATCGTGATATAAAGCTGGATTCAGACAGATTAGTTTGACATAAACACGATGTGATTATGCAGACTACCTAGCATAGAAAGAGACTCCTAGCAGCCGATCACCTATTGATTTTTTGATGTGAGCCACATCTATCCCAAAGTGACTTGTTGAGAGCATCCACTATCGTCTCTGTAAAGGGCCTCGGTACAGCAAATTTTACAGTACCGAAGCCCAATTTCCCCAATCGTGTCGAAAACACGATTCGGTACATACCAAATCGGTAGAAATTCGGCAGAGGTCCTGCAAATTTGCAGGACCTTTGCAGAGTCGGTATATACCGACTTTCCTTGAAATACCGAGGGAATTCGGTACTCCAAGATGATTCCATACCCTTTCTCCTCTTTCGCCCTCCTTCCATCGCCATTCCTTTCATTACCTTTTTTTTAAATCTCATCTTTTTTCATTCCAAGTTCAGAATTTAAATCATACTCATCTTCAAGAAACATCTTTAAATCAAACTCATATTCAATTAAAATCAAACTCATCTTCAAGAAACATCGAACATACCTTTTCAAAATACGGTCGGTCCATCCATTCATTCAAATCCTTCAAGTTATTCAAATTGATTTTTTAATCTGGTTTCATCGTCGTTCCAACAGAAATTAAATCGCCCGATCATGGACTCAAATGATATCATCAACATCAATCCTCAAGAGTTTCTTACAAACGATCAAACGAAATCGAAAGAAAAAAAAACGAAGTCGACCAACTGGTCGACTCCAGAAGAAGTGACGTTAGCCGAGGCGTTCCTCTACGTCAGCCAGCAGCCTGAAGTCGGCACGAATCAAAGTGGCGAGGAGTTTTTTCAAAAGGTGACGAATCGTTTTAATGAGACCTCGGCTCAGGGATACCGAGACTTCAACTCGGTCAAGATTAAGTCAGTATCCTTATTCTTAATCAACAGTCTTATATTGATCATTTTTTTTTTGATTAGGTGGGCCGCATTAAAAATAGCAACAATCAAGTTTGGAAGCATCATGACTCAGATCGAAAATAACCCACCGAGTGGTTCCGTGCAAACCGATTGGCCCGACCTCGCCATCAAAATGTACAACGAGACCAGCAGCCGCGGTCATTTCAAATCACTCGCTGCTTGGCGAGTGTTATCCACTTGTCCGAAGTGGATAACACCTCGTCCTCCACCGGGTTCGTTAGCGTTGTCGATCACTAACAATGCGTCTTCCAGCGCCGAGTTGCTGGACTCCGGAGCCAGCACACCCCTCACCTCCACGCCACCTCGTCCTGATGGAGTCAAGAAGACCAAACGGCAACGACTTCAAGATGCGAAGGAGTCGAACGATTCAATACGTGACGCCCATTTAAAACGTGCGAATGAATTAGCCGAACGTCGAATCAAGGCGATTGAAGAAGGAAATGAACTTACCAGGCGATTAGCTCAAGCGGATGCTGAAGCCAAGGCCAGCTTGGTTCAGGTAAATGAACTCAAAATTTTAATGATGTCAGAGGTCAGTTGTGAGACTCCTCTGGCCAAGGAGGTCCTTCATTTAATGCAACAGCAATTGAAGGATAAGTATTCATCTACTCAATCTCCCTCAGGATCTTCAAGTCAACTCCAATAATTTTTTTTTCTTTTTTTTTGTTTTTTCTTTTCCAAACAATCAATACAAGTCATTTTTAAAAATTGTTTTCCCTTTTTTCTTTCAAAATGGTTTCCCACTTATTCAAATTTGATTTTCATACATGTTTTTCAAATATCTTGTAATCTATGTCTTGTGGATCATGAAATAAACAATTCCTTCATGGGATGGATTTTTTTTCTAATCAATTGGATATCCCAAATATAAATCAGAATTCTACAAAATTGGAATTACAGAGTTCCAAAAAAAAGGGCCAACAAAATCTTCAGATTAAACTCTTTACTTTTGGATGCTTTGAGATTAGATTCAAGAAATAATGAGAAATTAAAGACATGCTTACATGTATTCATTCATTAATTTGTCCACCTCTAGCAACCCAATTGTGAATCTTCAGATCGTTCATAAGTTGACGATGTACTTCAGCGTCACGTAGATCTATATAGTTTGCCATCAAATCCTCAGGAGCAAGTCTGACTCCAGGATTTTAATTGTTTGGAACAATCTCGGTGTTGGTTGGGAAGTCGTCAATATTGGGATCCATAACTTCGCGTGCTTCCACGTTCATATTGTGTAGCACTATGCATGCATACATGATTCTACGTATATCATGGAGTTTCCAAAGCCTGCATGGTCTAGCTATGATGTGCCATGCAGCTTGGAGGCAACCAAATGCTTGCTCGATATCCTTTTGAGCTGATTCTTGCAGTCTTGCATAATAAACGGAAGCAGCGTCTTGTGGCTTATTGATGGTCTTGATCAAGACAGGCCAAGTTGGGTATATCCCATCAGCAAGGTAATAACCACGTTCATACTTGTGGTTATTGACCTCAAACTTCATCCTTTCATCTTGACCTGTCCAGAAGTTTGTCAGTTATTCTTGCAATGTTTCTTAATTTAACTTAAAACCTTACCGCGTAGAAAATCATTAAATAGAGGTGATTGATTCAACACGTTGATATCATTCAGAGATCCAGGGACACCAAAGAATGCATGCCATATGCGAGTGCTCTTGGATGCGACAGCCTCCAAAACAATGGTCGCTTTCTTTTCTTTTCCTTGAAAGTGTCCTGCCCAACCAGATGGACAGTTTTTCCATACCCAATGCATCCCATCAATAGAACCTTTGCATCCTGGAAATCCTCGTACCTCGTATTCTTTGGTGATCTTCTCAAGTTCATCTGGTCTCGGAGGGCGGAGATATTCCGGTCCAAAGATCTCAATTACACCTTGAACAAACTTTTTTAAAGAAAGTATTGCAGTCGTCTCTCCAATAGAAACAAATTCATCTATGATGTCCGCTGAAACTCCATAGGCCAGCTGGCGTATCGCACATGTAGCCTTTTGTAGAGTAGATAGACCCAGCTGAAGGCAGCAGTCCTATGATTTCGAATGATTTGATATATTGAAATTGAAATATTATGAGAAGATATAGATGAAATTGACAATTTATAAGAAAAAACCATGAGATACATACATATCTCTGAACCCAAAAGACATCATGGGCCTCAAGCTTTTGACAGATTTCCAAAAATCTGTCTCTGCTCATTCTAAAGCGCCTCTGGAACGTCTCATTATCAAATCGTGCATTCTCATTGAAATAGTTTTGCATGAGACGATTGTGAGCTTCTTTTCTATCACGGATGATCCGTTTTCTTTGGTGCTTTTGTTCCTGATTCATCTGTTTGCCAGACAACTCCAAAGCCAAAAAGGCCTCATCATCATCCTCCTCATTCGCTTCACGAAGTCTCTGGAGGTGATTGATCATGAGTTTATTGGAAAGCAAGTCATTTATTTGCAGGGCGTAGATTGGATTGTCATTGTCCATAGTTGACAAATTGAGTTTGATTTGTGTTGAAACCTTGATGATTGAAGAAATGAGGTAGAGCGGTGAAAAAAGGTAGATCTTGGTAGATCTTTGAACTTTGCAGATTTTTTACATATGGCACAATTGTGGGACAGACTCGATTCTGTACAGTACGTACCGTACAGAAGAGCTTTTACCTCGACGATAGTGGATTTCAAGAGTTCGGTACGTACCGACTCTGTACTTTACACATCGTTAGAGCATCCACTATCGTTGCTGTAAATGGCTTCGGTACTGTAAATTTTACAGTACCAAAGCCATAAATCCCCAATCGTGTCAAAAACACGATTCGGTACCTGCAGTTTCGGTAAAAATTCTGCAGAGGTCCTGCAAATTTGCAGGACCTCTGCAGAATCGGTATCTACCAAATTTGCTCGGGCTACCGAGCAAACGGGACACCACACCACCACAAGTCATCTTGTTCTGTACAGTACGTACCGTACAGAAGAGATTTTGCCTCGACGATAGTGGATTTCGAGAGTTCGGTACGTACCGCCTCTGTACTTTACAGACCGTTACAGTAAATTTGCAGAAAATTTGCTGTAACGATAGCGGATGCTCTTACTGTAAATTTGCCGAAAATTTACAGTAACGATAGCGGATGCTCTGAGTCTTTGTTTTCAAAAGAACCTCACCTGCACCATGTGTCAACGCACAACGCAAACAAACATCAATTTCACATCCCAATCTTGATTTTTTTGCATCAATCCTTGGGGCACCTAGAGGTTAGCTAGTAGAACATTTTTTCTGCATTTCTTGTGCACTTGATCTCTCTATTTCATCTTCCACCACTTCAAATCTTGATGGTAGAGAATTGTTCATTTGGTACGTATCAAGTATTGTCCCAAACTTGTCCAAGTGAAGATCATTCATTCTGTTAAGTTTCGATACCTTGAATGCATCTAAACCCACCCTTCTGAGTGAACTCTTTGAACTTGATGAGTCTCCCATGTTTTCTTACAACATGAAGATGTCTGACTTGATGGTCTTGATCGTTTGAGTTGTAGTGTTCTTGACGGGACCGTACGATCATGGTTGTATGTAATCGGATATGCTTATAGTGAGGAATGACGCATGTGCTGCAATCTTGAATGAATGATCTCGATTGAAGTTGAAGAACAGAGAAGCAAACTCACTCAAAAGATATTTCATAAACTATCCAACTCAGTCTTCAACCTTCAACCTTCAACCTTCCCAAGCACCCTCGATGGCTTCACTCGTCTCTCGACCACTTCATTCAGATATCAATCCATCTTCTCAAGGTGGAATAGGATCATATTATCAAACTAAAACTGAATCACTTCAGCTTACGATCAATCGTAAAACTCAAAACCTAAGAAGATTAGAAGCTCAACGTAATTCTCTAAATGCGAGAGTTAGACTTTTACGTGAGGAACTTCAACTGTTACAAGAGCCAGGAAGTTATGTTGGAGAAGTGGTGAAAGTGATGGGAAAGAAGAAGGTTTTAGTCAAAGTTCAACCTGAAGGCAAATATGGTATGTGATGAATTGATGTTGAAGCTCAAGTCTTGAAGATCATTTTGATTTATACTAGCCTTGATCTTATAGTGGTCGATTTTGCACCTTCAATTCAACTTTCTCAGCTCACACCCGCTCTTCGGGTCGCACTACGATCTGACTCCTACCAGCTTCATTCGATCCTTCCCTCAAAAGTCGATCCTCTCGTATCTCTGATGATGGTTGAAAAAGTACCCGACTCAACTTACGAGATGGTGGGTGGACTAGATAAACAAATTAAAGAAATTAAAGAAGTGATCGAACTACCTGTCAAGCATCCCGAACTCTTTGACGCCTTGGGTATTGCTCAACCTAAAGGTGTACTACTCTATGGTCCACCAGGAACGGGCAAGACCCTTCTGGCTCGTGCAGTGGCTCATCATACGGATTGTCGTTTTATTCGAGTCAGTGGTAGTGAATTGGTCCAGAAATACATTGGTGAAGGATCAAGAATGGTTCGTGAGCTATTCGTGATGGCACGTGAACATGCTCCATCGATTATCTTCATGGACGAGATTGATTCGATTGGTAGTTCAAGAGGAGAAAGTGGAAGTGGTGGTGGGGATAGCGAAGTCCAAAGGACTATGTTAGAGTTACTGAATCAACTTGATGGATTTGAACCTTCCAAGAATATCAAAGTGATCATGGCTACCAATCGGATCGATATACTCGATTCTGCTTTACTTAGACCTGGTCGAATTGATCGAAAGATTGAATTCCCTCCACCAGGTCCTGAGGCTAGGATTTCGATCTTGAGGATCCATTCACGAAAGGTTAGATTGTTTTATTATCTAAAACCAAGTCTGGGCACTGTACAATGAGACTGATAATTGCCTTTATAGATGTCACTCACTCGCGGAATCAACCTCCGAGCACTCGCAGAAAAGATGGACAATTGCAGCGGAGCAGAAGTGAAGGGTATATGTACTGAAGCAGGTAAATCTCCTGCTTTATAGATCTCTCTTGCCATCTAGGCTGATGAGAATCTCGGGTTTGATTTAGGAATGTATGCCCTCCGTGAACGTCGTCAACATGTAACGCAAGAAGATCTCGAATTGGCAGTAGCCAAAGTCTTGAAGAGAAACATGGTATGTATCTCTCTAGTGCTTATAAAAGTTGTCGTTACGTCACTGAGAACGTTTTTTCTCGCCTTTTTCCTTTCTAGGACTCGAGTACGTCAACCAGCAAGCTCTTCACATGAAATAAAGAAGTGGAAAGACGGTTGATTTCTCAGATCATTGTCCTGCATGTGTGCAGTTGGAGCAACGTAACTTGTAACTTGAGCTCAATGCATAAGGTAGTGATTAATTTTGAAAAGAAAATTGACGATAGAAAAGATTTGAGAGTATCCTCCCGATAATCTATATTCCCAAATGCTCAGGCGATCAACTTGACATTGAGTGAAGATTTCAGAATATCTTTGTGAGTTAGTATCTTGGAGTAAGGTCAACACTATAAGTTGATGTACATCAATGAAAGCACCCCCCCTTACACATATCCAGTGTATATTCAACCTGATTCAAGTTGATAATTGAATGCTTACATTGTGGTTTACAATCGGAGGATGTGATCACCTTTCTATCGTGTGGGGTGCATGGCAGAGTGGACAGATATTTACATTTGATTGGTCTCACCTCCTCAAGTGCAAGTACATACAGCCAGTGAGGCTACAGAAAGACTAAAACGTGCAACTGAGTAAAGTATCGAAGAAACTAACTTGGAAAGAAGGTGAACACCAGTTTGTTAAAATCAAATCACCACATACTTAATTCAAACAATCGATCAAGTAACAAGCCGAATTGACACAATGAGTATCTGAACACCACCAAAAGACAACATACTTAGTTTAAAAACAGCATACTTGAAAATCCGATCAAGTCACAGACAGAGCAAGCTGCATCTATCATGAAGAATTTGAAAATATGACACAAAACATCTTATCTCCTTCAATGACATATTAATGATAATCAAGAAGAAGAATGTGTAGCCTGTAGATGATGAAATTGCTAACATGAAGCACATGATGAGTTTCATTGCATGAACTTGGATGCTCTAGATGACCAAGACTCTTTTCGACAAAGAACATGTGGTGGTCAACCTATTCGACGTCAACAACAGTCACGCACCACAGATTGATAGTATCATTTGGCTGTCATTATTAGATTGAAAATACGGCTAGCACGATTGGTTCAGATTTGAGAGTTCAAAGTCTTCTATGTAGGATGCTGCCAACCAATCCGATCTGGTGACTGATCGATAGCAATCCAGGTGAATGTACATATGTTCTAGCTGAGGATGATTGAAGCAAGAAAATAAATCTTACAACAGGGTGGGAAATGTGTCCATTTCAAATAATACATTGATGAACCTATATACATAATTCCAGAACCGATCTGATGATGAGTAAAATTTGACTCAGAGTACCATGCATTTTTTCAAACTCTGGAGATCTGTTGACTTTCAAAAGAACCTGTCAGTAGATCAACGTAAGTACATACATACAAACTACATATTGTAGTGGAGGTTTGTATACCTTGTACGCCTTTGACCATCTCATCCATACCTCTTATCCTAACCGGTCTCTCTTTACCTCCAGAACTAGCCTCATAAATCCACGCCACAAATCCTTTTCCAGCAAATCAGGTACAAGTCACTGTGAGACTGATGGGTAAGTGAGGATCATAATGTGCAGGTGCCTGAATTAGTCGCCAGTTTTAAACTGACTTAGGAAATATGAAAGTATGTTATCAATGATTCTGATATTGGAAAGCGGATTGCCTTCTCAACGATTTCTGTCAACTGTTAACTGCGGTTGAGTCAGTAGTCAATTTGAAAGATGAGATATCAATCATTGCGTGGGTTGATCACCATCGACCCATGCTTTATCTTACATCTTGCATCTCTTCCTCAACTCTTACTTCCTAGTGTGGTTTATGATTATCTTTGTTAATTTTTTCCATTTCCTGTCACAACTTCAACTCACTCATGCAATTCCTTGCAATTCTCTCTATTGTTTTCTCACGATCATCTATTCAGTTTATATGATCTCATAGACATCTCATGCAATCATCATCCTCAAGTCATCGAGTCATCTAAAAGCTTTTATTTTTGTCAATATTCAAGATCAATATTTTTCAAATCTCTTTTCCAAAGTTAATCAAAACCATCCTTCTATATCATTCTTTTGTCCTTTTTAGAATTCTAATACTTTCGCATCCATCAAGGCATTCATTTTTTTACTCAGTAATTCCTCAAGTTTTAACGCAGAGAACTTGATATTTTAGCTTTCTTTTTTTATATAAATAACCTTTTCGTCGTTCTTGATTTGTGAATGATAATGTCACAAGTTTTGATAATCTTTCACACTGTTTTATCTCTGGGTTTGCGAAATTTCCTATTTAATCTTTTTGATACTCGATCAATTCACAATGACAAGACATCACTGATCTTTGAAATACTTTGAATGCTGTTGAATAGCTTTTGGCGCATATCTTTCTAAAGTCATTTCGATCATTTTTGGAGAAGTTCAAAACAAATCACAAAGAAACTTTTCATATACATTTTTCACGATCATCATCAGTTCCTTAGTTAGCGTGATTGGAATTTTAGCTACAGCAGTAGTCATAGGTCTTGATGACCTTTTAATGACTGCAGTAGGATTAGGAGAATTCCTGAAAGGAGGATGTCAGTTGACGCTTTTGTTTTACTCTAATGATACCATCATCACCATCAAGACGTTTCAACAGAATCCTTGGATTGCTCGGAGACTTTTGATTGCGGTCATATCACTCGTCATCAATGTTGCAGTCAACTCGATCCTAGTGATCTTGATTGGTATCAGATCAGAACTCAACCCTTACTTCATAATATTGGCATATCTCAGTCTTAGCGGTGTGAGTAATATTCCAAATCTCTTGATTACTGCGAATTCGATGATGAGTTTGAACATAGATGGTGAACAATTCTGATGTCAGTCTTTGTGGTCTCTCATTAGGTGGTCTCTGTTGGCTCTATCACTATTTCGATTTGGTTTCGAATCCATAATCAAAGTCAATCAGCAGAAGTAAAGAAATCTTCGGAGAACCTTCAAATCTCACTAGGGATCATGAAAGATGAAGGACTTGTGAGTAGTGTTCGGGTTCATTCGATGCCTCTCACCAATCTCATCACTGAATTTCTTTTTTCTTTGGCGAAACGGATTCAAGCCTGCTTTGGCTCAACTAGTTGTACTGCTTTATTTTTCGAGTACCAACGAAAAATTTCATCATGAGGTTATCTTTTTGAATCTTTTACCATCAATCTTGTACGCCTTAGCCATCATCAACCGTTCAAAGAAATCCTATCAACCGATCACTGTACCTAAATTGAAACATCACAACCTGTGCATCAAAGCTCCTAAGCTTACTTCCTTTGGTCTCAACAATAATTCGTCCAAGATAGATGTGTCTGTGACAAGTCCCACTCAAACTTTGTTAATCCATATGACATCAGACACGGGAGCCAATGAGATGCAAGTGATACCAATACCACCTTCAGAAGATGACTTGGAAGGTCTCAAGGATCCTTCAAACCGATCTAGTCATCTTGCTCATCATCCTCAAAATAGATACTCTACAGAATCAAAGCATAGAAATCGAATGAGTGATTTAGATAGCATGTTTGATAATCATAGTTTTTACTCTCTTCGAAGTAATCGAAATGAATCAGAAGCCTCATTCAATCAAATTCCCAAACATCTCGAAGAAGGTAGATTAGAAGGGAACCTAGCAGTGATCAAAACAAACAAGTCCATAGTTCAAGAAAACGGTCGTGGATATATGAGAGAAGAATGGCCAGAAATTCATGTAGTCAAGAAGATCAAGCTCGAACCACGGATTTCTTTACTTCCTTCTCAACGACCTAGAAAACTTACTGAGCTTGAAAATGATAGTTTGGAAGACATTCTAGGCAACCCAAAACTAGTGAAGACAAGTACACCTGTCTTGATGGAATTATCTGACTTACGAAAGAATCTAGTAGTCCCACCGCCACCTATACCATCTTCATCATCGAGATTCAAGTTCTCAAGTCCAGAGTTCCGTAACGATCTTCAAGGTTCCAGAAGACCTTCATCTCCAAGTTTTTTAGCGCAAACAGCTTTAGAAGAGATTCGAAAACTATTTCCACCTAAATTAAATCTAGGTAGTGTTTCACCACGAAAAGAGTTGTCAATTGAATCAGGATTGATAGGAGAGAATGATACTGAAGAGGCAGTTTTTTGGGGACGACATAAACGTGCGGCAAAGAAATCTTATTTGTCATCTCATTTTATTCATCAACCTATTAAGAAAGGCTTTGGTCATCATTTTGAATTGAAATCGAGATGGAAATCTAATGAGAATCAATTGCCAAAGATTCAACAAACAATTGAAAATCAAATTGATCAGAATGATGTTTATCGAGCTTTAGATTCATATCGATTTGGAAAGCCTTTCGAAGTAAGCTTTTGATTTTTTTCTCTTTAAACATTCTCATCTTGAAATCGAAAGTTTGATCAAAAGATTGATGATGATGAAAATTGTGTTTAGTCACCATCAAAAGTGAAGACGAGTAAAGCAGAAGGACCGAAGTGTACCAAGATTGATCATGAGATCTCAACGATGATCAGCCCTAAAAAAGATCGAAATGGGAATCCAGAAGGACTGAAAAGAAGAAGATTGACACCTGTTTCAGAAAAGAATCAGCTCGTTCATCACTTTGAAACTAAATCAGTTGATAACCTTCTCTTGGGTTGTGGGGTAGGTAGGTCAAGGGAATTTAATGAGACTGGAATTCAAATTAAAGATTGGTTTAAAAGAAGACCTTCTACTAAAGTTTGTTAAATCTCAAGAGCTCTTGTTTTTGATTCATTAAATTTTGTTTTGGTTTATCAATTTGGTTTTCATGAATTTCCGAAGAAATGAACAAATCAATCTCCTTCTTTGTATAAAGTTTTATTTATTTTATCATTTATTTGGGTTCATGAGATCCTCATTTGTCTTTTGAGAGGATTTGATTCATGATTGGGTTTCATAAGTTGATTATAAATATATGTACAAGTTCAACATTTATCTGTTTTCAATTAACTTGAATGGGGATGAAGTGAAAAAGGTGACTGGCAGTAAGTCATACTACTTAGTGGCATGGACAAATTTTATACAAATTATGTAAAAGATTTGAATTTGATTTAATTCCAAAGTCAGATATAACTCCTTACTTGTGGGCTCATACATCAGTATGTACTCCCAAAGTGAAATTGCAGACATTACCAGCAAAAGGTAAATTCCCTGCAAGAGAAGAGATTGCTTTTTGATTGACAAAGGATTGAATCTGCATCAAATCTGAATCAAATCTGCATTTTCAATCCTTTATTGTTCTAAATGCAATTTCATTTCTTGTGGGGGAATTGATGTACATATGTATCTGTTCTTGTTGAGATATCAAGGCCTTTGCACAGGACCCCGGAAAGCCCAAGGTGAACCATACAACCTGAACCAATTCTGGCCCTTTGCCTCACATTTTCACTATCCCCATTGGGTGTAGGCATGTTGAGATGAATTCTTTTGGTGCAGGAGATCTGCCTTGGCCAGGGCTCTGAGTCACTTATATTACATTTTCTAAAAATATTGTCTGCTCCACAAAATTTCTAGAGCTGCGCAGTCTCCCCAGCAGCAGCTTCCAGCTAATGAGAGAGCTGCTTCAGTCCCCGTTGACCAAGCCAGAAAATGGTTTTTATCCTTTTTTAATCAGATGCAAGAATCAAAAGCAATTCAATGAACTTGTTGTTTAAATTCACAAAATCAATTGATCATCCAATTGTTTGTGTGGAGATTGATTGACTGTTGAAAATGATTGATTGATTAAATTCATGATTTGATCACTTCAAATCAGTTTTTGATTGCTTTGTTTGATCTGATGTATCCTCCTAGCCTTTCTTGTTTTTTGCTTGTGCATATACCAATGAAATCTCTAGGCTTACTGAAGTATCAGTGACAAAAGAATAAGATCAGAACAACATTGGTGCAATGTGTATTCACAAATTGACATACTTATTTGTCTCAAGTACGCCAGCATTCTCTTTAGTTTTACACTCATATACATTTCATACCATGGAATTCCTCTTTTGAGGTAAAAATGGTTTCAAACTTGTGTTTGTACCCTTTTCTTTGAAGGACTGGTGTTAGTACAAAATGTGAGTTTACAACAATCAATATCCAGAAAAAATGCTGATTGTGTAATGTGTCTCTATCAAACATTTTCTTGAGGAGATCTATAGCAGATGTGACTGGGGTTCATCAAATTTTGTCAGTTGTATGTTTTTCCATATGTAACTGTAGCATACCATCATCAAGAGGAAGAAGAAACCTGGAGTAGGCTTCAGCCTTCTGCTTTTGTTCTGGAGCTCTCTAGAAATGTGACCAAAAGTGATGTCTTGCAGCTGTTGTACTTGGATGAGGTGGCTTATGTCAAAGTTTACAATGACATTTGTGCATGAAGAATGGGCTGGGTTATAATTATATATGTTGGATCAATGGTGTAGCAATCCCAGTTAATTAGTGAGAATGCCCAAATCTTTGGCTTCTTGGATTGTCCCAAGTCATACCTGTGCATGAAGAATCTGTGAGTAACAGAGTACCAACATTGCAACAACATATGAATACAAGTCAGTATTGTTTCATTCTTGATTCTTTGCATTTTTGGTTCTGAATTTTTTTGAAAGGTGGTCTAGATTACCTGGATGATAAGAAATCCCAGCTTACCTCTGCAAAAGATGATGCTAGTGTTTGAAATACCACAACAAGACATGGAATCCAGATCAGTTATCAGATCACAAGCCAAGTTTTGGCTATGTCAAGTCTCATATCTATGTAGACTTCACCCATTGGATGTGTTGAGCTGAACTGATTGATCCTCCCATAAGCAGCATATTACATGCTTCAAAGCTCAAACAAAAAAACCACTTTGAAGTCCAAAAACTTATGGATCCAGTTTTATCAGCTGTATGGCCAAGAGTTGCTGTAG
This sequence comes from Melampsora americana, assembly GCA_022264835.1. Classification (NCBI taxonomy): domain Eukaryota; kingdom Fungi; phylum Basidiomycota; class Pucciniomycetes; order Pucciniales; family Melampsoraceae; genus Melampsora; species Melampsora americana. The sequence continues at coordinate 56,752 of JAIFHY010000166.1, read as the reverse complement.
GATCAGCATCCATCAATCTTTGATACCATAGTCAGAGTTGATTGGAAAAGATTATTTCATTTTTTGCTATGATGTTGATAAGCAATAGGCTATGTTATGCATCAAGCATTTAGTATACTGAACTACTATGCTCATTGTTATATCAATTACAGGCCAGATCAACACTGAAACTGTTGTGCAACACAACACGTTTTGAGCCCTTTTTAATTGTGTAGCACAGTCTCTGCTATGAAGAGCTACACTATGGGCTCACTATTTGCAACTTTTCCTTTCTTGGAGTTGTAGAGCAGTTAAACCAATTTTCATTACATATTGTACCATGATTGGTACTTCCAAGTGGCAGACTATGTAGTGAACAAGCTATCATGTATAATTAAACTATGCTTTTCACACTTGTGATTGTAAGGTGTGACCAGTGTAGCCATACTGTTGATAAGTCAATCTATCTTGCAGCATGAACTCCCTGTTGACACTTTGGAAAAAAATGTGTAGGTGCATCTATCATGGTCTCTAACCCTTGCTCTGCAAATTCTCTGAGAATTCCAGATTTAATTTTTTTCAAGAAGAATTCCAGAAATCTGACTATCAAACTCTTTTGGGTGTCTGAAGGGCCAGGGTTTATCAAAAATTGCTGCACAACAATGTCAAGGTGATTGTTGGTGTCGTTCACAATCAGATAATCCATGAGGTAGTACCAATCCCTGCTACTCTCCCTTGATTTCAATTCAAGATAAAAATCCATATCTGTGTTCAATGGATTCAGGAACAAAAGGTGAGCCCAGGTGCTCAATGATGTTGAAACTAGGACATCACTCACATCTTGCCCAGAAGACTAGAGCCTTTTTTGTATTTCTATGCTCAAAATGAAATGAAGGATCATGAATACCATAGTTGAATTTCTTTTGATGAGTCCAGAATTCCAACCATGATCTGAAGACACAAATCAAGAGGTGAAAATGAGCCCTCAAACACCAACTCTTTAAAGGGGGTCACAATTAGAGAGACAACTTACTTGTCACCTGATGACTCAATGGAGTTTATCAAGTTCTTTGTTAGAGCTTGACAATGCGTACTCAGAGCATCCTCGAAAGGTTCTCTCGTCCCAGAAGGTACTTTGAAGCATTCCAGGGAATATCTTTTGTTGAATTTTATCCAGCTGACCTGGACTGCTTGAGCCTCAAGAAGTGCCTTGACAGCCCCTTGCACACCCATGTACACACCCATATCTTTATTTGATATTAATTGAAAGTCATTCTGATCATAATTTCGAGTAGAGTTAGAAGCATCATGACTCACGTGAAGCCCAGGCTCTATACAGCTCCGCCTCATCATTTTGAGACCACTTTTCTTCTAGGTGGATCCCATATTCACCCAGCTTTTCTTGCTCATTTCTTGTGAATATATCACTCACTTTTTCAGGTTTCCTGAAAGAAAGACCCAAGCCAGAATTGAATCACATTGTCATCTCCAGTCGGCATTTTGTATTTTTAGCTTTACATACTTCTTTTCTTTGAGAAAGCTAACATGCTTCTTCAATGTATCCTCATATTGATTTAGTACCATTTTGAACATTCTTGCTCTGAAGAAATAGTTAGGCTTCTTCTCTTGTGCCCTTTTTCGGTACTCTTTTGAAATTATGATATAACTCTTTTGAAGAACTGGTGTTGACATACAATCTGACATTTCGGAAATCAATTGCCAGAAAATTATATTCTCATGTGATGGTTCAGTATTGAATATATCTTGGATTGATTCTGGCCAAGTCTCTATTTCTGACTGTAATATTCTTTTCATTATCTTGAAGGAATCTAAGTCCGGTAAGTCTGTGTTCAGGTTATATCAGTTTTTGTCCATTATTTGTATCTATCATCTAGAGATGCCATACCATGATCAAGAGGTATAGGGAAAGTGACGAAGGAGGGAGGATTCCTCCTTTCCTGCAGAGGCATCTTTAAATACGACTGAATTTTGGTTCTTGAATCCCTCCTAGGTGAAAAAGACGGTTTATCCCTAAATTTACTATAAGCTTTGTGTATGGAAGGAATAGCAAAGATGAGGACTCAGATATATTTTATTAAGGCCAACACCCCCAGTTGTGGGTAGTCTGCTACTCACTTAAGTCGCCCAAAGATTCTGGTAATCTCAAGTCAACCCCGTCCATGGCGAACATGGAGGTAACAATGCAACACCATACCACTGATATACTGATACAGTCAAATACAATTCCATCCCTTAAGCTTCGCATTATTGGATCTGAATATATTCGGGAAGTTAGTCTACGAATTGGTGGTAAGTTTTGAGATCACTCCCATGCTCAAATGAGATAAAGAACTCAATATGTAGACGTAGAGATGACAAGGGGTGTATAAGAAAGTAAACTTTCCATTGTCGAATGCAAAGTCATTCCAGCTGTCCCCCGAAAGATTCTAGCTGTGTTTGAACGATCGCGGTTGAACAAGTCACATGAATATTTTGATTTGCTGCTGGAACGCAGAAACAAGAACGACGATTAAATGTCAAAGGGAGTTATCTACAGTTTTTACAGACCGATCAATAGGAGAACTACGCCCACGTGGTCAGAGCTCGATTTAACTCATGTTTCGATGATGGGTTTGAATCAACATTTAACTTTTTCTAAAGACAACACAGTCCATTGCGTCCTAACTCTAAAGTATTCATGTGGATCTGCATATTTGATGGTCTTCGCCCAAACCAATTAGCTTACCAATCTCTTGAAAACGACCATGACGAATTAGGATTTATATGGTTATGATTCTGATAGTAATACCCTTTGACGTCTCTTACTGATAATACTATGGCGCTAGTGGCTCTATCACTATTTCGATTGGGCCTCTGATCTGGTGTTTAATTTACAGCCAAAGTAGATGACCAGTACTAATGAAATATTCAGGAAGACTGAATTCTTGGAATCATGAAAGATGAGGGAATTGTGATTGTGATAATCAGAGCATAACCTCAATCATCAAAGCACCCAAGATTGGTTGAAGGGGTGTAGACGCGCAGTAGGGAGATACGTTACACCCACTTCGGCAACGAGTGTGTGTCGTGTGCAACTGACTGCACACCACCAAAAAAAGATTTCGAATTTCAGTTGCATATGCAACCCGAAATCGTCATTCGGTAAATCAGAATGCAAAGAAAGAGTTATACAAATTTTAACACATATGTGTAAAAAAAGTGCGCATTCTTGAAAACGACCAAAAGGTCGAATCTGTTCAAGAATGTGTATATGTCTTGTCATCTTCTTCAACTTAATTTTTTTTCAATTTTTTTACAGCCTCATTTCACCACCTCCAATTTCTTCTCGATTCAAGTTTTTTCTCGATCCTCAATTTTTCTATCTATTCGATTCAATCCTCAACTTTTCTATCGATTCAATCAATTCTCAATTTCATTTGAATAACAATTCAATTCTTGTTCAAATTATCCTCATAAAGAATATGGTGCAAAGGAAATGACAAAGGAGTCATTTACAAGAGAAATACATAGAGATACTAGAAAGACCTGTTTGTAGATAATAAGACCTGAGCTGCGCTAAAATTGGAAAGTAGAGTTTATAGGTATGGATAGCATGGCGACCTATTTTCATCGGATCTAAGTCTTTCATGAAGAAGCGAGTGGTACCAACGCCTGAACCGCCCCGCATCGCGCCGCTCTAAGGGTTTTTTTTTGTAGCTGGGCGAGAAGCCACTACAAGTTAGATCGCTCTCGATCCGCCTTCCAAAAGCACCGCTACACACTAGTTGAAGCGCGGCGACTGTCCAGACCGCTCTCGCTCCGCTTGGACCAATTTTCAGGGATTGCAGCGGGCCAGGCGAGTGTTTTATTCACAATTTTTTTTCATTCAAATATGTACATAAGAATACGAGTATATACAGTCTGCTACAAAGAGCAACAAACAAAAATGAGAAGAATCAAAGAAACTACAAACAAAAGTTGAGAAAAAGTGTTGAACGAGTGAATAGAAACAAAAATCGGACATCGAGCGAGCACCAAACATGGTTAAAAAATAAGACAGTGAAAGAAAAATAAACAAGGACAAGGGCTTGAGGGAACAGACATTGAAAGAAAAAAAATCAAAAAAAGTGACAATCAAAGAAGAAGAGGGATTGTATAAATTAATCCACACTGTTAGAGACAGCAGTCTTCCTTTTTGAGTTCAAAGCATAAGATGCTACATAAGTAATTGCATCTGAAAATCGACCAGGAATATCAATACCAGCCCGAAGCCACTCCCTACAACCAACAGCCATTGATATCATCTTTGGCTTCAAAGCACCTCGTCCAGGTACAGCAATAGCTGATGCAGACGAGAAAGTGCGTTCAACGCAACAAGAGGTGGCCGAGATTGACAAGTAATCGCGAGCAAGTGAAGCAAGGACCGGGAACTGTTCGCTGTGTTCCTGTATGAATCATCCAGGTCAGTTCTTGATTGAAAAACTCTCAACAAAAAAAAGATGAAATGTACCATCCACCAAGTTAGTTCACATTGACCAGGCAAGATAGGATCAATGCCTTTAAGGTACCGATCGAGCTCGGCAGCTCGGATTTTTGCAGAGTTGTCAGACGAAATTTCAGCGGTGAATATGTCAAAATGATCAAAATGTTCTCTTGAAGGTTGAGACGAATTGGGAGGTGGGGTGGCTTCAGGAGTGGCTGGCCAATCCTTCACTGCTTTATTGAAGATACATTGAATACCACCTTTTGCTTGATCAGCATGTTCAGCATAGTGAAGATCAAAGAACTTCAATCGATATCTTGGGTTGAGAACAGTGGCCATCAAGACAACTTCTGCTGATGCCGCTTCTTGCTGGTATTGGGCAAGTTTAGGTAACATGACATCGATCATGCGCACTATGGATGTGAAGGTTGAGCTGTCATGAATATTCTGGAGGGTCTCGGAAACTCGAAGGTATTCAGCTAGAAGGGTGGATCCAGAGGCAAAATTGCCCTCCATCCGCTTGGTTGATAAACAAAATACCTGATGAGTCAGATCATTAAAGGGTTAGTCAATTCACTTAGACAAGAAAACCAGAATGAAACTGAACTTACTTCTAAAACTGAACAGAAGGCCTCCACAGCATCCCATTCTTCCATGGTCATCATGATACCTTGGTAGTACTTGGTCTTCCGATCGGCAATCAAGATGGAGTCGACAATCTAGAGGGAAGGGTGTCAGCATTAGAGAGAGGAAAGCAAGGCATCAGAACCAATGAAGTAGAAAATAAAGAGACTACTTACATCACGTGCACTAACTAGATTAGAGAACATCTTCAAGTCAATGTTCCATCGAACACCCCATCCAGCAATCGGTGCTGGCCCCTTATAGCCCATCTGAGCAGCTCGGGCCTGAAATTCGCAACGGCGAGCACTGCTTCGGGTCAATAATGCATTGAATTCCTTAAGCTTTGAAAATGGAGATGTCAGTATACCTGCTTAAAAAGGATGAATGAAAAAGATCAAAAGGAGACATACCTTGTGATAACCCTGAACCACAACACAGCCATTCCTTGGCTCATCATCATAACCAAAACCTTCATATTCTTCATCAAAATCTAAATCATCAACTACATTTAGCCGGCCTGAGTGATTGGGAATCACATCTTCATCTTCATCATCTTCAGAATTCAAAGCTATTGCATCAAGGTCGTCGTTGAGGATAAGTGAGGGGACTGGGACTGAGACATGTGCTGGAGTTGTTGGTTTGACGTGACCAGCGGGCAATTGAAGAGAACTCAAGCCATGCTTTACAACCAATCCGAGTTTATGAGCAAAACATCGGACATGGTTGTCTCGTGATATCCATTCGACCGAGTCTTTACAATCCATGAAAGCCTTCTCCATTTCTCGAGCCATCGGGAAATTTGATGAACCTGAATCAGTGGTTTGACCTATCATGTAAACGATCAAAGAAAAAAAAGATTAGTTGAGGCTGATGGATGAATGAGTTTCAGAGAGAGAAAAGGAAAGGGTGAAAGGAATAGAGACTTATCTTCTTATGTAATTTGTTTGCTATCAAGAATCGTGCAACTGGTTGTGCAAGAAGATACCCTACCTTATTCCAAGCAACAAGTTTAAGTGTGAGGTGGACCGATCGATAGTTCCAATCTTGATCAATGAAGTTAGCCGACACGCCGATGAAAGCATACCGGTTCCCCTTTGTGGTCCATACATCATGGACAAGCGAGAACTTGCTTGTATTTTCCTGTTCAAAAGCAAGGTCAGTTCTCGAAACAAATGGAGATATCAGTTAAGGCAGAATGAGACTTACATAAACTAAAGCCAACGCTGCCGACTGCAAAGTGAAATAGAGCTCCTTTGCTGCACTAGCTGCCCAAGTAGGAGTTCTCAAAACCGCTCGACGATTCGCTAGAGTGAAAGCCGCACGCAAAGGAACGTCATAGAACCGGTTAAAAGGGAGAGCGTGCCAGAGGGTCCACACCACAAGAACTGTGTTGCATAACTCAACGCTGAAGGTGGTCTGGGAGAGGAAGGCATCAAGGGTAGGTTGACCGTTTGCTTCATTTGAAACAATCAAGGCTTCAGCTTGCTCTTGAGCCCAGCTCAAAGGCAGCTGGCAGCCAGCCCTGATGGCTCGGTCTCGATGAGGACAGGCGGTTCGTCCCTTAGCGCCGTCACGATGGGCGTATAAATTCCAGTTAGTACGCAGACCCCGTATAAAAATACCCCGACACCACCGACATCTATAAGCTTGAGGGTCGTCACCAGACTTCAAAGAGAAAAACAAGATGGATTTGGAATCAGTGGGTTAGTGAAGTAGGAGAATAATTAAATGACTTACTTCACCCGCGACATGATGAGGAGGAAAGTAAAAGTCCAGGAGTTCCTTAACTCGTTGAAGTTGAAGACGGCGAGCCCCAGTGTCAACGATTTCGACCGAGGATTCTTCTTGATTGACATCAATGACATCAGGAACAGCCTCGGTTGGTTTTGGCTGTGTTTTAGTGGGTGGAATAAAAGGGTGTAGAGAAAAGAAAGAGAAGAGAAAGATTTAAATGAGATGATGTGAACAGGAATCACGTAGGTAATAGATAACTTACCTTTTGAGCAGCCCGCTTTTTCTGTCTTGAAGGCCCTTGAGACATACCAATAGATGCACCTGAGCCTCTGGGACGACACTTGACCTTCTTGCTTGGCCAAACAGCCTTCTTTGCTTTGGGTCTCGTCGTCAAGTTGATGATCTGCAAGTTGGCTTCATCTTTGTCAACATCAACAAAGTCGAATTCACCATCAGAATTGCCCCGACTGCTGACAATCTGGCCTGGACCTGGTGCAAACTCGGACGGATCGTCATCGTCATCAGGGCTGGGACTTGGAGGACGAAGAGAGGATACACGCAAGTCGTTGGATTGAAGAACGAATCCAGGCTTAGGTTGAGTTGGGGTACGAGGACGAAGCATTGGACCCGTATGGGTAGACGGAGTAGCAGGAGGAGCAGTAAGTAATGGAGTTGATGAAGACATTTGGTGTTCTGACTAAGTAAAAACAGGAAGGATGGGTGGACAATGATTTGTAAGTATCAATCAAATATATTCGAGTGGAATCAAATTAAAATCCTGAGGAAAAAGAGGAAGAATACTACATAGCTTATTATATAGGCGTCCAGCTGAGGTGGCGACAAAGGCCATAGAAATCTCTTGTGACGTAGGTCAATACCCCAAATATTCCGTGCTAATATTGTTATCTAGAGGTTGAGGGCATTTGATGCAATCAGCAAGGTTATTATTTGATCTTGTTTGATATTTAAAAACAACTTACCTAAAAAAATATATCCAGCCGTATCAGATGGTATCAGGCCGGTGTTGTTTACATTGACATCATTGATTGGAATCGGATGTATTGGATGGAAGAACCTAATCGAAATATGAAAAAGCTAATCGGATTCTTGAAGAGGTCACAAGGGTGTTGTTGGCAAGATGGAAAGATGAATCTCATCTTGTCTTGGGGTCGCCGCTGCATATCGCTCTGAGGCGGTGTCGCGGGGCGGTCTTCGCAGTCGCCCAGCTACATACGCAGTCCACTACATGACAGCTCACCAGAGGGGATCGCAGGCGGATCGCCAGGCCCCACTAAATAAAATTTTCGGAGCGAGGGCGGGGCGGACCGCCCCGCCCTCGCTCCGCCTCCGCTTTTTGCAGCTGATCGCTTCAGGCGTTGGTGGTACACGAGGTCATTGATCCCAATGACCTCGTTTACCTCGTTTATCTTGTTTACCAAATGACAACAGATCACAATGATCTGTTGTTATCTATCATCAAATCTCTCTTCGTTCGATTACCGAACGGTTTCTACCATTTCATTTTTACATATACATATCGGTGAAAAATTTTCTCACCGATATGTAAAAGTTGCATTAATAAATTAATGCAACTTTTTTTGCCGAAGGGGGTGTTAGATTAGCAATCAGCTCAAAGATTGTTTCTCTGCTAACTTCCCTTGGGCATGGGTTTAACATCGGGCATCGCTTGCCATGCTAAGTCCCGGGACAGGACTCAGTGTTAGGTTTCTCTGCCAGTCTCTAGCCATCCCTATACCCATCTCTTGCTATTTCCATGCAGGCAACTCAATGTATATCTTACATTATTCACTGCCGCATCTGATCATCCAGTACTCAACTGCTTATAAGGTGGACTATTTGGTAAGTCAGATGGGTGAGATGAGGTAGATGAGATATTAGTGTGGAGCTCTTATAGTTCGAGTTGGAATTTTAGGAAAGGATCTACAATTTCTTCCAATAATAGTCCATATGAAAATATATGAAGTTAGACATAAAAAACACCCATCTTTCTCCGGGCCGATGGATAAGACTTGCATAGAAATATCATGAAGATATGTCTATTTTAATGAGTCTTGTCTTGCGTTGATACGTCGTTATCCCTTCATTAACTAGTTAGAATAGTCTGCCACGAATTATCTTTTTGGGGGGATTTGATGTATGAGAGCAACATGAAGTTGATGGATAATATATACTCGAACAAAATCCAAGTAGTATTTCAACATTTAATATGCTTGAGGTGAGAGAGATCTGTCAGACAAGAATGAATCTATATGAAAGAAAGATCGCCAATGTGATTCAAATCTGGATCTTGAACCTTTATATCCTCAAATTCACATCATCACCATTCATCCCAATCGTTCTCGTCTTTCTCATTCATAGCACTCCAAGGATCCTCAAGTTCTTCTTCAACCCAAGCTTGATCAATAGGCGTCTCACTCCACCCAGGAGGTGCATTATCGCTCAAGTCTGAACTCTTGTCATGTTTGAGTTGTTCCTCATCATAAGTGCTAGGTCCAGATTCCAGATCAGGCACGCGAGGTTGGCCAGCTTGAGATAACATGCCATCCATGACACCAGCACCTATACCAGTGGTCAGTGGATCAGGTCCATTAGCTTGTGTGCCAGACGGAGTTCCACCCGACTGAAGTTCGTCTGAACCACCAAAGAACATGGGAGGCATCAAACCTCCTCCCCGCGATCGGGTGAAGTAGTCGAAGTCACTGTATGAAGGAAGAAACATCAGTATGGATTTAATCTGTGAGACCCATGGACCCCAGTTCAAGAAATAACAAGTCCATACATTGAGACTGCTGTGGCCAACATAACAGCTCGTTGATCCAAGGTTAACCCCGTTGAACGAATCTCACGACTAGGCACTTGTGCAAGATGAGATTCAGCTACAGGTGCGGCTTCAGCGGTTGTTGAATCCTTGAAGGGAGTTTTAGCAATCTGATCCAATTGTTTCAACTCCTCTTCGACTGCTTCAAATCGTATCACATATTGACCAGTATCGGTGAAAATCTCACGTCCAAACCCAGCAAAGTTTCGACTCACACTTCCCATCAATTTTTCATTAGCATCTTGAGCGAAAAATTCCCATGAAAATAATCCAGCATCAATCTTTGCAAATTGTTCAAAGACTGTTTCTTCCCCTATATGATCAGAGCTTGTAGTAAAAAGACCATATTTGCGTCGCCAAATATGAAACTCTTGTTGAGCTTCACCAATGACCTTTTGTCGATGAGGACACTCAATGGAGATACGAGAATTGATGAAGCTAAATGGACGTCTGATCCTGAGCAATTCCGTTCCATCAACCGCAAGAACACTAGCTTGAAAGGCACGATGTGTTCCCGCTATCTGACGCAAGAGAGTTCCTGTGAATCCAGAGTTTTCTTCAGCTAGAAACCCAACCGTTTCGCCCGCAGGATTCAAGATTCGATATCGATTTGCTTGCTCGAACCCAACGAACAGATTAAGCATCTCAAGCTGTCGTACAACTACTAGCGCAGGCTGGGCCAGTAGGCTCGCGGCTGGATGTGAAGCTTGAATGAAGCCGGACGGGTCAGATGGTACGTCAACCCGGTCTAAATGCGATGCCGAGCCGGTGGATGGAAGCGCATCATAATCTGTCCAAGGGAATGAGGGGTTGTGCACGTTGATATCGGGTGGTCTTTGGACTGTTGGAGTCGTTGGAAAAGGCTGTGACGGGCGGTTGCGTTTAAGGGAGCGACTGGATCGAAGACCTGTTGGGATCGATTGGCAACATGTGAATATGATTGGACGTCGTCGAAGGAAAAGGATAATTGAACTTCTCATTACCAGTGGGCCGAACCGGCAGAGGTGAGTAACATCGACATGGAGGTGACAGTAAGGGCCGAGGTGTGTTCTGTGTTTTTGAGCCAGAGGGATGATTACGAAGAGTATTCCGAATGAAAGGAAGCAATCGCTGAGCAGGATTCATGTTGAAGTCGTTTGTGAGTCGATCGAGCCGAAATACCTAATGACCATTCAACACTGTAATCAATTCGGGTAGCTGATCGCGGATCGGGTTCAGGACAAATGTGGTCCGGTCATGGAACAGTCACCGGGTTCACCCAAGCCATCATTGGTATGTACGGGACAAATTTATTGAGGAGCTGGTTCTGGTGTGCTGAGGGTGAGAAGCCCAAGTTTGTATCAATTGTTATTTTGTAAAAAAACAAACTGCGCTTCGAATTTTCTCTTCAAATCTGAAAGGCATCAGTGCTGACTTATGGAAAGCTTGAAATGCAATCAAAGCTCACCTGTGTGCAAACGGTTGTTTTTCTCTCATATGTCACTTGATTCTGTCGTTGTTACTTAGAGTGAATGATGTCCACCGGTCTGAAAGAATGCCAAAGCGGAAGTGTGGGATTTCCATGTTTGCTGGGCTATTGGTCTGCAATACTGCTGGTGATCTGTTTTGATTCTGCTTCTTGCAATATGATCCCCTGTTGTTCATTGCACAACTCGATCATCTCAGGAAACAATTATGATGTTATCCATTGCTACATATCTTAATCAACATGATAATTGGAATTTCAACAGGTGAAACAAATATGAGGTTGATAAAATGAAATTCTGAAAGCAGTTTATGCACAAAAATCTACAAAGGAGTCAAAAATGGAATGTCAATCACATCTTTGCTTCTTTCCAGGCCAATATGCTAAAAAAGTCAACAATGGCAATTCACACCTTGGTGAGGAGAAGCAATCAATAGCATACAAGCTAGGATCAAATTTTAAACATCTGGGAAACCTTGATTCACATGTGGCTCTGTCTGTATTTGTCTGTACTTACACCTTCATTCCTGGCCATAGGTACAATCAGAGAGTACAATTGCACTTTGTGGGGAGAAATAAAACAATCAGCTGAATTCAGGATGTTGTGCTCTTTCAGCCAATATCACTGGTGCAGGCTGTGAAAATTTATTTGGGATAAGGAAGAATATGATTTGTGAAGTTACTCACTTGTTGGCTAAGGTTAACTAAGCCCCCCACAAGGGTGTTCACCACACTACCAGCAAAAAAGGTCTTCCCCACAAGAAAAGGAAGTTGCGTTTAGAGCAACAAATGGCCTACAATGCAGATTTAATTCATTTTCAATCTTTCTTTGCTAAAAATGCAATCTCCTTTCTCACAGGGAAATTGATTTTTGCTGGTATTGCCATGCCTTCAAAGACAGACTTGATTGGGACTTGGTTATCTTGGTTTGTGAGCTCTAAGATTATGTGTCTGTATGTTGTTTTTTTCACCTCTCTGCTTCACCTCCCCATATGAAATCCCTAAGGTTCTGATATGATGTTTTTCACATATTGAAACATATTTTGGTACCCCACGCATTGATGTATATTCAGCAGAAAGATTCTGGATTTGTAGTGTAAATTGATAAAATTTTGCTTTCAAATCTCATATGAGGTCTTTTAGGTGGTCTTAGGCCAGTTAAAAGAGGAGCTAACACTACAAAGATGTAGCATATTTCCACAGAGAATGATTGGATTCATTGACAAAACAATTGAAACTGCCTTGAGTGTGCATTCATCATGCATTTTCATGCACAAAATTTTCATTTTTATGCATTAACTCAGCATTAATTTTGGAATATCTCTGCATTCAATCTAGTTTTTCCTGCATCAATTCCACATCTTTAATAGTGTTGCCAACTCAATTATTTTGCACTATGGAAAGATATTACATATGTGCAGTGTAAGGCTCATTTTGGGTATCTTAACACAGTAATCTGTGCGGGCCTGCTGGTTTCCCATGAAATTTATATCTAGATATGTACAATCACATGAAGAATAACATATGATGATCTTGAGAGATCTTATGGTGAGGTGAAATACAGATAACCCATCATGCACAGCAACATCCAGCACATGAGCTACACACCCAAAGAGTTGGTCCTTTGGGTGAAAGTCAAGGACAGGATGTTCTGCAATGGTCCAAGCCATGGTGGAGTTGTTGGATGCATTGTCAGAGGTGATGGTGGCCAAAGAGTTTGTGATCCTATACATTTGTAAGGAATCCACAAGGATTGACCTTTTTGTTGGGCAAAGTCCAAGTAAAGGTGGTCATCAAAACAAGATCTGCACATTTCGATCCAAATTGAGTAATAAACTCTAGGGTTTGCTCAAACATCTTGAGCATTTGAGTAGTAATTGCAGGTGATTTGACTTACATTCCCTGAGTGCTTGGATTACACAGCTTCCAAAAATTGTGGAGCGCAGGGCACTCCACAATGGAGAAGGAAAGGTCTGTGTCAGCAATCAAATACACTAAATAAGTCTTCAAACTCTTAACAGACAGTTTGTTCTGGCAGAAGTGAAAATCACATGTATGTCTGTGATTGCCAATCATAAGTTGAGATTCTGCTCAGCAATTACCCCAACTTTTCTGGTCCCCATTTGGAAAAAGTGTTTCAATATTAGCAGGTTCACCTTTCTTGGCTGGATCAGTCAGATTGTGTTGGGGTTTAAGGTGTTTGGTCATAGCCTTTGTAATTGAAGTCTTGTCCTTGTTGGGTAGACTGCTGCATTGGCCTCTGCCAGGCGTGATAACTTGGCATGTTACATGACTGCCATCCTCAGTCCTCAAGAAATGATCCCAGACAAAAATTGTATGTGCAGATGATTTTGGTGTGGAGCTAAAACCTTGAAACATATTCAAATTAATATCATAGAATTGATATAGATTCTCATAAGGTCTATATAATGAGGTCACAATGGAAAAAGGTAGAACACAAAGGGAAAACTTGTGGTATTGCTTATAATCAAAGATAAATCTTCTTGATAGTTGATAGAAAGCTTTAGATAAAAGATGACTGGAGTTCCTTCTTGATGAAGGAACTATTTCTTTGTATAGAAAATATTTGTGTGTGGTCAGTACACCACAGGTCAAGTATATGATGATATTGCTAATGAAGTGTTGATACAGATCTAGACAACTCTTGAATGAATGAACTTTGAGCAATTCATATCAAGAGATCTGTTACTCCACCTTTCCTATTCATATAGGCATTACAAAGGAGCAGTGCAGCTGAAGGGATTTACTACATAATGAAAAAGGAGTTTTTCAAAGGCCATTGAAGCATATTTAATACTAACAAAAATTTAGGATAAAAAAAACATTCTGCCATGGGAGAACATCCATCTAGTTAAATCTGGGTGTTTCTTTGGCTTTAGGATGCATTTTTATAAATTCTTTACACAAGCAGTTATTTGAGGTGTACTTCAAGTTTATATGCAAAGGCTATTGATGATACCCCGGAAAGACTTAACAGTGATCAGTGTGCTTTGCAACAAGACAATACACCAGGTAATCCTAGACAGGTAAAGCTCCAGTGTTCCTTCTGTTTCAAAAGCCATGTTGAACCCCAGGAACCAAACCCAAGACATGACCTCATTTTTCTCTTTGTCAAAGATGTATAACACTACACCACAACAGCCATGTAAAGGAGAGTTTGGGAAACCTTCCGGTCAGCAGTTCCTGCTGGGAATCATTGGGTATGCGGGGGTTCCTGAAAATGCCCGGTAAATTGAGAATTCCCGTCAGTGATCAGGGCTTGGGATGCGGGCTGGGTCTTCAAAGAAAAAATCTTGGCAAGAATGCCAGGGTTGGTCCCCATTCTGACTTTTGAACAAAAGCTTAGCAGCCAGGTAGTCCAATGACCAGGACTTGGGGTTTGGGGCTCATCCTGCTTATATTACCACAATACTTTGCCATAAGATGGAGGGGTTGATCATATGGAATAGCTAACTAGACAACTGATTCATTATTTGTTTCAAGGGTGGTGAAGTAGAGAGACATGAAAGAATTTTTATACCGTGGTTGTTGTCTGTCTATTGGACAGGCTTCATCTGTGGCTTTTGCCCAGGTCCATTGATTACCAAACCTCCAAGTGGAGTTGAAATATGTGGTGATGAATTTCAAAGTTGATGAATTCAAAAGCATCTGTTTGTTGATTTTTGCTTGAAGTTCTTGGTTCAGTTTTGTATGATGTTGTTTGTGTGAGTTGCAGATAAAGAGAAAGTGGTCAACTGTCTCAATTCCTTCCTGGCGTTTGTAGGTTGGGGCAATAGGATGTTTGAATTGGTTGAGATATGCGTTGAGACAGATATGTCCTGATTGTAGTTGTGTGATGTTTTGTGCGTCCGTCAAAGGGCTGGGTTAGGGGTTGTTTGGCTAAAGTTTTAGCTATTCTGGCTGTTGATTCACTGCCTGGATGGCCTTTGTGGCCTGGATACATTGTATGGTGATTTTCATACGTGGGAACCTTTGGACATATCTACTCATGACCATCTGAATGTCCAGTGGGGATCATGAAATTGAAGTGGCTATGCACATGAACAGTGTTAGTCTCAAGTCCCCCCTTTGACAAATTGCACAGTTCAAGCTTACCTGAACTGTATCTAAGGTATGGCAGAATGTATCTTTGAAGAGTCAAATGAGTCTGATGATCTCAAGACATTGACTTCAGAAGACCTCAACTTGTGATCATATTGAAGCCCTACTTCAACATGAGTCAAACCTGTCAATGCATGCATGTGTCAAAATGAGTTCATTTTAAGCTATTGGTCTGAAATGGTACTGCTGGTGTGTTGGATTTTTCTTCTGACAATAAATGCCTGTGCCATTCATCAAACAACTTGACAAATGTCAAATCAGTCAAAAAATGGATATAATTGTCTTTTGTCCAAACATCTCTATCAGAATGATAGGATTAGAATTTACAAGGTGGAGAGAAGATTAAAGAAACAAAGATGAAGAGCATGGAATAACACCCTCAAAGCAATTTCTCAACAGCACCAGCAGAAGATTCAAAAGATGTTGCCATCTTATCACACATGGATGATTTCTGCCAAGTCAACACGTGTATCCTAGAAAAGGCTGAACAACGGAATTCGAATCTTGTTGAATATGTAGAATTTGATTCTACTAGAATCAACTTCTGACTGTCTGGAAAACCGCGGCTCATTGTGAGTATGTTTGTACCTACGCTGTCTTCCCAGCCCAGGGGTCGGTTCGGGGTCTACAACGATCACATTCTGGAGAGACAAAAATATGATCAGCTGCAATCAAGAAACTTTGTTCTACCAGACAGTACTAATGGAGACTGTCACAAGTGATCTTGAGTGAAGGAGAATGTGGGCCGTAAAGTTACTCACTGACTGGCCTGCGTGTGAGATTGATATGAATGAATGTATAAGATTTTAGTGATCAGACTCGCATTTTTACGTTGATAGATGAACTTGAACCTACGTAGACTTTGGGACTGCTTGACCACAAAAGTATGACATTTCACCAATTTTATTGAAGCAACCTGAAAATATGGAAAGCAGCTTGGGTGACGGTACGAACAGCGCATGGCTTTGGACTGAGACGACCTACCATAACCAAATGGGGCGTTATTGCGGACTAGATTCGCATAATTTTCGCAAGTTACGAGACTGTCCCTACCCGTTATCCCTGTGCTGTTCGGCCCAGGTACCTTCCAACCTAATGGTAAGACGCCCTTGTTGAGCGGAACACAGTACTTGAAAACTGAATGTGAAAGCCTAGCGATCAGATTGAGACTACGAGATTTGCGCGGAGTGTAGCACTTACCCTGACTCCCCTTACACCCCGTGCAATAGGCAAGCGTGTTACCATGTGCGCATGCTGGTGAAAAGTCAAGTTTGATATGCTTATTAAGAGACTGTACCTATCTTTTTAAAGATGATGGTGTTTCACTCACATCCTATATCCTTTGTACCAATAAACGAAGCATCACATGTCGCAGATGCTCCAGTGAATATATCTTTTGTCGTTTCTTTACCTTTGGTAGGCTTTTGAGCTTGGTTAACAGGAATCAAAGCCACGAAGCTTACTAAGACCAACAAGAGAGATTTGGAAAACATGGTTTTTGAGTAATCTAAATATGTATGTAAGATTTTCAAGGAAAGCGGTATTTTTTTGCGTAGGTTGAAGGGGGTTAGAAGATGATGAAGATGAGTAAGGAAGAAAGACTTATCAAGTTTCAAGGACCGCTTGATTTATTGGAATCAAAAACTCACTTAGTAAAGATATATCTCAGTACTACGCAACCTTGGACCGGCACTTTTCTGTTAGTAGATCCTCGGCAACTAATGGTCCACTACAGGCTCAGCCATGATATCGACTCGATATGGTGGCACACTACAAGCCATGACACCGACTCGATGTGTTGCTGAACATTGAGGCAATGTGCATAGCTTATTTCACATTCTTGTTAACACTGACTCCTGTGGCATAACTTTTCATCTTCTCTCACAAGGTATATGAGGTCTTTATCTTCTTTTCATCTATTTATCTGTACCTTAGGAAAGGAAATTGAATTACTTCAACATGAGTCAAACCTGTCAATGCATGCATGTGTCAAAATGAGTTCATTTTAAGCTATTGGTCTGAAATGGTACTGCTGATGTGTTGGATTCTTCTTCTGACAATAAATGCCTGTGTCATTCATCACACAACTTGACAAATGTCAAATCAATCAAAAAATGGATATAATTGTCTTTTTTCCAAACACCTCTATCAGCATGATAGGATTAGAATTTACAAGGTGAAGAGAAGATTAGAGAAACAAAGATGAAGAGCATGGAACCAAACCCTAAAAGCGATTTCTCAACAGCACCAGCAGAAGATTCAAAAGATGTTGCCATTTTATCACACATGGATGATTTCTGGCAAGTCAACTCATGTGTGCTAGAAAAGGCTGAACAACGGAATTCAAATCTTGTTGAATATGTAGAATTTGATTCTACTAAAATCAACCTCTAACTGTCTGGAAAACCGCGGCTCATTGTGAGTATGTTTGTACCTACGCTGTCTTGCCAGCCCAGGGGTTCGTTCGGGGTCTACAACGATCACATTCTGGAGAGACAAAAATATGATCAGCTGCAATCAAGAAGCTTCGTTCTACCAGACAGTACTCTTGAATAATGGAAATGTGGTCTGTAAAGCTACTCACTGACTGGCCTGCGTGCGAGATTGATATGAATGAATGTATCAGATTTTAGTGATCAGACTTGCGCATTTTTACGTTGATAGATGAACTTGAACCTACGTAGATTGTGAGGATGCTTGACCACAAAAGAACGTCATTTCACCTTTTTGATTGAAGCAACCTGAAAATGTGGAAAGCAGTTTGATCAAGGGTGCAAACAGAGCATGGCTTTGTACTGAGACAACTTACCATAACCAAATGGGGCGTTATTGCGGACTAGATTCGCATAATTTTCGCAAAGTACAAATCTGTCCCTACCCGTTATCCCTTTGCTCTTCGGCCCAGGTACCTCCCAACCCAATGGTAAGACACCCTTGTCGAGCGGAACACAGTACTTGAAAACTGAATGTGAAAGCCTAGCGATCAGATTGAGACTACGAGATTTGCGCGGAGTGTAGCACTTACACTTATTCCCCCTACAACCCGTGCAATCGGCAAGCGTGTTACCATGTGCGCATGCTGGTGAAAAAGTCAAGTTTGATATGCTTATTAAGAGACTGTACCTATCTTTTCAAAGATGAGGGTGTTTCACTCACATCCTATATCCTTTGTACCAATAAACGAAGCGTCACATGTCGCAGATGGTCCAGTGAATATATCTTTTGTCCCTGTTTTACGTTTGGGAGGCTTTTGAGCTTGGTTAACAGAAATCAAAGCCACGAAGCCTATTAAGACCAACAAGAGAGATTTGGAAAACATGGTTTTCGAGTAATCTAAATATGTATGTAAGATTTTTAAGGAAAGCGGTAGTTTTTTTGCGTAGGTCGAAGGGGGTGAGAAGATGATGAAGATAAGTAAGGAAGAAAGACTTAACAAGTTTCAAGGACCGCTTGATTTATAGGATTGAAAAACTTACTTAGTAAAGGTATATCTCAGTACTACGCAACCTTGGACCGGCACTTTGCCGTTAGTAGATCCTCGGCAACCAAAGGTGCACTACAGGCTCAGCCATGATATCGACTCGATATGGTGGCACACTACAAGCTACGATCGATAAGGTTCACCCATGACACCGACTCGATGCGTTGCTGGACATTGAGGCGATGTGCATAGCTTGTTTCACATTCTCGTTCTTATGTAACACTGACTCCTACGACATCACTTTTCATCTTCTCTCACAAGGTAGATGAGGTCTTTATCTTCTTTCCATCTATTTCTCTGTACCTTAGGAAAGGAAATCGAATTAGCGCTCTGCTATGAAAGAAGACAGACGGAGTATAGAGTAAAAACTCGGCTTTGGCTGGGACCTTCATGAGCAGGGTACACCTGTACCGCGTACTTGTCCGGCTGTTCTCCAAATAGTACAGATCTCATGTAAAGTGATCAAACGAGTGCGGAAGCCTTAATAGCTCACCAAGGATAGATACATACATCTAAAATCCCAGTGGGCACGATCTACCGGCCTGCGTTGATCTTTGAAGTTGAAAAATTTATCATCTGGGGGCCTCGTGCGAGCTGCACACGTGGATTTCGTTATTGCAAGCCTCCATTGATCTAGAGTTGTGAGAGTTAGGTGGTTCGAACTCACAAGCTTCACTCAAATCGATTGGAGTTCACCATGGGATACATCCTGTTTACCTGTAGATTAGGTACAGGAATTTAGACCCATTGTGTTCACGATCTATCAAGGTTGCTACTAGTCATTGGTTATCGTGTCTGAGACTCGCTGGCTGCCTCGGGACTGGGGGATGAATCAGAAGGGGTTTGAGTGAAAGTCCTTCTCCAAGATAGCTTCGTATGCTTGGTCAGTGGTTGCTTATCTCAGTATATATATATATATCATATCATGGTGTACTTCCTGAGATCCTTGCTTCGATTCATAAAATCTGAAAATGAACTCGCAGTTCCGCAATGGCAGTGGCCTATTTATCTAAGCTTATTATTGAATGCAAATCCTGCTACCCTGTATATCTTCCATCAGGTGACAATATCATTCCATGACTGCAAGTGGAAAAGAGCAAGGAGAAGCAATAAATATACATAGGTGGTCTCTGAAGGGCGATGGCTGAAC
This sequence comes from Melampsora americana, assembly GCA_022264835.1. NCBI lineage: Eukaryota > Fungi > Basidiomycota > Pucciniomycetes > Pucciniales > Melampsoraceae > Melampsora > Melampsora americana. The sequence continues at coordinate 36,875 of JAIFHY010000166.1, read as the reverse complement.
AGGCCCTCTTTAGCACGTGCTTATCAGTGTTCTGTACAACACAGCTTGATGTTAGGTAAATGGTGATAGTGGACATAAATAACTATCCAGACATACTATCGAAGAAAGTATTCAAACAAACAAAATCAAGCCAGTCTGATGATTACGATGGGTTGAGGCCTGAAAAATATGCTTCTAGAAGATGTTTGCTGAGGTTGAAGCCCAGCAAGCTGACAACATAGAGTGTTAAGAATAAGACGATCGGGAACAATAGCAATTCAGACCTAATCAGAAAAGGAAGTGCATTATAGCCGAGGTAGGTGATATAAACGTATTGCGTAGCCTGTGGTACATGTCAGTTAAGTCAGTAGATGCGAATCACACCACATGTATCTTTGTATGTGCTTTTTCAAAGAGGTAAGCAAACAGATGCTCACCGCGACCAAGTACAATGAATTGCCCACCCATAGACACACCCAATTGTTCCTCGTCACTACGGGTGCCAAAATAAGTTGAGCGAGATATAGATTGAGGAAAAGGGGGAAGAATGAATTGGTGTGAACGTCAAATGAATACTGCCTGGTACAGTTGGCAAACAATTGGACATCAGCAGGAGAGTCATACGATCAATCAAATGCCGATTTTGCAAGCTTACCATTCTACGTGTTGGTCTGTGGCATGTGTATGAGAGGAATGTGTAAGAAATCTGTTGGAAGTTGCCCTGCGAATTGAAGCAATGTGTAGAAACAGGATGAGTTGATGGTTGTAACTTGACACTCTGGTAAGGCTTTATGAAATCACATCCCAAGCATAGATATCTTGACATAGACAAAGATGACTGACCACAGAAGGGTGCTAATGATCAATCCACTGGCGATAAAGTCCCTGAAAACCATCTTGATGGCCACACCAGCCCATGTAATAGGACTGAATGAGTGAAGGTACAGACTTGTCCAGAGTAAAGCAGCCGAAGAGAGGAAGCCGATCATCATGATTAAGATTGCTGGATCATCTCGTGCCCAAGTGTTTTTAGTTTGTTTGTGATAGTATACATTCCGATACCTACAAGACAAAGCGAGAGCATTGAGGGTTCAAATTTGATTGTGATCAATTTCAAGATTCACTTCATCACAGACTGTAGATCTTCTTCCTTCATCTCCTAATCAGACCCACAATTAAGCTGGGACTATCGCAACAGACGTGGAATTGGACGCACACTCTCCGAGGAGCAACACAAAGATAAGTCATCTGCCACGCTGCCAATTCGAAATCCATAGTGGGCCATCGACTTGGCCTCACTAGCTTTCCAAGCATTTTCCTCATCTTCTCAAGACCTCCTTTCGATCGACCTGAGCTGAGAGCAGTTGATGACGTAGCATGAGCATGATGAGCATATGATCCACCTGTAGCTGGCGAATTAGATCGAGGAAGAGGGATCGCTGAAGTTGAATGTGAAACTGAAGTTGGTAAGAGGCCCATCTCATTTGATATGAATGAAGTGATAGCTGAAGGTCGAAGAAGAGTTAAAATTGGTGAAGCTTCGAATGGCGTCAGTTGATTAACCAAATCGAATTCTTTGCACGCAAGAAGCTCCCATCCGAGTATCTCACCAGACAGAACCGCCGGTCCTCCGTCATCGGGTATGTGTCACTTATGAGCACAGGCAAGCCCCGTGGCTTTCTGAGACTTGCATCGCTTCAAGCTGTCTTTGGAGACATGTATGCGTTGAAGTAGAATTGAATCTCTCGGCCAATTCTGACGATAGTGCCCTCCTTCCAAACTTATAAACCCCGGCACGATTTTGGGACTTAGTTAGGTTTGCACTCCTTCGCATTACCAATGTCGACTGAGGAAAACGCTCCCCGGTTCAAGAAGGTACAGACTTTACTACGCCCTCTCAAAGTGGACGCGATGATAGAGCGTTGACTTGATCCATAGACTGACTCGTGTATCATTTTCTTTTATTCTCCTAATGGAACCAGGCCACAATTCACGAGATTTTCAAACAGACTTGGACAGCTGATCGATTATCTTCCTTGGAAGCTACTTCCGAACCACCGCCAAAGATCAATGATGCTGCACTTCATCTGAGCGTTGAGTACCTCAGACTCTTCACCATCGAGTTGATTCATCGAGCAAATGAAGCGGCAGGAGCATCCGAGAATCAAGGAAACTCTAAAGGAAAGGATGACACAGAATCGGAATACTTGATTGAGGTGAGTTTGTAACTGGGGCAAATGCTTTTTACACCTCATCAGTCTCTATCATTGATCACTTCTCCATTACATCTGTTTAGGTGAGACATCTGCAGAAAGTGGCACCGGGCGTGTTGTTAGACTTTTAAAAATTGGTCGCGGTTTTTGTGGTCAATCAGCCGTCAAAATGTTGTAGAAATAGCTCCTCTCAATGAATCACTTTGCTTTATTATAGAGGTCACTCTCAACTGGTATTGAGTGGTATAAGACATCTCCGAAGGTTATGGTCCTGTGAGCGCAAAGGATACGACCCCTAGATGGAGATAAGGTACATTATTTGCAAAGTCGTCAGTCTGGTACCTCATCCAATTCTTGATCTGGTGCCGGTCCGCCTTCACGAGCCTCAGCAACTAAGGCATCATCGTCATCAATATCACCGAGGTTAGGTTCCATGTACTCATCCTGGACATCTCCATTCATCATATGATCTCCATGTTCGTGATGTGAAGCCCCGTTCACTTGGGTTCCATTTGTGATTTGTCGATTGGTTGAAAGATGAGCACGCACAAGCGAGAGAATCTCGTCGACTTCGCTTTCTGAAAATCTAAAATCACATTCTTCAACAATCTGAGTGATACCATCATCAATATTGGGTCCAGGCTGTATGAATAAGCATGGGTAGCCTACCAAATAAAATTCAACTGCTATCGTCGGCCCAATATCGCATATTTGAAGACGCTCGGCTTTGGTCAAGCCATTCGGTCTCCCACCAATCTGAGAGAACGGTTTGAGAGCATTGAGTAGATCTGTGATCAACTTCTCAGATTGTCTTGATTGAGGAGTATAAGAGGACTCGAAATGTTGAACGAAAGGGTAAATCAGCTCTTGAACGTTTTCAGGGTTGTGATGAAGTCGATCGGCGTGACTGAAGGTTTGAGCTGAGTTCACATCTTCGACTTCAGCTTCGAAATCGGCCCGGGCTTGTTCCTGGGACGCTTGCAAGGCTCGAATCAATTCCAAGGTTTCGAAAGCCGAAAGATGAGCGAGGCGAGGGTTGATAACCTATTGGTGCTTAAGATCAAGGAAGCCATTGGATCAGTGGGTCGACTTCAAATCGATATGAGGAGAAGTTCATTCAGAAATGCTCACCTCCATTGATCTTGCAAATAAATTCGAGAAGACCGGTTGAGCGGGAAGCTCAAATTTTCAAAAATCACAAATCACATGATCCGTCTTCACATACACACCCAGAACATGTGCTCAGACTTTAGGCACCCCCAGTGTTGTGCATGCTCTTCAGATTTAGTGAATAAAGTGATGTCCGCTCAATCACAAGTGCGGCGTATATGGGCGCAGCTCGAGCCCGCGGGCAGGTCTTTTCTCCAGTCCGCTCGGTACATACCACTGCCAGTGCCACACTGACAGCATCCGAGCCATAGACCAACGCGTCTCCAGACAAAGATCGAGAATTGTAATGGCGAACAACGAGGGTGAGTACAAATTCCATGAGATGAGTTCCTCAGAAGTGGTAGATTGAAGCTGAATCCTGTGCCATCGCGTGCTCAACAAATCGAAGAGACCGTGCTAGAGCTTGATGAAGATTTCCTGAAGCCTGGACCAGTGAGGGCTTTGAGCCGTACACCCTCACACATTTCGCAATCCAGTTTTTTTCAAACGAACCAAGCACGCGAGGTGGCACAGGACGGTGATGTCGACGGTGAAGCTGCTGAAGCAATGAGAGCGACCCGCGATGACTTGGAGCTAGAAGAGGATTTTGACTTCTACATCGACGATTCACGTCTATCAGCAGATGCCGAAAGATCAACAGATAATCATTCTCGAACCGCACACTTGAGATCGATAGCTACCCAACCGATTTCGCCAGCTCATGTTCTCCAATCAAACGATCAGGTCACGCACATTACCATCGAAGGAGACCCTCTACCTAACAAAAAACAAAAACTTGCCTCAGAAGATGAAGATGAATTAGAGATCGAAGACGAGTTCGACTTTTTGCAACCGACAGAGGCTGCATCAAATCACCCGATTCCCACATCCATGAAATCCAATTTAGCTGCTCTCGCGCCTAGTGAGGATACAGATGCAGAGGATCAACTTGATGAGCTGGAGATGGAGGACGAGTTCAAAGAAATATTACATACAAAGTTATCTGAACACCCTCAAGTGGCGCTCCCCATAGAACCCCATACTTCCACGAATCAGATCTCTTCAGGCGACGGAAAGTCCGTTTCGGATCCAGCAAGGTGTGATGCTGGCCCCTCTGAACCTGGTTTGAGCGTGCTTACGATCTCGAGCGCGTCCGCCGTCGAAGCAGTGTCTTCGACCACGGGTGAATCGGCCAATATCTCCCTCTTATCAGCCAGACACACTGTCGCGTCAAGCTCAGTTCCGACACTGAGTCCCGATATATCAACTCGGTGGGCATCCCTTGCACCTCTCACAGCTGTTACATTCGATGGTCGCCAGGTTTGTATTGCAAGACGTAGAAAACCTGCAAGTATATTGGTAAATTTGTTTGAACACCATGATTTTTGTCTAGCATGGTCCAGCCACTCATTCAGCCCCCTTTACACTTTGGAGTAGCAACCAAATGCTGAGAGTAACAAAATGCGAGAGCTTCAGAAGCAAAGTTTGGACCTACTAGACGAGCCTGTTCATCGGATGTTGGATAAGATTCGGATGGAAAAGCGAAACAGGCGAATCCCACAGTCAGTTGATGTCGCTGCCTATAATGGGGTTGCGAGAGTGTTTCTTGTTAAGGATTGGTATCTTTCAGGTCTACGGCTCATCGTAGTGGAGCCCGATCCGCACATCAGATGACTCTGTGGACGGACAGGTATCGACCCACAAAGTTTATCGATTTGATAGGAGATGAGGTAGGCTTGGATTCTTATCCTACTTCAGTCTCACAATGGCTGAGGTATCTTTACTATGTCTTTTATGTAGCGGGTGTTCCGTAACGCGATGTCTTGGCTAAAAGAATGGGACCAATGCGTTTTCAAAAACGAACGCAGCGCAGCTTCTAGACGTAAAGTTGCTAAGAAGCGTTCAGCTCAGGCCGCTTTTGCTTCTTCTGGCTTCAAAGGTCCTCTGATTAACTCTGCTCCCGACCCTCTGGGTCGGCCGCAAGAGAAAGTGCTCTTACTGTGTGGGGCACCAGGATTGGGCAAGACTACGATGGCACATGTCCTCGCCCAACAGGCTGGTTACGATATTATCGAGATCAATGCTAGCGACGATAGGACGACCAAGGTAGTTACCGAACGGATCAAAAGTGCTCTGGAAACCCGAACTCTGGATGCTGGTGCACGCCAAGGAGGAGGGATGACTTTCAAGGATAACCGTCCGACGTGTGTAATCATTGACGAGATTGACGGTGCAGGAGGGGGTACTGAGGGTGGGTTTGTTAAGGCGTTAGTGAAACTGATCACCGATGGTAGCACTGCGAAGACATTCAAGGGTACGTCTGACCTTGGCAAGACTGATTATGAATTGAGGAAGAGCTATGAATTGAACGTGTGACTTTTTAACCCATTAGCGAGAGGCAAAAAGGCTGAAATCAAACCTCTCGTACGGCCTATCATCTGCATCTGCAATGATTTGTATGCACCAACTCTGAGGCCGCTGCGACCCATCGCCCGCATCATTCGATTCACAACTCCCACTCCAATGACCATCATCAAAAGGCTCCAAACAATATGTGACTTGGAAAAACTGAAGGCTGATCTCCGAAATCTGACATTCCTAGTGAAGATCGCTTCTGGAGATCTAAGGAGTTGTCTGAACACCTTACAAGCAGTACAGAGCCAATCTGGTGTTGCTAGCGAATCAGCTATCAAGAGTGCTGCGATGGTGGGGATGAAGGATACTGGTACTTCTGTTCAAAGCGTCTTATCCAAACTTTTCAAGTTGCCAAGAAAGGCTAAGGAAGGAGAATCAGGTCGGGATTCATCTCTTGTATATGGATTGCGCATCTCTCACAAGAAGCTGGGAATCCTTCAACTCAAATTTGATCGTTGTTTTCGTTAATATGTAATCTTCGGCTCAAAGGTCATCAACTCTCGGAATTGATCAAGGACATAGGAACCTGTGGAGAGTATAATCGGATCATGCAAGGATGTTTTGAATCTTATCTGTCAGCCAAACGGCCTACGGATCTATGGGCTACTTATGAAGCAGTCCATGAATGGCTCAACTTCTACGATCGACTCGAGCTCAAAATCAAATCCGAAAACAGTCATGGGATGACAAGCTACCTTCAATATGCAATCGCAGCCTGGCGCGAGTTAATGGGCAAGATTTCGAATACAGCTCCAGATTATCCAAGAATCGATTACGAGATGCATCTGAAAACAGCTGCCCATCAAGAGTTCTTAGGCTCCTTTAAGCAAGCGATGCCGCCATTGATGAGAGTGTCTTTCATGACAGAAGCTGTGATCAGCGAGCTGATACCGCTATTGATGCGAATCATCTCACCTGACTTGAGACCAGTGAATTCACAACTGATTCGACGCGAAGAGCGTGATGTGATGATGAGAGTAGTCAATATTATGCTTGACTTGGGTCTGAATTTGATTCAAGACAAAGGGGAAGATGGACAGTTGACGTTTGTCTTAGACCCGTGCGTGTTATGATTCATTTCATAGTTCTGTTGGATCGCGCCAAGCCCAATGATGCTGATCGTTATATTTTTTCCAGTCCCATTGACCTCTTTACTCAATACGAAGGAAAACGCCCTCAAGATATACCAGCTCCCCGGTATGGAGTCCGTCAGATGATTGCCCGAGAGGTAAGTTCATGCATCAAACTTTCCGTGGGATTCGTATCAAATATCGATCCGTTTCGTGTCTCCCACCTATCAGATGGATCTAGTCTTGATCAAACGCAACCAAGGAACCGTCGCGACTGCTGAAATAGCAACTGGCGACATCTATGGAGCTTACAAAAGGTATATCTACCCCTCGATACATCTTTCCTCTTCGGATAAAGTTGGACTGATTGTCCTGAATGTGTCTACAGGAAAGCTATTGCTCCGGCTGAGAAAGGAGAAGAAGTAAGAGCACATGCTCTCAAGATTTCTTTGAAGATGTGGTTACAGAAAAGTGACGTCTGAGTTGGATGTTTACAGAAAGTGGCGATCGACTTTTTTGGCCGTTTGCTAGTCGATTCAACAACAGGCATCCTGGACAGTCAGTACACAATCTTTCATATGATCATGATCATGATGATTTTACTTATTCAGTGCTGAGCTCTTCTACGGTATCTTCTTAGGTCAAGGAGATCCGATCCGCAAGAAAGCTACAGTGCTTTATAGATATCATGAAGTAAGTTATCCAATGAATTTGACACAAGCCTCGATTGTTAGGAAAAAGATGATCGAATCCAAGATATTGAATATTCTAGGGATTTTCGAATGCTGTCAAGAGGCCTCTCAAGTTCAGTGAGTTTTTGACAAGATAAGATTCATCACCGCGGACAGCCATCACCCTTCTTGTCACTTTTTCCAATGCGATTGGATGTTTGAAGGAAGTTGAAAACCACTGGACCAGCTGCCTGGGGATTGAAGATGTGGAACATTGTCTGTCAAGTCTTTCCGGTCATTCTGAACGTCCGAGGAAGACTTTTGTGGCCAGCAGACAACGGACGGAAGCTTTGATTCAGGTCCTATCGCGCTGATGATATCGTAATATGTGTACAATAAGCTATCATCAGATAAACTTGAAGTCAATTCAAAGTTCTTTTCTTGTGAAGAAGCGATTTATCGGCCTTTGATGCGATACATATACTCGGACCATCTTTCGAAAGTGAGACCAGTTCATTTCATCTTAATCGTTCATCATCATCATCATCATCATCACACCAACTCTCATCAATGCTCTTCCTGGCCTCTTCAAGCTCTCTTTCGACTTCAGACCCAGTATGCAAACACTACCTCCAATATGATTGCGACACATGGACGCTTTCAAATGTTTGACTCCTAAAGATTTATGTTTGTAGTGAAAGTCAAAGACCTAAATTCATTGAAACCAAAAGCTTTAGGTGATATGAGATCCAATTTGATCTTCAGCTAGGGTTCAAAACCTTTTCAATGAGTGAAAAACCAGAGGGTGATCTGATGTAAGTGATAAAATGAAGTGAATGAGTGGTAAACTGGATTGGATGAAGTGAGGATTGAATTGTAGTGACTTGATGAGTTCTTGGGATGACGGATTGCCATGTGGTGATGTGTTGAGATTGTTCATATGAATGTTATGTAATAGCGAATCACAAATGATCCAAGGCAGCACACCGGTCATTAAAGAGTTCTTTACCAGAGAAGAAATTGAGATTAAAATCGAATTGGAATAAGAATACACGTCGATGGTCATTGACAACAAGTTTAAGTCACACAGATTTGAGTTATTGAAGTAGTCAAAGACCATTTTGAAAAGTGATTCTCCCAAAGCAAGCTTCACACACACACAAGACCTTGGAATCTGGATGATGAATGATCTCTTTGATGAAACACATTTTCTCAAGAATGTTTTTTTGTTCACATGCAGTTTCAAATGACTCATATTCCGTAAAACCTCAATAAAATCGCTTTACAATACAAAAAAAAAACCATACACAACGCACTCTAAAATATGAACATAAGCGGAAGAGAAATGGATGAGGGACGAGAGGGTGATAAGAAAGATAAAATAAAAACATCGTGCGTGCATGAACTCATTTGAAATCCTCGTTGAGAACTATGATAGAACTATGATTTAAAAAAAAGATGATATCAAAAAAGAAATTGAAGGTCCTATGTTTCTTTCTTTTGCATATAAAAGTGACAAGAAGATAAATATAAAGATCCAAAAGTGATTTTCATGCCCACTATCATAAAACAGAATCAAAAGAAGCTCAGTCAATGTCAGTCAGGTCAAGGGATCAAAGCTCATCAATCAGATTACTCACAGCTTTGAATTTCTCCCAAACAGTTCCGTATACTACTTCTTCCTCCGCGTCTCGCGACTCGTCTCGCGAATCTGTCACAAAGTCCTGCAAATCAAATATGACGGATTGAGCAAGATGCATTACGCAAGGAACATCCAAAACACTCACCATCTCATGTACTCCCAAAGGACTAGCACGGATCTTGGCAACCTTTTGATAGTAATACCGACTTCCGCCGTATAAGATAAAAGCAAGCGCAATAGGAAGATAACTAGATGTTTCAAACCACAAGGAGGGTCATACATTTGATCAGTCTAGGGAACAACATGAAACCAGGTTCTGTTCAACGTCCGGTTCAACAAGACTAACCCAGTGATGAAATCCGCTGTGCTCCAATGGTCGTTGATCTGACAAAGGGTGGTGTAAGTCTCACGATTCTACGTAAAGCAGTTTGAAGGAAGGGCAGCTTACAAAGACGGTGTAGGAGTTGAAGAGCAAGATCAAGCAACACATCACTAGAGCATATATAGCACCAGCTGTCCTCTTCAGACGTGATCAAGTCAAAGGATCAGTCTTCAATGCTGGTGGGGTTCAAGGAAACATCGCATGGCGTAGAAGATTACCAAGAGAGTATACTGACAAGTGTTGATTTGTATGGGAATAGATCTCGATCAATGCCTTGAGCTTTGACTCCGGCATCGAACCTCAAATAGGTGATCAAGATTCCGACCCATGTCAACAAACCGGTAACACTAGTCATAGCTAGTGTTTGATAACAAGTGATGCGGTTTAGCATCTTAGTCGAAGAGTAGGAGATCAGCGAGGAGAAAAGGTAGCTTACTCGATAACCACCCGAATACTTCTCCTGCACTACCGACTCCGACGGACATGTATGATAGGAATCCAACGACAAACGAGACCAATAGCGAGACCCATGGTAATCCCCACGAAGTGGTTTTAGCAAACACCCGGGGAGCGTTTCCAGCAAGGGCAAGACCGTAAAGTGCACGCGAAGAAGAGTACATGTCACTCGAAGCCGCTGACCAGGCAGAAGAAAGTAATGCGGCGTTGATGATTCTGAGAGGATTGTCAGATCAGAGACTATTCTTGCCCAGATCCTAGACACCTGAACACTCACGATGGTAATGTCTTGATGCCGGAATTTTGAATCGCAATCACAAAGGGTGAAGAAGCAGCATCATGGGAATCAAGATTGAGACGTGGATCATCAGAAGCTACCAATAGTCCGATGACAAAGGTACCAAGGATGTAGAACATGCAGATTCGGAGAGCGACTCCCTTGATGGCTGATGGAAGTGATTTCTTGGGATTCTTTGCCTCACCGGCCGTGATAGCGGTAATCTCAGTACCGATGTACGAGAATGCAGCCTGGATAAGCACAGCCCTGGTCGTTTCCAAAAGACAGAGAAGACATCAGCACAAGCGAGCTATGACATGAGGCGAGCAAGATGATGCTGACCAGAAACCAAGGAAACGACCCAAAGAACCTTCTATCTTGAGGTATTGAACAAATGGACCTGGGTTCCTCCAATATCGGAATCCAATCGCGTTATGGTCGGGCCCACCTCCAGCGTCTATTACAGCAGCATTTTGGTCAGTGATGTATTGAGATTGTGCAACTGATGTGTACCACAAAGGCGCGCAACTCACCTAAGATGATTCCCAGAATGATCAAGCCCACCTGTCATGTTGTGAAATAAGGTCAAATTAAGTTGGTCTCAAAGCTTAGACAATTGAATGCTGATGCTTACAATCGTAATCACTTTGATGGATGCAAACCTGTGATATAACCAGTGAAATCGGTTGAAATATTGATCAATACCGTTTCAGATGACGCGTTCGTAAAAATCGAGTATTCAACGTACCAGAATTCAAATTCGGCGTAAAACCTTTTCACAGCAACGACACGTAAGGGTCAGTAAGTGAAACGTGTATGTGATGAAGCAAAGGTGAAACTGACTTGGCACCGCCCATGTTGATAGCTGTTACAATCAATAAGAAGATTGTGATCCATACCGCATTGTTAACTTCCCTAGTCCAATAATTGACCAGTACAGCGGATGCTGTGATCTCCGTGGGTAGCACTGTTTCGAGAAGGAATGGATAAGTGATCAGATAGAAGTAGTAGGATTGGGACAGAACATACCAATTGCCCCTGTTCAGAGATAAACCAAAAGAGAGAGAGTCAGACGATCGTCTACATCCATTGAAAACGATGAAAGGGGTTGACGAACAGTTGTACCAATAATTCCAACCCATCTGACACCCATCTGACACAGTCAGATAATATTTATCCGCAAATCAGTACATTAATTAAGACTTACAGAAAATGAGAGACTAGGATCAACGAATCTCCTAGCTAAGGTGACATGTCCTCCAGGAATAGGAAGATGAGCAACTGATATGAAGAAGAAACCATCAGATGAATCCAACACACTCCAATTCTATCATGACCAAACACTCAACTCATTTCTCCTATTGAGGCCATCACATTCCATACGACTTAAGAGAGAGATCATGTCAGTACGATAAGGCATCAAGAAGTATTCCGTGAGTTAGACTCAACTAGTACCCATGACGGTATATCCGAGTAATAACCCGAGAGGACCACCACGCGCCAAGGCATTAGCAGTACCAAGAAACAATCCAGTTCCAATAACACCACCAATAGAGATCATCTATATAATTATGATAGGCATGAATCGGAGATTTTTTGTTCAGAGATCAAAGAAATGAAATGTAGAAGAGAAAAAAAAAGATAACAAACCTGAATATGACGCGATTTCATTGCCCGATTGAGTTCTTGATGAGGCGGAGCGACCTCTTCGATTTGATATGTTTCCGGACCATCGATCTTCTGTGTTTGTTTCTCGTCCATCTTGATTGAAAAAGAAATTGACAGTCGGACAGGAAACGATTTAACGAGGAATCACTTCAAAATCCAAATTTTTTTTGAACAAAATAGAGTGGAAAAGGTAGTGCTGGATGTCTGAAGAGAGAGAGAGGGAGGAAGAAAGGTTAAGATGTTTATCAACAGGTTTTGCAGAGCTAATGAATCGGAGGAAGAAAGGAAATGGTCTGAGATGAAGATCAGAAAGACGGAAGATTGTTTAAAGAAAAAGGTGAACGGATGAGAGGAATTAAACTGCCAAGATAATGAAATATATGCTGCAAGTGCCTGATCTGAAAAAACAAGATATAGGCGTGTGATAGTGAAAAAAAGCTGCGGTCTAGTTCAAAAGCCGAGAGACAAAAATAAATAAATGAAAAAAAGTAGAGAGTAAAGGTTGAAAATTGGAATTTGGACTACAAAGACAAAGAAATGAAGACCTGTGCAGATCAACGCTGGGTACAAGGATCAATGAATGCGTACTAAAAAGATCAGAGTAAGATTGAGGAAAAAGTGGAAAATGAAGGAAGAGTAGCTCACCTGTGTTTAAAATAGATCTATAGAAAAGAAGCGCTCTCACGCTCGTGTTGATCTTGTTTAGCTTGTTAAATTTTACGAAAGATGATGTGAGGCTCTGTTCAGGTTGGGATTCGTGGATGAGATGTGAGAAAAGTGTTCTTGATTCTAATCAATCAAGATAGTGATCAACAAGAGATGGGGAAGATCAAGATAAGCTAGATTTTTAAATTAAATCAGGATTAAGATCACTGAGACTTGATGAGCCACTTTGGAAAGCTGAAAACTTGAATTGATCGTTCAAATGAATTGAGATTAGAAGGTGAGAATTCAAATGATATGATAGGATGAAGATTAAGTTTGATAAGTTATCAATAAGAGTTAATGATCTATGATCAGAGGGTAGAGATCAGAAAACTTGTGATTTATTCAAGAGTGAGCAGATGAGAATGAGAATGCAAGTTTGTGAAGAGTTGAGATTGGTCTGCTCTGATAAATCTTAACTGAGTGTTCGAAAGGAAATCTGAGATGAGAGAAGAAGAGCTTAGAGTGAAATGATTGAGACGAATCAGTGGGAACGCATTTGAGGTGAGTTGGATTTGGATGTTTGAAGATGACGTGGTTCTTGTGAGCGCGGTTCAAATGTTCATCCTAATCCGGCACTTACCAAATCCACCAGTGCATCCGAACAACACCAAGTGCCACCACCACCACTACCAAATCAAACCCAAGACCACCTTTTCAAACTGGATTCGCTCTACTCTTTCATCTTTGCACCACTTCAATCCTTCATCCAATCAATCTTCTCTTCACGCATACAATCCTTTGAGATTTCAAATCTCACAGCAATGGAAATCCAATCATCAATCTTTGAGTTTTCGAAGAACAAGTTGCTGTGAGATGAATGGCTGATCAGTTTGAAACGAAAATGAAGATCTAAGATAAACTTCCTCTGTGATTGATCATCATCACCCATCAACTGTGAATGGTTAAGAATCATCTGATTGAACTCTTTAACACCAATGAACACCTTCACTCCATCAGACCACCTATACAGATCTCCTCTGAGCAAGTTCTCATCCTATAAACCAGCATTTAGGTAGGTCCATTCTACATCCATCCATCATTTTCAAATGCTCAAGAAATCATCCCATCTGTAGTACAAATCATGTTGTATGTGAATCATTCAACTTCCATCATTCTTTATACCAAGGGGTATCATAAGCTGTACTATGGGGTTTTTGGACCGATTCGTCAAAAGTCCACTCACTTCCTCGAATCCCGAAAACTCCGATGAACAAGACTGGAGAAGAGTTCCATGAATGAGCGGGGTTGCGTACTTAACCAAATCCTACACATCAACAGTTTATCAAGTCAGATGATATCCACAAAGCTTGGTATCCGTACATTCATGATTCCTATTAGAACTGGATCATAAAATTGACAAAACCGATTGAGTTTCACATGAAAAAACTCGTGCGTAAAGTCTTTTGCGGTTCACCGCTCTAGCTACATACATACATACGTAGGGTGAGAGACTCGTAGGTGCTATAGTTTTGGAGATGGGTGGATGGATGGATGGATGGATGTACAAGATTCAAAGAAAAGACGAGGAAGAATTCCTAGGTGGAAGCAGAACGCGCGCTGTCGAAACGCTGTAGCGCCAAGTTGAGCTTGAAATGGACAGGTCGCAAAAAGTGGACAAAAAAGAATGGATGTGTATGTAGGCTCAAGTTTCGAATGGAGTGGATCACATCATCACAGAATGCTTGAGAAAAGTTTCCGATTAAGATTTCTACCACCCCTCAGATCACACGAGCACACGAGCACGCCATCCAATTTCAACCCAACCAATCATCCCTTTTTTCACAAAATCACTCAAAAACTAAATCACCCCCGAACAGAATCCTGATCAGAAACCAAACTCAATCACCCGATCGATTCACTCCCTCTACCCAACTCGTTCCTAAACCTCATCTTATATCATATCTTTCATTTATTAAAACTACTTCTCAGATTGATCAACAAATAACTTAAAGCAATCAAGTATCTTGTCATTCAAAAATGGCTTTCGGCTCAAGAATTCAATCTTTTTTTTTCATCTATCTATATTTCCAATTCCTAAAAGAAAAAAATGAACTAATTACAAACCAATCATGATCATCTACCTCGAACATCAATCATAAGAAATCTAATCAAGAAAGACAGGTATATATCTTTAGTATGCAAATTAACACAGTTCTAAAAAGATCATCTAAGTCAGTAAGTGATCGCTATTGTGCACAACCGAGAGTTCTTGCATCTGCTACTCCTACGATAGCTGCTTTGATGTCGGTCCAACGTGTGGGGCCAAGTTCTTGCCCATGTTGCCAAGATGTCCATTCTAAACTCGGTTATTGATGATCAGCAATGATGGTGAAGATGAACGAAACCATCATGAAGAGTGGATTACGTACGGTTGTAAGGTGCTCATGTGCTTTGCGTAAGACGCGTTCAATACCATCTAGACCTAAAAGTGTTAAAATATTAATATCTTGATCGACTAGGCTTACAAGTCTGAAGAGGGGGTGGATAAAAACCTTTTTCAAGTTGAGGCAAAGGAGGACCGAAAGAAAGTCTAACGACTGTTAAAGAGAGATAGCCCAGCAGAGATGAAGAAGTGATTCAGTAAAAGAAATGATTGGACTGAAAGGTAAAGAATCACATACAATGATGACAAGGAGAGCTAAAGAGATTTCGTCTATGAGCCGGATTGAGATCAAAGAAGATTCCAGGGACGACAATGACTTTTTGCTTAAGTAATTCCTCGAAGAACACCAATCCACTGTTCAATGGTGGTGGAAGGTCAGATAAACTGTTGGATGAGATAACAGTAGGTCAGGATTGGTGTTCAAAGACTCGATCATAAGAATCCCCATCACTTACTCTAGCCAGACTGATTGAAGATCCAAAGATGATGGTCAATTCGATGATCAAAGCATCGCTACAGATCCAAAGAAAATCAAAAACTAACTATAAAAGGTCCATTTGGGTGGGACCTTAACCTTCATACCCATTTCTTCTAACCTAGCCAAGACTCGTTCTTTTTTCATCCTGAAATGTTTCTGCAATGCCAGTTTATCTTGTTGAACACGTTTCAAATCTAACATTGGGATAGCTGCCATCTGCATGATGTGACTTGCTCCTCCATCCAAGAAGCTTCCACTTTGAGATAATGCAGATATCAAACATTTAGGACTACAGGGAACCGGTGTTAGTATGGATACTAGGAAATTGAGTAGCTTTACAAAGGACTACGAACCCAACTACCCAACACACCCGCCATCCTGGGCAGCGCCTTTCGGTTTGTTTCCAGGGTTTTTTGACACGATCGGAGGATAGATGGATGAGTATACGGTGAAGAAACGAAGTTCATGTCTGCTCTCAGAGGAACAACCTTACCAGTTCTTCGTCAAGCCATCGATAATGACCAGAGCATCCTTGTTGACATCTACAATGCAAGTTAAAGTTGATTTTCAGCACAGATTTTACTCATAAATATTGATGCTCAACTAGATCAACTCACTTTCAACATACTTTGCACCTGATAAACTCTCTCCAAGAGTTCCATCAAGATTATACCAGCTATAGAATTCATCCAAAACGACGGTTTGACCATTCCGACCAACTTCAACTAATTCCTTTAGCTCCTCTCCTTCTATAGCTTGCCCAGTAGGGTTACGCGGATTGGATGCAAAGATCACAGACAAGCCCATTTGATTAATGTTTTCTCTGAGAGTATCTATATGAAGTTTATAATTGTCTTCTGCTGAGAGTGCTGATGGGATGGGAACCAGGCGACGGAAAACAGAAAGCATCTGATCATACGCTGTGTATTCTGGGAGTTGATAACCGACGTAAACCTCTCCGACAACACTGGCTACTCTGGATTACACATACAGCGTGCAATTTTTCACATTGCGTCACCATGTGTCAGTAAAAGACACTTGTCGATCGTTTGAAAGGCTATATTGAAATGTGGAGTCGACATCGTGAAGCATAACTCACCTTGTTAACCCAGCTCGACCTCCAGGGACAATGCAAACATTCTAATTTCGAGACATGCAGCAGTCAGCCTTGCAAGCTCTATGGAGAGGAGGATGAAAAAGTTTTGACCGACTTCAAAAGTGTATTGGGATTCTTTACCGATCCGATAAGTTTGGTTATAATAGTTGGCAACTGCAGCCCTAAGAGCCTTCACTCCAGTGGTAGGTGCATCTGAAATAGTGAGAAATCAGTAAGCGAGACATCGGTAGGGCTTAAATCAATCTAGAGTAGTGAACACTTGCATTCGTGAACGTCAATTCCCATACTAGCGATATCAAAGCTATCTGGCTTATGACTCGCACCCGGGATATCACCAACTTCAGGTGCACCTAAAGAGGACAAAACACAACGCGAAGATGAAATTGATAAATGATGAACCACCAATGAACGCGTCATGACACCTTAAGCTCACCTTGACCAAAGTTAGCCCAATCAGGATCTTCGTAGGAAAATCCGTTAGCCATAGCCCGATCCATCACAAAGATCACGCCTGTAGAACCAGGAGAGGAGATTCCAGGTAGTCCTTCATCTTCATCTACCTCTTCGTGACTTTCAACTTCTGATACAGCTTCCTCTTTCTTAGCTGTTACATTATTTTCAGAAGCGAGTTGATCTGTTTGCGACTCGATCGGCTTTAGAGTCGCATTTGATTTTCGCTTTTGAGATCCAGATGATAATTTCGAATGACCTAAGACTGATCGAAAGACTTGATGGGCTTCACATTCGTCTTCGTGACCTTTAGAATGTACGTTTAACTTCTTGTGATCATGAGAAGGGGTTAAGAGACCTTTAGCTTTAGCTCCAAGCTCTGTCCAATTAGTTGGAAATTGTTTCGGGATGTTAAGATGCATGTTGTAAATGAATATAGACTGAGAATAAATTAACTTATGATGAGAAAGGTTTGAAAAAGGAATTGAAGATTTTCAAGTGAATTTAAGTATCAAATGCTCCTTTGCTGCGCTTCAAGTTTGGAACAGTTGAACTCCTGGAATGCCGTTTTGGTAAAATCGATTTGGCTTTTGTCAAACCCCTTCTGCGAGTTCTCTCAACTACTCCCCGATCATTCCCAGAGATCGCGCAGTCGGAATTGTGTGGGTACACATCCCATACTGACTGACATACCTGGTGCATCGCGTGTGCTGCCGAAGGCGATACAGCATGAGAAGTGCAAACAGGTGGAAGATGGTGCAAGAGGATGTAAGGCTGTGCAAGGATCAGGAGTGAAACTTCGGCTGGTCCCGAAGCTTCGAAAGCTCCGAGCTGATTTTGTTTTACCATGGACCGGCCGGGAAGTTCTGACGAGTTCTGACCAGGTGCTCTGACAGCTGTACACTCTAGATTACCATCTCTTCACCTCCAATCAAAACTCTGGCCTTTGCTTTTGAGCACAGGGACCTCATCACTTCTTTTGTATCTGTATCATACCAAAATCTCTCTGAATGCTTTTAATATCTTCCATGACTCTGTAGATTGTTTTGGGTATCAACAGTTGAGATATAAGTTTCAGACAACAAGGAATGAAGCTGTTTGATTGTTTGATTGTTTGTTGATAGGGGATCTTGTGTTAATCAATCAAACTCAATCTGAATTTGATACAAGAACTTCAAGCTGATTGATGGAGGATAAGATCTGAATGTGTAAACTGAATGAAGTGAACGGTGGTGAGGTGATTTGATGTGGTTTGATTAAGTGATGATGAGAGTGGTTGAGATGGAGATATGTGGTAGTGATGGTGAATCGGTCGGACGGAATCAAAACTTTTGAACCAACCCACCCATTCACCAGACACCAAGATCGAGATTTGTTAAAAGAACTGGCATTTTGAATGAATAGGACCTGAAGCAATGGTCATTTCCATTTACAATCTTAACCGGTCAAGATGGTCTGATCTATCCTAAGAGTCTCTTTCGTTTGATTTGGATTGATTGCTTGATTTGATCCTTTGTCTGATGAAGATTGAACAAAACAACAAAAGAGAAAAGCAAGCTTCAAATCGGACAGAATAATCAACAATTTACCAATCCGATCTTGATTACCACTTACTTACTACTTAAACATGATCCTAAGCTCGACCACTTCTAGTTTACCTCAAGATTGTACCACAAATCCAACTCAATCATCACTACCAACACCTTCACCACCTTCACTCATCATCACTGCTTCTACTCCTCAAATGGGTTCTCCTACTTTACCCTCTCATCATCAATCCAATCAATCCACCTCTCAATCATCTCAATCTCAATCTCAAGTTAAACCTATGGTTCCAACTATCACCAACATTGACAAACCATCACCTAAATTACCATCTCTCTCTAGGACCCGAGCTGCTTCTCAAAGCGTCAGTCTATCCAGACCACCGTCTTTAATTCAACTCACCGAGGCAATGCGACTTAATCCGAACCGTTGGCAACAACTCAAACTTGAAACTAATTCTATCAAAGCAGCTTCTTCCACCTCCTCTGCTCCTCCTTTACCGGCTGAGCAATCTCCTGTTTCTGCTACGATCACTCCTATCACTTCAACTAGTACTAGTCGTTTGAGACTTCAGCTTTCAAGCCTTCAACGTTCCGCTCATCCTACCTCACAAAATTCTAGTTTACCATTCTCAAATTACTCTATCAATCCTCAACAACAATCCTCTGATTCTCAACCTACTAGGGACTCATCAAATAACTTATCAGTTCAACCTTTATCACCTACTCTGCAAAGACGTGCATCAGCTTCTGATATCACTATTGGTCTCAATCGAGCTCGACTACCATCATTGGCAGCTATTCAAGAACGCATGTCTCGTACCAAGACCGTTGAAACTACCGCTTCAGCCTCTCCGCTCCCACCTCCTTCTAACCCTAATCCGATCGTCCCTCAAACCTCGATCACTACAGAACAAGTCAAGAGCGCTGAACCTGCCCAAGAAGTCAAAAGTAGTGAACCCATCCAAGACCAACCCACCAAAGAACATCTCAAAAGCACTCAGGTCTTATCGTCCATCTCACCTTCTCTACGAGCTGATCTCATACAATCAAACGCACTCGATCAACCTTCAGGCCCAAGCTTAGGTACTCCTAATCCAACACCCACTACCTCAGTGACCGTACCTAAATCCATTCATCCACTTCAACACAGTTGGACTCTATTCTTTGACTCCAAAGCCACATTAGCATCTGCTAAAAAGGCGCCTCACACACCCAATCCATCAAACCCAGAGGATTCTAATCATCCGACGCCTACTTTGGGTGCAGGTGGTCAAGCATATCAAGATGCATTACAAACAATCGGTACATTTCAATCGGTTGAAGACTTTTGTAGGTTTTTTAATTGGACCATCAGACCTAGTCAAATGGAAATGCATTCGAGTGTACAGTTATTCAAGACTGGAATCAAACCCATGTGGGAAGATCCTGCAAATGCGAATGTGAGTTTCATTCATTTCACTTTGTCAATTCAAGAGATGTGGATAATTGATCTTGGCATTTGAGGCATTCAGGGTGGAAAATGGACATTGACCATGAAACAACCTAATCCACCACTCTTGGATCGAATTTGGACTTTCCTGGTACTCGGATTAGTAGGAGAAGAAGTAGACGTTCTTGATGATGTATGTGGTGCGATAGTCGCTACCAGACCAAGAGGGAATCGAGTACAAGTTTGGATGAGAGAGAAATCTAATGTGGAAAGGGTGAATGGGCTTGGGAAACGGTTGATGAAGGTTTTGGAAATTAATGAAGAGAGCGGGATCTCACTTGAATTCTCGGTCAGTTTTGATTTATTCAGTTTTTTTGTTGAAAAGGATTGAGTCTTTGAGGTTGCTCATTTTGAAATACGTTTGTTCAAATACAGTCTCATAGTGGACCTAATAATAGTGCATCAAAGTTCATTAGTATTCAAGGAAATGCTTCTCCTCAAAGATCTGCATCAGGATCACCCCAATTATTGAATTATTCACATTCTCCAAGATCTACTAGTGGAGGCGTCAGTGGGATGCTATTTCAAAGATCACCATCATCAGGTACTACCAGTTCGAATGAGATGAGAAGGACGAATAGTTTAGAACAACAACAAAGTCCAAGAGTTCCTAGACCACCTCTGATGATGCATCATTCTCATTTAGGTGGTTCACTGGCTAATGGGATGGTCCGACCGGTCATGAATCAATTGAATAGTGCTGATGTACCTATTCAAAATGGGATCTGGAGACCTTCTGGACCTCCACCTCCTTCAATGACTGTCACACCACCTGGTCTACCTGGCAATCAAATGGGAGGAGTATCGGCTAATAAGGTAAATCGGAAGTAGAAGAATCGATGGGATCGATTTGAGTCACTTTTTGTTAATCTTGGTTTTTATTTTTTTGGGTGTGATTTGCATTTTAGATTGGAGGAGTTGGAAAATCAATGATGATGATGATGATGAACAATTCGACTAATGGAAATCCAACTTCACCGAGACCTGCAACGAGTGCTAGATCTCAAAGTGCGATTGCTACTATGAACACACCTTGAGATGGAATGGGATTGAGAAGCAGAATAAGAAGGAAGGAGATAGGTGTCACAGATTTTTTTTTCTCTTTTTCTTCTTTTTTCTTTTTTCTTTTTTTTTTGATAGGTGCTCTTTTGGTCAAAGATTTTGTATTTTTTTTGTTTTGTTTTGATATATATACAAAAGAAATCTTGTTCAGTTTTTTTTCCCATTTTTTTCCCCTTTTTTTTAGTCAAGTATGAATTAATCAAAAATTTTATAAAGAAAAAGAAAGAGAGAGAGAAAGTTGAAAAATTGAAAAGAAATTTTAGAACTCAATCTTTTGGATGTGGTGAATGATTTTTTTTCTTTGCTCTTTTCTTTTCTCCCTCTCTCTCTCTCTCTTAATTTCAAATGTTTTGTTTCATTAACTTTATAAGATTATGATTTTCTTTTTTCTTTTGCATGATGAAATTTTAAAGTAAATGTTTTATTCAATCTTTTTTTTTCTTTTGATTGATTTTTTCTTTTGGAGAAAAATAGTTTTTTTTTTCTTTGATAAGAAGATGAAATAATTGATCTTGATAAGAAGATGATTTAATTGATCTTGATATGAGATTAAATTTGATTCAAAAAGGTAATGATCAATTGAACTTATGGTCAAACTTCTTAACTTGAAGTTTTAGGGCCTGTTTGGTATAGCTTAAAAAAAGCTGTTATTTCAAAATTTGACTTCAAAAAGCCAAATTTGGAAAAGTCCATTTGGCACCGGATTTTGAGTCCCTTCCATAAGCTATTATGGTACCCATAATAGCTTGTATTGTCTATTATAATAATGGACCAAGTAGTCCATTATTTTCCCAATAATAGCTTATTCAAGCTCCAATTTCATATTTTTTTGAAAAACGTACAAGTCCCATCTTCCATACCCCCCTGTCCTCACTTCAAACCACACCAACCTCATCCTCAAAAACCACCCTCAGCCCACCTCTTTTGTTGTCTTCAATCCTCCCTAACCGCCACAGTCAACCACATACATTTCAACTAACACCAACATCTACCTTGCTAGTATGCCTCAAACCAAGACCATTAACAACAACAAAGAACCAACAAGTCTGAGGAATCAGACATTGTAAGTGTTGACTTGTGATGGTTTGATAAACTTGATGATGAGAGGATTGATGATTTAAAAAAAAGTTGACTTTCAATTGGTCAACAAGCCTTTCTTCTTTCAAATTCCAAACAAATTACAGCTTTTTGGTACTTTTAAGTCAACTTAAACCAAAATTTGACTTTCCCAGCCTGGAAAGTTTGTACCTTTCAAAAGGTACAAACTTTCATAAGCCGTACCAAACGGGCCCTTAACCTTCTTGGTTGGTCAATTTTAACAGATTTTCAAAAACGATTGTATGATGATAGTTATACAAAATTTGTCATTGAAACTTAATCAAAGCTCTTGAGACTTTTTTGATGACTGAGATTAACCTTGATGTGGATAAGAAGCTTACCAAGAAGGTGAATGATCAAAAGAACTCAGTCAAGTTGAAATATAAACTTGATTTAGCTTACAATGGTAGACAAATCGGTCTAGACTTCCATATGAAAGTAGCAAGCCACTTCTGTATATCTCATGAATCATAACACTTTATAGTCATTTGAATATTTTCAAACGGTGTAGGAATGAAAAGGTACCTATAGGTCAATAAATCTTTGGATAGGAAAGAGGACATTCAACATTATTGATCCTATATAATTGATCTGATATGTAAGATTTTGATTATGACCTGATGAAAAACTTTGTAAGGTATCAAAAAGATACAGCCTCAGTCGACTGTTGACGAGACAGCAAAGAGGAGACAGAAGACTTTAAATAAGGAGCACTAGCTCAACGGACCTTTGTAAGGTATCAAAAAGATACAGCCTCAGTCGACTGTTGACGAGACAGCGAAGAGGAGACAGAAGACTTTAAATAAGGAGCACTAGCTCAACGGACCTGATGAAGATGAAAAAGGTGAAGACAATAAAGACTGAAAAGAAACACAGAGTAAAAGAAAGAATCTAGCTCAGCAAGAAGAAAAAGAGAATATACGAAAATAAATTTAATAAGATTACTTTACCCTTTTTAGAATTCTTATTCCAATGATTAAAAAGATAAGGAATAAGAATTCAAAAAGGGAACTAAGAGTCTCTACTTCATAAAAAAAAAAAAAAAAACACAGAAAACAAACAAAAGATAAATCTAAAAACCCCTGAGATCAATACACGAATACTATCAAAAACCCCTTGATTCTTCCAGATGGACTACATACTATCTTCCTAACCCACAGCAACTATCTTACATCAGATCCACTAATCTCTCTCTTCTTAACTCCACTATCCTTAACCAGATTTTAACACTGTAATGTTCTTGACCGACAACACTTGAATTCCAACACACCCCCTCAAGAACATGCCCATCAGTATTTAATTCCAAGCTTACTTCTCAATCTAATAAATTGCTGTTTACCTAAAGCCTTAGTTAATAGATCAGCAACCATTTCCGAAGTTGGACAATGTTCTAATATCAGATCACCTCGTTTAACCACCTCTCTAATCCAGTGATATTGAATCTCAATATGTTTGGTTCGTCCATGAAAGATTGATTTACTTGTGAGATGAATAGCTCCTTGATTGTCACTCTGGAGCACAGTTGGATTTTCATCTCGACAACCAAATACTTCCATCATTCTTCTCAGCCACAACAGTTCCTGACCTGCTTCAGTGATTGCTCGATATTCAGCCTCAGTCGAAGACAAAGCTACAGTAGGCTGTAATCGACTTTTCCAAGAAAGAGCACCCCCAGCAACTGTGAAGATGTAGCCCGTAGTCGACCTCCTAGTATTTCTATCTCCTGCCCAGTCGGCATCGCAGTAAGAAGTTGGATATGAGTAACTACGTTGGCCGGAAAATGTCGAATTTTCTTCACCAGAGTAAACTATACCTAAATGCACAGTACCTCTGAGATAGCGAAACACTTGAAGAGCAGCATTCCAATGTTGAATGGCAGGTCTGTCTAAGTGTTGAGAAAGTACACCCACAGCATGAGCAAGATCGGGACGAGTACACTGAGAAAGATACATGAGTGATCCTACTGCACTTCTATAGTTAAGGTTGAGTTTGGAAAAATTTTCGCATTCATCATCAGTTCCTCTATATAACTTTAGATTAGGAGTGAGTGGAGTTGAGGCTGGTTTGGCTTCAAGCATATCAAAGCGTCTGAGTACGGTTAAGGCAAACTTGGTTTGATTGAGTGAATAAATATGAGGAGCTCTTCTGTCAATTTCGATACCCACAATGGTTTGAGCTAAACCCAAATCTTCCATTTCCCACACTGAGGATATTTGTTTCTTGAATGTTAGAGTATCATTTCCAGTGATGGCCATGTTGTCCACATGAACATACACAGCAGTAAATAGTTGGTTTTCTTCATCTGATCTAGTATAAACACATGAGTCAATTTCACACTGCTCGAAACACATAGCAACTAGTTTTTGAGTAACATCATCTTGCCATATTTTCGGGGACTGCTTGAGACCGTAAAGTGATCTATTCAGCTTGAGGACTTTGTCTTCTTGACCAACCACAACATAGCCTTCTGGTTGTTCAATATAAATTTCATCTTCCAGAATTCCGTTGAGAAAAGCGGTGACTGCATCCATTTGATGTACTTCCCATCCATGAATGGCAGCCATCACAAGTATCAAGCGTAAGGAGGTAGGTTTTCCGGTGGGAGCGAAAGTTTCACCGTAGTCTTCTCCTTCAACCTGAGTATTTCCCATTGCAACAAACCTTGCTTTGTATTTAATTGAATTATCAGGATTGACCTTCTTACGAAAGATCCACATCCCACGAATTACTGATTTGTGAGTGGGTCGATCAACTAAAACCCAAGCCTCTTTCTTTAAAAGAGACCCAATTTCCTTATCGCAAGCATCTTTCCATTTGGGGGAGTCACCCGCCAACATGGCCTTTTTAAACGATTTAGGATCAGGAGTGGTGTCTAATACTGAATTGTAACACTGAGGAAGACATTTGAAATAAGAGTTCAAGCAGAAATCCTCGTCGTCGAATGTGACTGAGTTGCACATTCCTTTGTAGTTTACAACTGGTTGATTTCGAGTTGATTTTCGTGTGACAAGATTATCGAAACAATTCTTCGATGCTATTTTAGGTACAGGTTCGTTTTCTGTAGGTTCGTCTTCAGTAGATGAAACAGGGATCTCTACTGGCAGATTATCAGCTTCTGAGTCTCTGGAGTCACCAGAGACCTTTGCTTTCTCGATTGGTTCAATGAAGGTATCGTCTTCATCTTCAGAATACGTCATTTGAACTAGTTTTTCAGGTGAGTCTTGAAGTAAGAATGATTTTAAATACGGAAACACATCCTCATTAAAAATGACATGATGAGAAATATGAGTCTTGTTATCAGTCAGATCATAAACTAGATAGTTGAAGTTATCTTGTTCAAAACCGACAAGTACTCCTTCAGAGCTAACCGGTGAGTATTTTGAATCTCTGAGTTCTTTTCGAAGTAGTCTGAATGATTGACAACCGAACACTCTTAAATGAGATATAGTAGGTTTTCGAAAATGCCAAATTTCGAAGGGTGTCTTGAAGTCAGCAAGAGATTTTGTAACCGTTCAATTGGTAAGGAAAACGGCCGCCGAACAGGACAAAAACCAGAACTTAGAAGGTAATCCAGCCTGAATCATCAAACATCTGGCCTTTGTATTGATGATACACATCCCTCTTTCAGAAACTCCGTTTTCTTCAGGTGCGTGACCGGATGTGAGATGAAGTTCAATGCCGAGCTCTTTTAAGTGAGGTCCAAGTAGATTGTTCACGAATTCTGAACCTCGGTCCAGTGTGAATTGTTTAAGCTTACACCCAGTTTGTCTTTCACTGACTGCAATGTACGATTTGAACTTTTCAAACACTTCCTCCTTAGTTTTATTAGTAAGACCGTAAATATGTCTGTAGCTTGAAAAATCATCACAAAATAATATAAAATAGTTTTCATTATCAAGACCATTGATTCGATAGATACCACTAAGATCTACATGCACATTTTCAAGGAATCTAACAGCACGAGGTCGAGTGTGATTAAAAGGAAGTTTGGTATTTTTGGAAAGATTACAAGTTTCACAGGATTCAAGATTATCAATTAAAGAATTAAACCCATCTACACTCTGATGATTTTTCATTTGCTTAAGATACTGTTCACTCAGATGACTGTTATGATCTGACATGTACAAGGCTTACTCACTTACCTTATATGCTTGTACTGAGTAGTATTGTCCTTAGTTCACTTCTCTTAGATGAAGACTGCTTTCCGCACTTAGAGCATCCCCAGCGGTCCCCCGATTGTGCGAGGTCTGAAACAGACCCCCGATCCTGATTTTTGGATGTAGGGGGTCAAAAAAATTCACCTCGCACAGTGGAGCACCGAGAGTCGGGGGTTATCACTTGATTGAGTGATATGTTATCCTTATACTCAATCACCCCATGATTGTCCCGTCCACCAAGAGAAAAAAAAATAATCGATCTAGGACGATATTGCATGTATCGCCAAAGTTTGAAGTTGAATTTGGAGTCGCCATGTTCTGTATTGGTCACGTTGAAGAACTGGCACGTGATATCGGGGGCTCGCCTAGACCTCGCAGATGTGGGAGGTCCCTCGCACAATCTGGAGACCCCCAACGTCTCACCCCCGATTCTGCGAGGTCCGCTGGAGCGGTTTTTGGCAATTTGACCCCCCACATTGTCAAGAGCCCGCACAATCGGGGGACCGCTGGGGATGCTCTTAGCAATCTATCTAGTTATACAGATCACCCTTGAAGACTCCTCTTGCATCTCAAAGCATCTCAGGTTCTAACATATTGCTAAGTCTATCATTCGAGATCCGAGGGGAAGAAGGAAGAAGATTAAAATTATAAATTAAAAAGAAGAAAAGAAGAAAATTATAAGAAAAGGAAAAAAGATTTAAAGAGATAGTATCTAAAGAAGTAATACATTGAATCAATTGAGAAGAAACTCAAGGGAACTCCACAGATCTTCGAAAGCTTATTAGCCACCAAACTCTAAAACACAAAACTTTAAAACTGTAAATCAATACTAGTATCAATCTCAAACCTTGTTAACCCCGCTGAACGTATTCACCACGCCGAACTTTATTATACCCGAGAGTCCACCGTCAGGACAAGAAGAAGTTTTCGAAGACGCGGAAAGTACTGAGATGTCGGAAATCAACTTACAAGATATGATGAACAAGTTGGAGGAGATGAACAATAGATTGAATGAAGAGAGTAGATTAAGGCAAGAGGCCGAGAGGAAATGGATGGAGCTGCAGAAGACATTAGAGCAGAACAATGCGAACAGTTCAGGTAATCAGCCATCTCCTATGGAAACTCAACAGACGGAAACGGCGACCACTCACCCGATCCCTGTAACTGCTGTGTCGCCGACTGTAATCCCCGTCGCCCATATCAAACCTCCAAAAATCGCCACCCCAAACAAGTTTGATGGAGCAAAAGGCCCGAAAGCAGAGGTCTTTGTAAATCAAATTAGCCTCTACATGCAAATGAATGCGTCTGCTTTTGTCAACGAACAAGCCCAAGTGGCGTTCGCTCTTTCGTATATGGATGGAAAAGCCAGTTTATGGGGCCAATCTTTAACCGACCAGCTCCTAGACTCTGAAAAAATGCGGCAAGTGACCTGGAAAAAATTCATTGACTTGTTCAAAGCCACTTTCTTTGATACCGAACGTATTTCCAAAGCTGAGAAGGAAATGCGCGCTTTACGTCAAACTCGATCGGTATCGGACTACTGGATCAGGTTCTCTGAGCTTTCTTTGATAGTGAAATGGCCTGAGTGTGTATTAGTTTCTCAATTTAAACAAGGATTAAAGGGTGAAATCAGGGTACACATGGTTCGCGATGTATTTGATGAAGTAGAAGAGATGGCAAGGTTAGCAATTAAAATTGACAATGAGGTTAATGAACGGAATCACGAATTGACTCACCAATCAAGAGCCACTATGCCAGCACCATCAACCTCAGAAACGACCATTGATCCAGACGCCATGGACTGTTCTGCGTATAGATTGAATATTTCAACTGATGAATATAAAAGGAGAGGCATGTCAGGAGCTTGTTATAATTGTGGAAAGACCGATCATTATATTGGTGAATGTCCTGATAGAAAGAAGAGAAGTGGACGTGGAAGTTGGAGAGGAAGAGGAGGAAGTAGATTCAGACATAGATTTGCAGAAGTTGATGGAGTGAAAGAGGACGAGGAGAAGGTAGAAGGAAGAAGTGATGATTCAAAAAATGGAGGTGCTCGGGTGTGCTAGTTGTGCCTCCCTCGAGCGGTAATGACTTAACATTAGACTGTAGTGATATCAATGCTTTAGAAATGAAAGATACAAGAATTATCAATGATATTACCCTTTTTGATGTTAAGAATGCCACAACACTGAGAGCTAGAGCGCTAATTGACAGCGGAGCTACTCACGAAGCCATAAGCCAATCATTTGTGTCCAAGAACCAGCTGAATACCGAGCCGTTACCACAGAAGCGTAGCGTAACAGGCTTCAATGGCCACGAAACTGCCATCACTCACTCAGGAGACTTTATAGTGAATTCAACCAAGAAAAGTGATCCACCGACAACCTTCATCGTAACCGAACTCAGAGATCGATATGATGTTATCTTAGGAATGCCATGGATTAAATTGAACCACCGAGAGATAGACTGGCCGAACAGCCAACTGAAGATAGAAGAACCTCTCATTGCAGTTGTTGAAACAACTTCGTCAGGTCCGAACACAACCTCGAAAGCCCAGGAGATGGAGCCCAAGAGGCAAGCTAGGATTTTTGACGAGGGGGTGGAGTTATATAACTCACTAACACCCCCGCAATGTGAGTGTGTTATAGTTAAAGAATCATTTCATACCGAAGCAGCTGGCAAGCCAAATTCTCTCCTAGAACTTTATACAGATAACGATAGCAAGACATACAACAAAAATCCAATTGCAACTGTTGGCAACACAGTTTTGTCCAAGCTGAAAAAACCCTCGGAGATGCACCCTGACGTGGAGCCTACGAGGCATGCTAAGCAAAGTGACAAGGGGGTAGAGACTTTAAAAGACTCGAATATACCCCCGCAGAGTACGTGTGGTGTTGCTCCTTCCATGACATATAAAGAACAGGCTAGCAAGCATGATTTTATTCCAAAACAGATGTCACTCCAACGCCTGAAATCGAGTTTACCACGAGTCAATCATGCGTCAAATCAGTTACAAAAATCCATGCAACCCACAACTGCAATGATTGATGCTGCAAGTGCTTCGTGGAACGTATCGTCAAAACTGGCTGCTGAACAAGCCAAGGACATGCCCACTAAATCAGCTGCAGAACTTGTACCAGAATGTTACCACGAATACCTCCATATGTTCGAAAGGGCTAACTCAAACATCTTGCCACCCCACCGACCTTACGACTTTCGTGTGGATTTGGTGCCTGGTGCTACTCCGCAAGCAGGGAAGGTAATCCCACTCTCGCCGAAGGAAAGTGAAGTCTTAAAAGAAATGTTAGGGTCTGCAGAATGGGACCATAAGAAGAACAACATCTCCATGGGCAGCCCCAGTCCTATTCACTGGGAAGAAAGATGGAAACCTTCGACCGTGCTTTGATTATAGAAAATTGAATGCTGTAACAATCAAGAACAAATATCCTCTCCCGCTTACTATGGAGTTAATAGATAGCCTTCTCAATGCAGACGAGTTCACATCATTAGACTTGCGCAATGGTTATAACAATCTACGAGTACGAGAGGGAGACGAGGCAAAGCTTGCATTTATTTGCAAAGAAGGCCAGTTTGAGCCCTTGACGATGCCTTTTGGACCAACAGGAGCTCCGGGTTTCTTCCAGTTCTTTATTCAGGATGTTCTCAAAGCGCACATTGGTCGAGATGTAGCAGCATACCAAGATGACATACTAATTTACACAGGACCTGGAGTAGATCATAAAGCGGTTGTTAAGGAAGTCCTAGATATCTTAAAGAAACAGAATGTCTGGTTAAAGCCTGAAAAATGCAAATTTTCGATGAAAGAGATCTCATATTTAGGATTGATAATCTCGAAAAATCAAATCAGAATGGACGAAAACAAGGTCAAGGCGGTGAAAGATTGGCCAAAACCAAGAAATGTGACCGAAGTCCAGATGTTCCTAGGATTTTCAAATTTCTACAGGCGTTTCATTCATCAATTTTCAAAGATAGCCCGGCCGTTACATGAATTATCGCAAAAAGGAATTGAATTTATATGGACAGACGAGCGTAATAGGTCATTTGAAACATTGAAGTCAGCGTTCACCACGGCACCAGTATTGAAAATTGCAGATCCACTGCGCCCTTTTATACTTGAATGTGATTGTTCTGATTACGCTCTTGGTGCGGTGTTGTCGCAAGTATCAGAGGACGATAATGAACTCCACCCCGTTGCTTACTTGTCACGGTCATTAATTCAAGCTGAGAGAAATTATGAAATTTTTGATAAAGAACTTCTTGCGGTTGTAACCTCCTTCAAGGAGTGGAGGCAGTACCTTGAAGGAAACCCAAATCGTCTCAATGTCATTGTATATACGGATCACAAGAACTTACAGTCCTTAATGACAACAAAGGAGCTCACTCGACGGCAGGCAAGGTGGGCTGAGATTTTAGGCAGTTTTGATTTTGAAATACGTTTTAGGCCAGGCAGACAGTCGACCAAACCTGATGCGCTATCAAGGAGACCTGACTTAATTCCACCAAAAAGCGAAAAGTTGACATTTGGAAAACTACTTAAACCTGAAAATCTACCAAATGATGCTTTCATTGATTCATTAGAAGTCTTAGAAGAATGGTTTGAGAATGAAATAGAATTTTTGGAAGGAGAAGTTGAAAACTCAGAAGAAAAAGAAGATGCTCATGAAATTATGAATGATATTGAGATTTTAAACCTTGTCAGAGAAAAATCAAAGCAAGACAAGAACATCCAAGACCTTATGAATTTATGCGATGAAATGCCTACATCAAAATTAATCAAGGAGTATAGGGTTGAGAATCAAATTCTTTACTTTAGGAACAAGGTAGTAATTCCTCAAGATGTAGAGCTGAAGGTACAAATCCTACGATCTAGACATGATAGTAGATTAGCTGGACACCCGGGCAGAATGCGCACGTTGGCCTTACTCAAAAGATCGTTCCACTGGCCATCAATGAAGGCTTTTGTCAACCAATATGTCGACGGTTGCCAATCATGTCAGCGAGTAAAAGCACGAACCGAAAAACCGTTTGGAAGCCTAGAACCGCTTCCAATCCCCGAAGGTCCATGGTTAGACATCTGCTATGACTTAATCACTGATCTACCAAGCTCTAATGGATACAACAGCATATTAACTGTGGTCGATCGATTGACTAAAATGGCGCATTTCATCGCTTGCAAGAAGGACATGACATCAAGTGAGCTCGCGGAACTAATGGTAAGGGAAGTGTGGAGACTTCATGGAACGCCATGCACAATCACCTCGGACAGAGGGAACATCTTCATTTCAAGAGTAACAAAAGACTTCAACAAGCGATTAGGTATCAAAACCCAATCATCGACGGCTTATCATCCACAAACCGATGGTCAAACTGAAATAACCAATAAGGCGGTCGAACAGTATATACGGCATTACACTTCGTACAGGCAAAATGATTGGTATGATTTACTGCCTTTAGCAGAATTTTCTTATAACAACAACCAACATGTGGCAATAGGCGTTTCGCCATTCAAGGCCAATTATGGATATGATGTGAATTTTACTGATGTTCCGGCAAGTGAACAATGTTTGCCTTTGGTAGAACAAAGAATCGAACAAATCAAGTTGGTCCAACAGGAGCTGAAGGATACGATGGCGCTGACCCAGGAGACAATGAAGTTACAACATGATTCCAAAGTTCGAAAAACACCAAAATGGAAGAAGGGCGAGAAAGTGTGGCTAAATAGCAAACACTTGTCGACTACAAGACCTACAGCTAAGTTTTCACATCGCTGGCTAGGGCCTTTCACAATCTTGTCACAGATCTCAAACAACGCTTACAAACTCAATTTACCCAAGTCCATGGACAGAATTCATCCAGTGTTCCATGTTAATTTATTAAGAAAATTTGAAGAAAGCAAAATCCCTGGACAACAGAAAGCTCTGCCGCCGCCAATAGTAATTGAAGAAAATGAAGAATTTGAAATTAACGAAGTACTTGACAAAAGAATGAAAGGAAAGAAAATTGAATACCTCATCAACTGGAAAGGTTACAGCTCAGAATATGATTCATGGGAACCAGCAACTGGACTTAAGAATGCTCAAGAGATAGTTAATGAATTTAACAGTAAATATCCAAAAGCTGAATTTAGATACAGAAGGACGAGGAGAAAGCAGTGAGGGTGAGGCTTTTTCCCACTGGGTTTTTTAATGCCAACCCGTGGAAAGATGCTGGCCCGCAAGAGGGGGGTCGAGTCATAAAAGGGGGAGTGGTGTTATGATCTGACATGTACAAGGCTTACTCACTTACCTTATATGCTTGTACTGAGTAGTATTGTCCTTAGTTCACTTCT
This sequence comes from Melampsora americana, assembly GCA_022264835.1. NCBI lineage: Eukaryota > Fungi > Basidiomycota > Pucciniomycetes > Pucciniales > Melampsoraceae > Melampsora > Melampsora americana. The sequence goes on along the minus strand of JAIFHY010000166.1, from coordinate 4,115 downwards.
CTTAGATGAAGACTGCTTTCCGCACTTAGCAATCTATCTAGTTATACAGATCACCCTTGAAGACTCCTCTTGCATCTCAAAGCATCTCAGGTTCTAACAATGACCTAAACGACGATGAATGATTGAAGAGTTAACGTTGTTTGATGGTTGTCTTGATTTAACTGAAGCGCTTACAGGGTCAACCTTTACGCTCATGAGACCATTTGGTAGAATGATACCATTAAAAAGAGCTAGACCATTCTTGACCAGAGCAAAACACGAAGGTTCGGATTCGTTATAGATTTCTCTTACTCCTTTCCTTTTCAAAATACCACCAGCAATTAAATTCTTTCTTAATTCAGGTACATAAAGACAGTCTAACAGTTCGAACACAGTACCATCACCAGCTTTTAGTTGAATTTTTCCAATACTATCAACTGCTAAGGAGACATCACCACCAGCTAATTTAAGTCTTCGATTAGTATCTTCTACTGGTTTAAGACTATCTTTGACAAAGAAACTTTTGTCGTTGAACATATGGTGTGTAGCTCCAGTGTCGTGAAGGGCCCAAATAGAGTTTGAATTGGCTTCAAGTGAGTTAGCTTCAGGTTCATTACTGATTAGATTGAATTCAACATTTAAAGACATCATCTGAAGAGAGTCAGAAACTGTATTAGCAGAAGGTGTATCAACTCGATGCATTCCTCTGATTTGGTTTGAGTTTGAGGTGAATGGACGAGTTGAGAATCTCCCTCTCTGGTTCCCAATTCCTCTGGCTCGTCGTCTCGCAAGAAAATCGTCTCGTTCACGAAAATTTTGAGGTTTGGACCAGCATCTCTCTGGAGGATGAGGACCGCGACACACTGACTCAGTACATAGAACACGAGTAGTCTTAACTGCAGTGTTAGCTGACACTGATTCTACAGGCTCGATATGATTGACTTCTCAAGTAGCTTCTGTGGTGAAAGTATTTTGTCTTGTGTCGTAATCCCGAAGGTATTTGATGACTTCCTTGCGAGTCAAAGGTGAGACAGTGGCATGAATGAACTCTACAATTGAAGGTGGTAAAGTAGTAATAGCATCAATAAGTCGGATGGCAGACTGAGTGTCATCCATCTTTCCTCCGTATCTAGTGAATTCGACAAAAAGACTTTCAAATTTGTCCAAAAACGTAGATAGAGTATCACTTCGATGGATGGAGACTGTGTTGAGAGTTTTTGAGATGGAAGCAAGTTGTTGAGAATTTATGAGAAAATGACGTTCTTTTAAAAATTCCCAAAGCGAGAAGGGATCGTAAATGAGACTTAGAGCATCTTCTGGATCAGTAAGGTGATTAACAGCTTGAGTATTATTACTTTTATCTAAATGATTCAAAATGTAATTCACTAATATCTTCCTAGTTTTCACAATCTGAGCCTCTGATAATTCTGAATCCTTGTAATCTTTCATAGTTACATAATAGTGGAGTTCTAAATTATCAAGATTACTAAACACTGTCCTACTCCAAGAAGCGTAATTTCCATCTTCAAGATTATCAGTTATCTTAAACTTGAAGAGTGCGGCGGTTAATTGTTGTCCGTATTTTTGGATGGCATTTCCAAAAAGCGGATTAAGATCTTCCGGAGCAGACATGGCGTTATCAAAAGGATCGGGATTAGGACGTGTAGAAGAATTAGGAATAGATGAAGATTCAAAGAAGTCTTGATTGACAGTTCTTTCTGATGAGGACTCGGTTTCAGTAGTTGTTGAATCAGCTGGACTTGATGGATCGACAGGAGGATCGGTTGGATTGGATGACATATACTAAAATCAAATCAGATGGCTTCGATCGAATCTCTCGCTACCATGTAAGATTTTGATTATGACCTGATGAAAAACTTTGTAAGGTATCAAAAAGATACAGCCTCAGTCGACTGTTGACGAGACAGCGAAGAGGAGACAGAAGACTTTAAATAAGGAGCACTAGCTCAACGGACCTTTGTAAGGTATCAAAAAGATACAGCCTCAGTCGACTGTTGACGAGACAGCGAAGAGGAGACAGAAGACTTTAAATAAGGAGCACTAGCTCAACGGACCTGATGAAGATGAAAAAGGTGAAGACAATAAAGACTGAAAAGAAACACAGAGTAAAAGAAAGAATCTAGCTCGGCAAGAAGAAAAAGAGAATATACGAAAATAAATTTAATAAGATTACTTTACCCTTTTTAGAATTCTTATTCCAATGATTAAAAAGATAAGGAATAAGAATTCAAAAAGGGAACTAAGAGTCTCTACTTCATATAAAAAAAAAAAACACAGAAAACAAACAAAAGATAAATCTAAAAACCCCTGAGATCAATACACGAATACTATCAAAAACCCCTTGATTCTTCCAGATGGACTACATACTATCTTCCTAACCCACAGCAACTATCTTACATCAGATCCACTAATCTCTCTCTTCTTAACTCCACTATCCTTAACCAGATTTTAACACTGTAATGTTCTTGACCGACAACACTTGAATTCCAACATGATAGTATGTAAAAACCATTGGCTTGAAAAAAAACAAAACTGTTTCAAATGAAATTGATGATTGTTAAGTTCTGTTATAAAGAAGTATTGCCTATAGATTACAAAAAAGAGGAACTTTTTTGAAGTTTCCTTGTGAATATGATATTTTGAATGGGTTCAAGAAGAAGAAAAAAAGAGAGGAATCCACTGATGATGATGTATGGCTGATTGCAATTTGACTAAAGTCCAGTGATTTCAAGCAAGCCCATTGGATGTCTCAAACTTCATTTTCTTAACTTTTCACATCTTCCAAGCCAGCAGATCTTACACTCTGCCAATACAAAACCCCTGTACTATCCGGTACACTCGGTGGAAGCCCTTGCTACCGGGTTTGACAGGCTAATGAAATTGAGATTTGAGGAAAAAAAAATCAAAAATAACCTCTCAACTCCTACAAATCTCTTGACATGCCTTGAATCAAGTCTTTGAAAGCCATGATGATGACAAATGATCAAAAGAAGAAGCTGTGTGAGAAACACACACAGTGTCCAAAAATAAAGCAATCAGATCTAGCAAAATGGGCAAAGCAGACTTTCAATCTTGTCAAGGTACCTGCTCAAACTACAATCTTGGATATCCTCAAGAAAAAGGAGAATTATTTGTGAACGGGTCCAGCAGAACTCTCATGTAAGCAGTGTAGGATGGCTCATCATCCTGAGCATGACACTGCCCTTGCCAATTGGGTTTTCCAGTGTGAGCACAACAGAAGCTGCCTGACTGGTCCACTTATCCAGGCCAAGGCAAAAGCCTTAGCAGATCAGGATCAACCAAGCTTTTCAGAAGGCTGGCTTGACAGCTTTCAATCACGACATGGGTTTGGAAGTGTACAGACATACGGTGAATCAGGCTCTGCAGACTTTACAGCAATTCAACAAAGTCTACCCAAGATCATCAAGATGACAAAAAGCTTTGCTCTTGAGGACATATTCAACATTGATGAAACTGGGCTTTTCTACTGCCTTACCCCATACCATAAAATTGAATCTCAATAGATTGAAGGAGCAAAAAATCATAAGACTTGCATTACAGTTGCATTGACTTGTAATGCTGATGGTTTGGAAAAACCACTTCTTTTTTTCATTGGACATACTGAAAATCCTTGATGCTTCAACAAGACGACTGGAGAACAGTTGAATTTCTATCATTGAAGTAACAAAAAGGCCTGGATGAAAGGCGTGCCCTTTCAGGTAAGAAACTATCATGGTTATCTTGCAAACTTATTTACTAATAGGCTAACTTTATTAACACAGGAGTACCTCATCAAACTGAACAACAAGATGAAAGCTCAAAAACAAAATGTATTATTGATATTGGACAATGTACCATCTCACGTTGTCTCAACCACCAAGCTACCCCATCTCACTTGAATCATACCAAGATCATTTCACCTTGCAATCAAAATGGAAAAATCCTTCTACTTGAAGTCCACAACAGTGCTGATACAATCAAGAACCTTGAATAATCTGCACTAGAAGACCAGTTAAAATTGCATCTTGCTACTCTTTGTGTTTGAGACCCAATGAACATCAGTGATTTGGTCAATCTTAATGTGGAAAATAATACACACAGGGTTTTGACCAACA
>JAIFHY010000165.1:0-102842 GCA_022264835.1 Melampsora americana | reverse complement strand
CTCACTTTGACCATTGCCAAGGTTGGCTTACATTTTCTTGCGATGATCGAATAGTTCCCCATGAAGCAAGGTGTCCTTACTCCTAAGCGTGTTCGGCTTTTGCTCTCCGAAGGTCACTCTTGCTTCCGTGCTCGTCGTGTTGGTGAACGTGTCCGAAAGTCCGTCCGTGGATGCATCGTGGCTGCCGATATTGCCGCTCTCTCCTTGATCGTCGTCAAGCAGGGTGAAAACGTTATCCCTGGACTCACCGATACTGTCCTTCCCCGTCGTCTCGGTCCTAAACGGGCTACCAAGATCCGTCGATTCTTCAACTTGACCAAGAAGACGACTGTTCGAAAGTTCGTGGTCCGCCGAGAGGTCGTTAGCAAGCAAGAAGCCTGATGCCAAGCCTTACACCAAGGCCCCCAAGATCCAACGTCTGGTCACACCTGTTAGTCTCCCATTTCATCTATTCGCACTTACCATCACTTTGCTCATTTGATGATTTCCTCCTCAGATTCGTCTTCAACGTCGCCGACATCTCCGTTCCCTCAACCGTCGTCGAAATGAAGCCCAAAAGGTTCAAATTGCCGAATACAAGACCATCGTTGCTAAGCGAATGGCCGAACGTAAGGCTAAGGTGGCAGCTGTCAAGTCCCGGAAACGTGCTTTGTCTGTTTAAACTTGAGGGTTTTGTACAATGCAATTCAGACGGATGTCAAGATATGCAAATTGCAGAGTTTTCAGAGATGTGTTGACCTAGTGAAACCCGAATCTCACCCTCATCTGTTTGCCTGTAATCAATCATCTATGCCTACTACAAACCTTATGATTCGAATGCAATGTCGTCTTACTTCTTTGTCATGTGTTACATTGACACTATTGGAGCGTTCTTGATCTCAAAACTATTTCTATCATGTCAATTCTCAATCCAATTTAGGACAAGATTAGAATCTGCTAGATTTAATACAAGTGACTGATTATGTGGTCCAGACTCCGACAATCAATACCAATTTCTTTCCTCTCATTGAGACTCTTGATCGAAAGCGTGACGTGTATCCCTGTGACAGTAAAAGGTGTAACTGAGGACAGCTTAGCTGAGACACTCGTGATAGTTTAGCCCTAACCCCTACCAGCCTGATGGGCAAGGTTGTGGTTGCATGCCGTGAGATCATTTGTTCATTACTACCTCACCTAGCAATGCTTCCTACTATCAATTGTAAATCAAATGATGGACTTGGAGTGTTACAAAATGCATCAGTGCCTATGTTCCCCTTCAATAGAGTCTTATATAGGGTTGATGGGTTTACCAGTGAGCATGATTTCTTTGTCCAAGAATTTCTTACCTACCATCTCTCACCAAGGCTGATAATGTGTTGAATGAGGAGATTGGTCCGAGTGATGTTGATCTGAGGGGTGTATGCATAAGCTCTTGATAAGTCTATCTAAAATAACTGAAGCTTCACCTTGCAAAAGATAGTCAAAGTTTTGAATCAGATGGTCATTTGACTTCTCTCAAAGAACAACCAAATCACCTCTTTCAAAGGATTTATTGAAAAAAAAAAGTGATGAATAAAGTTATGTACATCTTGAACATGATCATTAAACATCATACATCATTCTTTTTTGATCTATCATCTGTCCGAAAAAATTACTTTTGTTTAAGTCAAGCCTTTGACAAACCTCATTTCCACTTGATGAAGAACTTCAAAAGACTTATCATACATCTTCAATGGTTTTCTTTCTCAGACATACTTATCTGATGAACCTAAATATTGATTGTTTAATGTGACTTGGGCTCAGATCACTCTGGGAATAATTGTGGTCATTTCTGTTATGTGTGGTAAGATCTTGTTTCATGGGTATAAGTGACCATAAAGAAGAGCAATGAATGTGAGCTTTATATCAAGGTCAATTATGTAGTGAACAGGTGAGATTTGATACTTAATCCATGGTCTTTCAATTGAGTGGCAGAGATTAAATTTCTGGGACCATTTTCTGAGTAATAAATGGGATGAAGAATGGTTCCTCCAAAGTTAAGTTTTACTTTGAACAACCCACACCTTACACTTAACACTAAATAATACATAAACTTGTCTAGAAGCTTGTTTTGGAACATGAGAGATAGCAATGGATCCTCCATAGGTACATATTCATAGATTTTGAAATTGGAACAGGATCAATCAATAAACTTAAATTATTGACAGTTGATTTTGTGGCTCCTGAATCGTAAACTAATTAAGTTTTTCGCCCGCAAGGAAGTTCAGAGATTCAGTAAGCATAAATCCAGTATCTTCAACATCTTCTGATTGGTAATGTTCAACGTGATCAAGTTGTTCTTTGTCATCAGAGTCGGTTTGATCTTCTATGTGATGTGCTTCAGAAGAATATTTCTTTGATAATTGCTCAGCGACAAGTCTAGTAACCTTATCATCAAGGGATTCAAAGTTCTTGACGAAGGGCTTTTTGGTTGTAACTATGCTTTTAGGGTTGAAAGATGAGTTGGATTGATTATTATTGGAAGAGTTGAATCTTGGTTTTTCAAATTTCTTGCCTTTGATCTTGACAAAGTTTAAGACATTAGGTTCTTGAGATTCTCGACAATTTTGTTCCATGATCATCTTGCCGTAACAATTCTTGAATTGAAAAGGACTGATGTCCCAGCAGCTTTGAATTAAAGGAGTCAAAGTTTTGTCGTCGTTGAAACTTAGAAGGAAGAATATTGCAGCGAGTTCAGTTGGAATGGTGAGAAGAGGAGGGCTAGTAGCGGCAAGAGAAGCGGAGAGTGAAGTATAGACTCCTGAGAATAGATCACAGTGTTCTTGAATTGAAGAACCGGGGATGTAACGAATCGACATCCATTGTTGGACCTTCATTCCAATCATTAGAATAGATGAGACACCACATGATTTGGATAGAGCAGTATAAGCATCATGAAAACTTTTGCTGTTTTTTGAGTAGGATTGCTCGAAATTCCAAGGATACTGTCTCGAAGAGCTTGTTGATAGCCCAAGCATTTTTTTGCTTGAAAGATGGTTTATCAATGTTTGAATCGATCCATTTCTTGTCGAGCAAGTCGTCACATCCCTTGCTAACAAGGATTTCTTCGAATCTGATATGCCATTCATGCCAGTTTTTTCTGGTAAGTTTAATAACCTTTGCCTTAGACGAATTGTGATCTTCCGAATCTGAAGCAGATTCATCGGCTTTATCGACAGGCTTGGATGTGAAGATTGGTTGCGACATTTCAATCGAATCGTTTTAGAAAACTACAAATGTAAATATTTATATTTTGTCAAGAGGAGTCTCTCGCTACCATGTAGTGAACAGGTGAGATCTCTCTTTGTTGAAACAAAAATATAAATTTAATTTCTTTAACAATAACAATAATAAAATAAGTAAACATGAACAATTTAGATAAATGAAATGAAATACAAAAGGAATTCACCTTTAACAATAACTACACTAGTGAGATTCAACTTGAAAACAAAAATTATAAATCAAACTATTAATTCAAAAGAAGTCTATAAATGATTTCAATAAAGTTAGATAAAAGATTTTATAATGACAATTGTAATTATAATATGAAAAGTTAGAAATTCAATATACCTCCTTCTATTTTGATAAAGGATTCAGTTTGATTTAAATTGAGCTTGATAGTTGAAGGAAGTTGTCGTGTAGTATTGAGCTTTCTAAAACTTTGAGATTGTTGAGGCAATGAGAAAAAATAAAGAATAAATGATAAATGAGATAAAGAGAAAATAAAGAAACAATTGAAAATAGAAACAACAACATGATTCAAAATTGGAGTTGTGTCCTGATACTTCATCAATCATGGCATAACATGTTGGATTGATCATGACATCACATCATAGCCATTACAAAATTTCCGTTGATCATAACAAATTAGTCAATTTGTGGTGAAAATGGTAACATGGTATCAAAAACGTCTATTGAGCCCTATATGAAGTGAAATCAAAAGGATGGTGACAGGGAATCTACTTTGACTTTCACCATCACTCTGATGTTATGGCCAATTTTGAATAATCAGTGACCAATAGAATTCTATCAATTCACATCAAGCAGAATGTGAGAATGTTACTTTGGTATCTTGGCTTGCAGCAATAAGGTGAACAAGAGTATGTTACAACAGTAGATGATGTTGACACCAAGTGTGTCAGTGGAAGATCAATTTGGAAAGAAAAGTTGCTCCACTGATGATTTTTTGTGCTTTTCCAGGTGAACAGAATTCCAAGATGAACTGTTTTGATGGAGCTTAGCTTAAGCCTTGATACTCAGAGCTATTTAGATCCCTATTGATCCTTCCTTTGGTAGACATGACCTCTCTAGCTATCATCTTGTGGCGGGGGTGGATTGTCGAACCGCACTTGTGGACTTTAGACAACTCTCTTCTCTGTCCAACGAGACACCAGAGAGATTTGGTTGGGAGGGCTATATGATCTAGCAAGTTGGTTATGGGCTTTCCAAGTTAACCAGATGAAATCAATTATCAAGACCGCATTGACGTGCGGTCGGTATGGAAAATTCATAACAGGGATCAAAGGCAGAAACATATGTACACTTGATGCTTTCCTGAGGTCGTAAGACACGAATCTAACCTCAGCGCTATGTGATAAAATTTTGACCAACATCGATTGAAGGTAGAAAGAAAAACGAAAACAAAAACAAAAAATTATGGATTGTCCGAAATGAAAAGTTGACGGGTCACCACGATTTGGATCATCAAGTGTCCATATTCTATATAGGTTGAACGATGTAAGGTTTTTTTTGAAAAATTTTCAAGTTCTAAAGGATAGCTTAAGTGGAGTCCAGCACCGACTTTTCTGAACGCAAATACCAAACTTCTGTAAAGTGAAAGAGTTCAGGCATCTGTGATCATCAAGCCTTCACGAGAATCATGGTCTAGCCGAGGTGTCTTGGGCTGGCACGCCTTTTTTTGCCTTAAGCGCCCGATATGATCAAATGCCGCCAGCCGCTCAATCAAAGGCACTCCGGTGAACTCGACATCCCTGGTAGTGATTTTGGTGGTATATTTCCCACCTTGACAGGTCTTCACAACAAGCTGGATGGTTTGGATTGGGCAAGACGGATCAGTGTCCTGTCATAATATTGTATCTATATAAACCCTAGAGAACTATATCGAACCTGAAATGTAAAGTAGTACCTCACTGTCGCAAGCTTTGTATTACAAGAGTCTCCGATCGAGTAATGGTAATTGCTTTTGGGCCTGGGGATGGTCATGGTGACCGTGGTGGAAAGTCCGACCGGCTGAAGTTCATGCTGCTGATGTATTGGAAAATGAGCCTCAGCAGTCTCAATCCTGTCAATCGTGGTGGATTGTGTGTAGTGGCTTGATTTCGATGGACTGTTCAAACCAGTCGATGGACGATCCGAAGGTCTGAGGCTACTTTGAATCGGCGTGGAACCAGAATCATGAGAAGATCTGCTTCGTGACATTCGCAAGTCCCACATGGAAGCAGTTGGGCGTAGAACTGGACGCTGTGGTGGTGCGGACTCTGTTCTGATCGTGATGATACGCTCGAGAGTCACAGATCCTTTGATCGCCTTTATGGGGAAAGAAAGGTGTTTCGAGATAGGTGAGACAACAATCGGAATGGTAATCGTATCTCCACAAGAGACGTGTGCCGGAGTTGAGATTGAATAGACCACCGGAAGATCTTTGACTACCTCGTCGAGACAAATGAGGGTCTTTGGCACTTGAGGGCAGCGGAAGTTGCGAATATTCAATGGGTAACTTTTGGTGATGGAATGATGAGGGTGAGGGCGTCGGATGACTGTCAAAGAAGCTGAGTGAGAAGATTGAAACAGATAAAATGAGCAGAATTGGGAACGGACCCGCTTCAACTTGCCACCACGTCCTCCAATCTTTGAAAGTCATCGCGCCTGCAATCAATAGGGAAGCAGGGATGACTAGCTTCCACTTCGCCTCAAAGTCTCCGTGTCTTACATAATCAGAGCTGCCGTCACCCATGCTATCCGCTTGGCTGGCCCTCCACACCACCTCCGAGGTTTCCCAAAGCACTGGCGTCTTTGCACTATATCGCTCGGACGGATGGTTGTTGCTAGATTCATGGCGCTGATGTGAGATCTGATTTAGAAGTCCTGCTTCTTCGTAGCACCGTAAGCGAATACGGATTTGTAAAGCTTTCACTTCCTTTTCATCCGGATGTCGATGTACTCGTATCTGGCCTTCTACAAGAACTGGTGAGATCCCAAGGTATCCAACATGAGGAAAATACCTAGCGTAGTTTCCGCGTCGGGGTATTAAGCTGATTTCTACCATGATTAAATTTTGTTTTCGAGATATTTAGACTCCAACGCAAGGCAAGTGAAAAAGATATGATACACCGGCAGACAAGGCCAGGAAACAAGCGAGGCAAGACCAGCTTTGGCTCGTCGTAGAATTTTAGACTCGGCGGGTATTAGGATGATGAAATCCTAGTGCACTGAGGATTGCTGGGTTTTATGAAGGTAGTTGACACCAAGTAATTTTTTACTGTGTCATTCTTAGGTGTGGAAGCGATGTGGACTAAGTGTGTACTACATAAGGGTTTGAATAGCGGAGCTGCTAGGATCTGCTGGGTGATCGCGCGGATCAACCACCCGATATACAATCATAAATATATATATCAAGAAGATCGTTCATTTGAGGAAATTTGAGCTAACAACTGGTGGCTAGTGTTCAGGGATCCGATAGTTCAAGGGTGCTGCACATGTCAACATGCATCAAACAGCCTCTCGGACAATCCTGAAACTAGGATAACCGCCCTCGCCATCGCCTTTGGGGGCAGCTCGAGGCTGTTTGAACGACACCAAAGAGGGATCGACTGGAATCGCTCGAGACGTTCACTTTATCAGTCTTTTCAGCTTTATGGGATTCAAATTTGAACCTTAAACCGAGCCTCTCGCGCAGCGGCGTTCGCTAAATTCGGATTTGCTAAACTTGATCTGGCCAGGCCAAAATTTATTGATCAGATGGTGATTCAGGTTGATCAAGAAGGAGGAACACCCCTGTTGGGATTTCACCGATGTAGAGTACTTCAAAGAAAAGTTTGTAAGAGCGGTATCACTATCAGCGCGCAAATGCCCAATATAACTCAAACCCGATCTGAAAGGCATTCTGGTCCTTCGCCATGAAACTTTTGGCCGTAGCTGTGGATTTATAATTCATTGAGAATCAACAAGAGGGATGCAGTGCTCAGTAAAGATCAAGAATCTTTGAAATCATGACATTATCCACCTCCTTTAGACCAAGAGATACCTGTCAATATCAATGCTTTCTAAACTCCAAGTTATGGAGGTATTCAACAGAACAAGTTAATAAGAAGGCCCAAGGATTTCGGCGTCAAAGTTTGATGAGAGCCAACGTTGTAACTGATTCATTGGGGGATTCCACATTGCTTCAGGCCCTGATGAACCCAGTCGGCTTTCTGGAATTCGGATCACACAATGACTCTCTAATTGTTGTGCAACTTGCTTCAAAAGTAACCAAATATGGCTCAGGAAATCTTATGCGAATTTTATTGGAAAAGCCCAGATGGATGAAGCTTCAGAGATATCCCAATCGCAACCACATGATAATATCGACCTTCGAAATCCTTGCGCTGGTCTCCAACCGAGCAGCAAAGGCTAAGCAAAGGCAACATCTGCGTAGCGAAGACCAAACGCGACACGCGGATTGCGGAGTCCTCCATGACCTCTGCCACCATGCACATCAAACCTCTTCAATTGTACGTGGTACTCTAGCCAAATATATCATGACTCAGTTACAATGTTATGATTGATCGTCATGTTGTGACAAGAGTTATTGGAGTTGAGTCAAGTCTGACTGACCATCATTCATCTCACTCTACCGTCTACTGATATCCTAAGCTCACTAATACACCAACATGAGCCTAGATCCCTCACTGGCCTCTTTGACCAAAGTCAAGTGCTTCATATACAATTTCCACAATTTGTACGAATATTTGCTCTTTTTCTGAAGTAGGCATCATTTTCTCCCATCATATCTTGGTACATCATGAGTATATCAGTCTCTTCAAAATGTTTTGAAAATTTATAGCTATCTATCATTTTATTTTTTGTACGCTCAGTGTTTTCAGGTAAATGATTTATTTAGGAAACTGTTCAAGAAGAATAACAGGTTTGATCGAATTTTGTTCGCATCATCAGTTCAGCAAGCGCAATCGATTCAATCCGTGCCTTCCCCAACCCAAAAATCAAAAAAAAAAAATGAAAGCAAAAAATGTTTTCCATACATTGAAGAACTTTCCCCTTGATTATCTGCCTTAACAATCACTCTTGTGAACTCTATATGCGTTCAAGAATCAGAACTCAGTAGTACTAGTAATCACCATCAACATTCACTACAAAGTAAGTCAACCCAAACCAAAAAAATATTTCAATACTTGAACTTTTGGAACAACCCTCACCTTTTTCTTACCGTAGTGGAAGGTTTTGGGAAGAAAAGTATTGAATTTAACAATACCAAAGAATATTAATCATCAATAGAAATTTGATGTTCTACCACCGTTTATAAATCACCACCACTACTATTTTTTTTTCTTAAGAAATTGATCTGATCCAATAAATTATCTTCTTAATATTCCTTATTTTCATTTTCTCTTATCTTGAATTTTTGTTCGATTTGTTTTTCTCTGGGAGGGGGGGGGAGGGAGAAATTTAATCAAGTTTATGAATTTTTTAAAAAATATTATAAACTTGATGATAGATTTAAGGATTTTAAGATTTCTTTCAAGTTGTATATGTTGGATATGAAGATTGGTGTGTAAAGTATCAAGCCTATCAAGGCTTTATTCTCACTTAAACAAATGCGGTAAGAAGAAATTTCAAGGAGGTTGTGAAGGCGTGTATAGTGTTGAAAATTAAGAGATGAAGTGAGGAAGAGTGACTGATTTGGGTTAGATTGGAATGATCATATTCTTTTGGATTCAGTTTGTCAAAAATTGTGTTCTGTTTATTCTTTACCTTATCAAACCTCCTCTATTCTCCCATTCTAATCTATTTCCCATTGAGGAAATAAATTTTAAAGGTGAGAGTCATCTTGGAATTTTCCTTTTTCTTCAACATATTCAAATTGGCTACTAAACCAAACCTACTCTTAACTCTTTTTCTCTTCATTCTTTTTCTCTCTATACTCTCTCAGTTCTCTTCCATCTTTTTTATCTTCCTCTAAACTTCATCAGTTTTGTCTCACAGAGTTTAGAACTCTTGATATTGGTCTTAGCCCGTGTTCCCTCAACACAAGGCTAATTGTGTCTTCACACCTTCTCAATGGTCTGCCTGTTGTAGATTCACAGCCACAAGCTTGTAATCTTCATTTTCATTCAGTATATCTTTTTAATCAGTCTTTTTTTTTGTCTTGAGTTCTTTCTAATTTGTTTTCTGTTTATATGATTTTATTCATACTTTGAGATTTAAAATCTTACAAAAATTCAAACAAAACAAAACCAAAAAAAAGAGAATTTTTGTTGTAAAAGGATTTATGATCTAAAGATTTTCCCACTCTTCAAGTTTTAAAAAAATTTAAGTACATATGTCTTTAACAAAAGATTTTCACTTCAAATCTCCTTTGAGTTGCTCACAGTCTGTATTTTAGACTTTTCTTTTTTTTTGGGGGGAGGGGGGGTTAAGTTGAATTCCCTAAATGGATAATCTGATCACAATTTTTTTAATTAAGCTGAGATCTGATTATGAGATAAGTTTGATGATCTCATATCTCTTCATCAATTCTCAGGGAATACCCATCAAGTTGAATCTTCCATTTCAACCTTTAAAGTTCATAAGTCGTATACAAAACCTTTGAAGTCTGATCAGATTTTTTACAGTCTCCTTAACCTTTCAGCCATTCTTTTATTCTTTTCAAAATGCTTCATTGAATGACCTTTAAAACCTTTCAAACACATTGATGAAATTGTACAATCGTAGATCAGAAGCTTAGAATCAGTCCATTTCATCACTCTTCTTGATCTTCTCTTTTCATTCAAAAGCAGCCGGTCATCTCTTGCTTTTGAAAATCAATGAACTTTGAGATCTTTTCACATCTTTTAAAACTTCACAGGTCCCACAAAGATATCTCTTTTCTTCAATCTGATCATATTTTCAATTTTTCTTTTTCCTTTTGGGAGGTTTCAATTTTCAGTTAGTCAGATGAGAACCAAACTCCGATCGTTTGATGGAGTGAAATCTATTAGGTTTTATTCTGCAAGTACATAACTTATAGGTGGGATATCTTTCCTGAGTTGTCAAAATGCTTGGCCAGCTTGCAATGCCTGTTGATTGGTGAGTCATGTGATCAGCAGTGAACTTGGATCACAGGGGCACTTTGTGTGAAGCTGCTCTAGTAACCCAAGTGGCAATGTCCTATGGGTCTAGTCTTGACGTCATGAGTGACAAAGGCATGAGTACCGTCCCTTGGACGGTCTACATTTTACTCATGCCGCTTTTAGATTCAAATCTTCAGCTGACCAGTTTCAGTCTTCTGATCTCAATCAAACTTACCTAACATGGAAATCAACGAGCTGAGATGCGGCTTGAGATTAAACTCAGAAGCTTGAATGAAATCGAAAAATCGATCACTTCACCCAAACTTTTGATGCACTACTAAGATACCCCCACTTTTCACTCTACATGAACCCTATCCGATCCCACCACTTTTTCATCAAATCAAAAACATGATGCTTGATCGATTGATAGATTGTGTATTGTGAAAATTCCATTACCGGGGTTCAAACTCATAGGGATCAAAGGTTGCGATCGGTGATGGTTGAATTTTTAAATAAAGAAAAAAACTGAGGGGCTAGAGTGGTATGAGATCTGACAGTAGAAATGAATCCGAAACAGGTTTTGAGTATATGTAAGAGGAGAGGAGAGGATGGATAGGGTAGGTAGTTGAACTGATGATCAGATAGGTCGTTTGTTGTATGTAGAATAAGAAAAGTAGGTTGAAGGTGAGGAGTTAGACCAGATTCGGTTAGAGGGAAATGATCGAATCAACTCTTTTCCTACTTGGATGATGAATGAATGATCAGATGATGATTGAGAATTTGAGATGGTCAAATGCCATGTAAGTCAGATGAGAGTGAGAGTGAGAGTGAGAATGAGAGTGAGAAGGATGAAGACCAATCGAAGGGAGTAAAGTGAGTTCAATTTTCTATTTTTAGTCAATCTTTCATGACTTTGTTTGGTTAGCATCTTGTACTTGAGGAATTATGTAATCATCCAATTTAATCAATTCAATCGATCGATCTCATTCCATTTCATTCAATCCAATCCAATCCATCCATTCTCATTAATCATTTGCATCTTCACTCACACCCAACTCACAAACCATTCAAAACCTCCCCCTTCCTTTGAGTGAGTAAATCTAAGAAGCGGTAAGATCACATCATTCTCAATCACTCTCAATCCAAATTAACCTTGGCCTGCTTTCTTTACCTTTTCTTCATTTGATTTCAACTTCATCCTTCTTAGCTAAACAGCTTCATACTCCCTGAATCATGTCAAATAACTTATTAGCACCAAAACCAACTAAAGATGGTCAAGATCCTCAACTTCACCTACCTGGCTTCACTCCCAGTCAAACTCCTGAACCAAACCAACGTCATCATGTGAGTCAATCTTCAATCTGATCTCAGAAATCAAGCATCGCTTAGGATCCTGTGCTGATTCACACTCCTCTTTCCAATAGGTCGTTCAAAATACTGCAGGATATGAAGATATTGTCTTTGATGGAAAGAAGGCTCAAGCTTTGAATGTGGAAGAGATTGTCACCAAGAATGGGTTTGTACCACATAACTTGGTTCATAATGAAGTAGCTTGGTTGTAAGTCATTCATTCGAAAGCTTCATGTCTTTCAATACCCTCACTGATCATCATTCTTCTCATCCCCGTTGAATTCTCAGCTATAATAACCTCGGTATCGGTCCGTGTATTTCTTAGGAATTCTTGACTTCCCATACTGAACTTAACTCATCGGATGCCTCGTGATATGATTAGATGATCAGTACTTTCGCATGGAGACAGCCGAAACCGTAGCTGAACATGTCACGTCACTTTATGGTGCTAAAATCCTGGCTTGGTCTCGACATCAAAAACAATTAGAGATCAACCTCGAGAAGGAGACTGAAAATAACGCGGTTTATATTCATTCTTCCACTCCGGGTGTATCGGATCCTTCAACAAACTTTGAAGCTAGGTGAGTGATCCATTTGATAAGGTTCAATCTACATTGATCAGATGCTTACCCTCATCTGAATCTATTACCGCAGGATTGATGAGAAATTCTTGGATATTCCTGCCGAAGCTGGATGTTTTAGATTGGAGACTTATCGATCGGCTGGTAATGTGGCTTCCAATGTGGCTCAACGTGAGTATCCGCCCAGATCTCAAAGAAAACACGGTGTGAAGCCAAGGGATTTGTTCAAGTTGTGGCTACACAGCCGCTCTTTGTTATTTTATCAATCAAAAAAGCTCCAAAGTGGTTCGATCACTAACTTCGGTCATGGATTTTGATTCCGTTCCACAGAACTTCGTTGTTATTTTGTCACCAAATGTAACTTCATCAATCCATCCCCCAAGCCCAACACGGAGGAGCACTCGGATATTCGTCAAGTCTCCGATCAAACCTTCCTATCAAAAGTCTCCCCCAACACCTTGGATATTTACCAAGCTGTGATGAAAAACGCTATCACCCGTACTGGGCCCGTGGTGGAATGTTACGAGGTCGAAGGGAACGTGCTCGAACGACGAGTGGTCATTGCTTACAGGCATGGGAGTACCAATCATCTCTTCAGCGCGATGAGTGACTTGTACCACTTTTATGGTCTATACAGTACTCGGAAGTATGTTGGTAAGTGGTCACTTGAACTCTAATCAGCAGTCAAGGAGGAGACCGAGTGCTTATCCATTTTTTTGACAATCTTTAGAACGTTTCAGCAATGGGATGACCATCATTTCCATTTATTTGCACTCTCTTCGTGGTCCTCCCATGTAAGATTACAATTTCCCATTGATCGTTCATCTTCCATCTAAGCTGATGACTCCGATTCGACTACGATTTTCGTATTTCAATATTCTAGTGAAGCTGCCATTGTTCAAGTGATCCGAGAAGCTTCATTAGTATTCTGTCTACCAAACAATCCATTTTTCCAACCTTCTACCAAACACGCAGTCCAAGAGGCGGCATATGCGTACTGTGGTTCAATTTTCTCACAGCACTTCCTCAACCGACTCGGTCCATCATATCTCGCTCTCAAAGGCTTATTGAACGAATCAGATCCGGTTCAAGCTGGTGTTTTGAATGATATCAAACGTCGTTTCCGAGAAGAGACTTTCACTCGTCAGAGTATTTATGAAGTCGTCTTAGCTTACCCAGCCATCGTGAGCGAGAAATTCTCTCATCTTGCTACGTGAACAGAAACAATGACCATTCCTATCCTCTTCAGATTCGATTGTTATATGTCAATTTTGCTTTGGTTCACTATATCAGTGCATCCTCAGCTCGGCAGCAACTAATGTGAGGTTGTTACCATAGGTTTTGATCAATTGGATCCTGAGCTCATTTGTTTTGTCACAGGCCTACACTTTCGTACCAGCGTTTACAAACTGGTACACCTCTCACAGATCAAGAACTCTACACCAAGATCCGAAAAGTAGCTCTGAACTCTCATGATCTCCAGGTCTTGGAGAGTTTCCTAGTGTTCAACAAGCATGTGTTGAAGACAAACTTTTACACTCCCACCAAGGTGATTCCAAAACTATCATTCAAGTTGATTATCAATGTGCTGAATTTGTCATTTTTCTTCAAATAGGTGGCTTTATCATTCAGACTAGACCCAACCTTTTTACCCGAAGCAGAATACCCAATGACACCATATGGGTTGATCATGGTCGTTGGATCTGACTTCAGAGGCTTTCATCTAAGGTTTAAAGATGTAGCTCGAGGTGGGATCCGAATTATCCGATCAAGAAACAAGGAAAATTATTCGATCAATCTTCGACAACAATTCGACGAGAATTACAATTTGGCCTTCACACAGTCCTTGAAGAACTCAACTATTCCAGAAGGAGGAGCTAAAGGAACCATCTTACCCGAGTTAGATGCGAATCCGAGAGCTTGTTTTGAGAAATATGTGGATGGTATTCTGGATTTGTTAATCCTCGGTCAATCACCTGGGATCAAAGAACCCATTGTTGATTTATACAATCGACCGGAGGCATTGTTCTTTGGTCCTGATGAGGGTACAGCTGATATGATGGATTGGGCAGCTTTACATGCCCGCGAGAGAGGTTATGGACAGTGGAAGAGTTTTACTACTGGTAAGAGTGCTGGTTTGTTGGGCGGAATTCCCCATGATGCCGTGAGTAGGATTATGTTGATAAAAGAAAGGCTAGTTGAACATGGCACTGAACATACAACTTTTCGGTTTCGTAGTTTGGTATGACTAGTCTGTCAGTCCGACAGTTCATTGTCGGAATTTATCGCTCGCTTGGGCTCAAGGAGAGCGAAGTGACCAAGATTCAGACTGGGGTTTGTTTTTTTTATTTCATTCTTATCTCATCAGCTGAAATGATATTCATCATTGGAATCATTCTTTCGAATTCGCAGGGTCCAGATGGGGATTTAGGATCAAAGTGAGTTTGCAAATGTAAACCTTCTCTTTGATTCGCGTCATTCACATCTGATTCGACCCATTTTCTTTAGTGAAATTCTCTTATCCAAAGATAAGACCATCACGATCATTGATGGAAGTGGTGTGATCCACGATCCACATGGATTAGATCGACCAGAATTGATAAGACTAGCACAAGAACGAAAAATGGTTTCGAATTTTGACAAGGCGAAACTAAGCAAAGAAGGATATTTCATCTCAGTAGATGATAATGATCGCACCTTGCCCAGTTGAGCTCTTTTTAATTCTCAGATTCAGATAGGTAGGATGAGAAACTGATGTGTTTCTTGATGTCTAAAAACCAGGTGGAGAAGTGATTCCAGATGGAACAGCCTTTAGAAATGAAGCTCATTTCCGCTACAAAGCTGATATCTTTGTTCCATGTGGTGGTAGGCCTGAAGCTATCAATGTGGGTAATGTAGCTCGAATGTGGGATGCTGAAGGGAAATGTAATGTGAAATATATTGTTGAGGGTGCAAATCTGTTCATCACTCAACAAGCTAGATTGGTATTGGAGAAAAAAGGTACACGAATCTTTCTTAAGATATTCATAAACGTGATCTTGTTATGAATTTGCAATTTTAACATCTTTTCCCTCTTGAAACAGGTGTGGTATTGTTCAAAGATGCTTCTGCGAACAAGGGAGGTGTTACTTCTTCTTCATTGGAAGTGTTGGTTGGATTAGGGCTGAGTGATTCAGAGTATATTGAACTCATGACATCACAGAATTCACCAGGCTTCTCAGAATTGTTGAGTCATCAAACTCTCTCCTTGTTCTCTTTCTGCTTAATATACTGATACTTTGCCTTGGGATGAATCAGCTATACAAATTATGTCCGAGACATCCAACGTACGATCACCATGAATGGAGCTGCGGAATTCCAATGTATTTGGAAAGAATCAATAGATGGAAAGAAACCAAGAGCAGTGATCACAGATGAGATTGGAAAGATCTTGATGAGATTACAAACTCAATTAGAAGAATCGGATCTATTTGAAAATTTAGAAAGTCGTAAAGCTGTCTTGATTCAAGCTATGCCTAAGACCTTGATTTCAAAAGTCGGACTAGACGTTTTGATGGAAAGATTACCTGAAGCTTATCAACGTAGTGTGTTTGCTAGGTTTGTGATCCATTCTCTTTTTTTCTTCTTCTTCTTTTCCATGACCTTTCTTGGGGTTTGATCATTCATCTTTTCAACTTTGTCTTTTTTGATCACAGTTTTGTGGCATATCGTTATATTTTCCAATATGGGCTTTCAGCTTCAGCTGTTGATTTCTTCCGTGAGTGGATTGGTTATGTACTCCAGTGATCTAAGCTAACGTTGTCAAATCTATGGGTTTAGATTTCTTTTCGAGGTTCAAGCAAGGTGGTGTGATTACTCAGGAGTAGAGAGGAGAGAAATTTGAAAGAGCTAAAGTTGAAATCAAAGGAAAATCCAGAATCACCAGAAAGGTTGAGGTAACTGGATGTGATGAGGTTTAAAGACGGGGTTAGGAGGCTGCTTTTTTTTTGTAACGTGTGACTAAAGTTGATCGGATCTCATTGTCTTTGTATCTGTTTTCTTTCTTTCCTTGTCTCTTTTTTTGTTTTCACCTGGGTTTTTTTCTCAAATTGATGATCATGAATCGTATGATGACAAGTATCAAATTGATTGATCAAATGGATCACGTGAAGATGAAGGTTTGGTTTTATGAAAGGATGTATGATTGTTCTTTTTTCTCTTTACTGAGGTTTCGAAATTTGAATTTGAACTTCAATTTTTCAGTGTAAAAGTATTTACAAATTTATGATTGGATTTTGCTTTATGATGAGAAAGTGTTGATAGTTGGATTTGAGAAGAAGTTAAGAAATGAGGTTTGATGATGATGATTAAGGATCGATTGATTTGGTTGTAAGTTTAGGTTAATCTTACAAGTGTTTAATATCAAGGGAAATAGATATGTAGTTTAAACACTTGAAAGATGGTTTTATTGAAATAGAAGTGAAAGTGAAAGGTGGAAGGAGATGGATTGGATGTGTTGGATGAGTGGAAAGGTGAGATTGATGTGTTACCATTGCCTCAGATTAGATACATCAATAGTCAATGATAGAAGGATAGTAACGATGATGGTGATGATGAGATTGAGAGTGGATTAGTTGAAAAATGAAGCTGGATTCAAAATGAGAGTGATCAAGGGAATCTTGAGCATTCGTTGATTGAGTTTCATTGATGTGTTGATGGGTTTGGCTCAACGATCTTTATAATTACATCACCGTTCTCAAGAGGTGAAAATCAATTACCGTAAATTGACAGTCCAAAAAAATTAGCCTGTATCCAACGTGATGATGGCTTAAGTTGATAAGCTGGTTAGGTCTTAATGGTTAAAATTTGGGTAGTCAAAGACTCAAGTTTGATTTTGATTTTTTTTTTTAAAAAGTTTGCGATCTTAAAAACCATTTTCCTTGTTACCACACTTGAGATTCTGATCAATCCTTTCTCCCTTCGATCGTCCTTCATCTTCCTCAACACCATCACCACTTTCTACAATTGATTCGATCTCTCTCTCTTTTTTTTCTTCTTCACATTCGAGAGACCTTTTCTAAAGCTTTACTTTAACTTCCTTAACTTGATCTCTCTTCTCTCTCTCTGTCTCTATTTTGAGCTTTGAATAGTAGTTTACCCTATCGTATCATGCAACATAATGAAGCTATAAATGATATCGAAGGCAAAATTGGTGATTCTCATTTGATGGCTTTCATCCTTCTTTCTTTTCATTAACTGATCTCCATCAAACTCTTCTCTCTTTGTCTTTCAAGCCTCGATCACTTTGAACCCTACTAGACCAGCATATGTGCCTCCTCATATGAGGAAAGTCGGAGGTCCACCCCCTCCTGGACCACCTATGCACCATGCTCCGTACGTTTTCCATCTCAAGTCTTTTAGGCAAATCATACTTACTCTCTACCCATCTTTGCAGCGCTCCTGGCGGATGGGGAAGTCCCTCGATGCATGCGCCACCTCACCAACAACATCACGGTGGTTGGGGTGCCAAACCAAGTTTTTCAGGACCTCCTCGTAATGATAGTTCATACCGCGGTGGCTTCTCCGGAGGCGGTGGTGGCCGTCGAAACGATGGCTATGGTGAATGGCGAGACGGAAAGCATGTTGTCGCTGCTGCCAACCCAAGAGTTGAAAAAGAGCTCTTTGGTGATGCTCAAGATCCTAGTAAACAACACACCGGTATCAACTTCGATCGATGTAGGAACCTCGTTCCTATCATACTCACAGGCGATCAAGAAACTGATTTCCTTGTGCTCTGATAGATGCCGATATCCCAGTCGAAGCTACTGGTAATGGGGTTCCTGAACCGATCACTGAATTCACCAACCCCCCCATAGACCCACACTTGCTGGCTAACATCGAGCTCGCGCGTTACAAGACACCTACTCCTGTACAAAAATACTCAGTTCCTATCGTCGCCAATGGTCGGGATTTGATGGCTTGTGCTCAAACTGGTTCGGGCAAGACGGGTGGATTTCTATTTCCGATCATCTCCGCTGCTTTTTCCAAGGGACCTCTTCCTACTGCTGGTATGCAAGCTCAAGGCGGTGGCTATGGCAAGCGCAAAGCTTTCCCTACCGCCCTCATCTTGGCTCCTACTCGTGAATTGGTCAGTCAGATCCACGAAGAGGCACGCAAGTTTACCTACCGTTCTTGGGTCCGTCCTGCTGTTGTATATGGTGGTGCCGAAGTGGGCCAACAATTACGTCAGATCGAGAATGGCTGTGATCTGCTCTCGGCCACCCCTGGAAGATTGGTCGATCTGATTGAACGTGGCCGCATCAGTTTGAGCAACATTCGCTACTTGGTCCTTGATGAAGCCGACCGGATGTTGGACATGGGGTTCGAACCTCAAATCCGACGTATCGTCACTGGTGAAGACATGCCAGGTGTTCGTGAGCGTCAAACGCTCATGTTCAGTGCTACATTCCCTCGTGACATCCAGATGTTGGCGAAGGACTTTTTGAAAGATTACATCTTTCTATCTGTCGGTCGTGTCGGATCCACCAGTGAAAATATCACACAAAAGGTTGAATATGTCGAAGACGCCGATAAACGAAGCGTCCTGCTTGATATCTTGACCTCTATGCCTCAAGGTGGACTTACTCTTGTCTTCGTGGAGACCAAGCGTATGGCCGACATGCTGGAAGGTTTCCTTGTTTCCAGCAACTTTGCTGCCACCTCCATTCATGGTGATCGTACTCAGCGTGAACGTGAACGTGCTCTTGAAACCTTTCGCACGAGTCGTACACCTATCATGGTCGCAACTGCTGTTGCCGCTCGTGGACTCGATATCCCTAACGTCACTCATGTTGTAAACTACGATCTCCCTAGCGATATTGACGATTACGTGCATCGGATCGGTCGAACAGGTCGTGCGGGTAACACGGGTGTCTCCACCGCTTTCTTCAACCGCGGCAACAAGAACATTGTACGTGAATTGATTGAGCTTCTCCGCGAGGCTCATCAAGAGATCCCAGACTGGCTTGAAGTCGTGGGTCGAGAATCTTCATTCGGAGGTGGTGGTCGAGGACGCGGTGGAGGAGGCCGAGGTCGGGGTCGCTCCGGAAACTCTGATTTCCGACGAGCAGCCCCAGGTGGTGGTATGGGCAACCCATACGGTGGTGGTGGTGGTGGTGGTGGTTATCAACAAAGAGGCTACGGAGGCTATGGTGGTGGGTACGGTGGCCCTCCTGCTGGCGGACAGGGTGCTTATATGTATGCCGCAAATGGTCCTCCCAGTGCAGGTGGCGCTGGAGGAGGTGCTGGATGGTAAGTCACTATCAACATGGATCCGACTGGAATTTCCATCTTTTGTTGACCTGTCACTTTTTCTTCCCTGATAGGTGGTAGACTTTCAAAGCTCATTGCCGATCCCTCTCGGATCAAGATCGTTTCTTGTTTCCATCAATCCGTCGATCAGTCAGATGGCTCACTTTCCTTAGTGCCTGTCACCTCATCAGATTGCAGTTCACAAAATTTAATACACAAAATTGATCAAGATTTGATCCTTCTCTGTTTTCCTTAATATTTTTTTTGTTCTCTTTCATGATCTTCGTACAATTTTTTTGGGGTATATTCGATTTCTTCTTTAGGGTTTTAAAGGTGTCCTCACGTTCGTCTTTCTCTGTCAAAGGCGCTGGAAGTTCTGTTTGAGATGGAAGTTTTCGAAGGAAGAAAATCGTAGCAAAGTTTTACGACCCATTTCTTTTTTCAACATCACGACTTCTAACTTCGATCAGTCATAAAGATATCCAGATCGAGCGATCAACATCTTGTCTTGGACGGACGTATATCTCTCGTACACACACACGCACCCACACCTCACCTCCAACCCACCTCTGGCTTTCATCACTAGACAAGAGCTCACTTAGTAGTAAAACTTATAGACTTTTTGATGACCTAATCTTCTGTAACCAACCTTGATAGATAGATTGAGTTCAAAATACGTTTTGTTGAAGGTGAAATAGAACTTGTTCACATAGACTATATTATCGAGATATTTATATAGTGATAAATGCTAGAAGATCGAACATACCCATGAAATTGTACTTTTATATTTCTTTGATCTTTGATCGTTGAACTTGGTGCCTCTCAAGTTTTTGTGAGAGAATCATGTGACTCCAACTTTGTGGTTTGAAAGAGAGAAAAGGTATGAAAGAGGATTTGGGACTGAATCCTATGATTTTATCTGCCTGTTGGTATGATTTTTCTCTTGGTTTTTTTTTCCTTTCACAGCTTCATCAGTTGACTTCTAAGCCAAAAGAGGTTGAGAGGTTCAATTGATTATGACCCCTCACTGGTCAGATGTATGTTTTGGGGGTTGGTATGTTAGATAGGTCATAGCAGATGAATGGGAATGATTAATTTAGGTACATGTATGGTGAGATGAATCAACCGGATCTGTCTCTTTTTCTTATATAACGCTTGATTTGAGAATGATTTGAAAAGTGTAAAGGCTGATCATCTTAAAATTAAAAGTCAAATGAGTAAATCAATCAATCAATCAATCGAGTGAGTGAGTGAGAATTTGAAGAGAGAATTTGAAGAGATTTGTTTGGATTGAGATTGATTGATGGATTGAAACTTAAAATCTCAAATGAGACTTAAGAAAAGAGACTTAAAATGTTGAGTGAGTGGGATGACAAGAACCAATTAAATTACACAAATTAGTTTGATCAGTGAAATTGAAATTGAATTAGTCATAGATTGAAGGATGATTGCTGAGCTAAAGTTACTTATGGAAACTTTGGATGAGTGAATGAGTTTACTTATAGTTTGAAGATTGATTCGATTGAAAGTGACTTAAGGAAATGCTGACTAAGTTTAGTGAATGGATTGAATTTAAACTTTCAATCTTCAATCCTCAACCCCTCTCTCTCTCTCTCTCTCTTACTTTAGTCTCTCTCTCTACTTCTCTGTACTTCTCTTTGCTTCAATGTTGTTGATAAACTACTTAGATCTTTCCACTCTTCATTCTCTTTGACCATTCATCATCTCATCATCACTCTAAACACTATCATCATCAAACATTCAATCTCAACCATCAAGCAATCAAACCTCACAATTCAACATCAAAACTCAATTCAACCCTCAACAAACCCATCATGGTCAAAATCTCAATCACTCCAAAACGTGGTAACAACACTCGTTTCTTTCCCCATCATGGTTATCTCGGTTTATCACCTGTCATCATCTCTGGTACAGTCTCAACTAGATTAGAAAAAGATGATCAAGCATTAGAAGCATCTAAAGTGGTGATCAGAATTAGATGTTATGAAGGTTTAGGTGCTCATCCAGGTCAAGGTGCTGGTTTAGGATCAGATCCTTCTACTTCTACTACTTCTACTACTACCTTTAAACCTCCCAAGATTAATATACTTTGGGAAACTGAAAAAACCCTTTGGACTCCTGATCAATCTAACGGTCCTCAAGACTATGGTTACTTGGCTAATACTGATACTCATTGGAAATTAGTGATTCCTGTGAGTGCTACCCAAAGATCGTTGGGTGGTCAAGCTGTGGGTTCAATGACCTATCGTACTTGGAAAGCTTGGTGGCAAGTGGAAGCAGGTAAGCTTTTATCTTATCTTGGTTTTTTTTTTGACAATTTGATTCATAGACTAATGATGATTTTAAATTAAACTATTAGTGATCTTACATAAACCTAATGGAATCTATGGTTCTTCAATCCTCAAGACTCATCCTATGTTTCTTCCTAATTACTCTAGACCGATCCCTACAAGTTTAACTCATCATCAAAACGTACTTCAAAGCACTTGTTCAAAGTTTTCTTATTCAATCACTGCACCCGCTCTGATCGCCTGTGGTGATCTTGCTCGGGTTTCAATCTCATTATCACCTCTCAATTCATCTTCAGAACCGATTGTGATTAAAAACTTATCAGTTGGCTTACAACGTACTTTAGCCGTTGAATTTGATCCGGAATCTGATCCAACCTCTAATTTACTTGATTCAACACCTTCTCCATTAGGCATCGGATTACCATCAGCCAAACGATGGAAATTAAGACACTTACAAGCTAGATCCAGATCTACACCTACTAAACCTAACTCACGGTTAAATTGTCAATCGACTAATCGACATTCTTCTGCGATTTCGACCCAGACCACTTTGGTGGAAAGTGATTCAGTAAACTCATCTGATTTCTTAACGATTTCAAACTCGGATGCTTTCTCGATTCGAGAGATCCTTTTACCGATTCCAAAGGCCAAGAGTCGATATCATTATTCGATTGGAGATTCGTGTCAAACTAAATGGGTGGTTGTCAATTATTCATTAGTCGTCAAAGTCAGTTTGATTTTCTTTTTATCTTATAAATCTCTTTTTTTTTGTTTTTTTTTCTAGAAATTTAACATGATTTTCCTTTTTTTCTTCTTCTTCTTCTTTCGAATTAGGTGATCATTAAATCTAAGAGTTCAGGTTTAGAAACGTTAAGTTTGAATGGATTACCGGTTGAATTGATGAGCGTACCTAACTCAGAACTTAACTTAGCCATTCAATCTTTACGTCACACTTCAAGTTCATCTAATTCTAAACATTCAGATTCACATCATCCAACCCAAATGAATTTAGAAGGAAATCATGAATTATGCAAATATGAATTACTTCATCGACTTTCGACTCCCACTCATCCTCATCCTCCTCATCATCATCCTCATCATTTACCAGATCCAAGTGAAATTCATCAAGATCAATTGTTATTAGAACCATTGATGAAGAATAGACATCTTAGATTATCTGCTCCTCCTTGTAATACTTGAAGAATTTAATGAAAGAAATTTAGTTTAAAAATCGATGTAGCTTACGAATTCCATTGAAGTTTTCCTTTTTCCTTTTTCTTTTACCAAAACAAAACAAAACAAAAATCCATGTTTTTTTTTTTTGACTTATGGACTATATATATTTTTTGATCTATCTTTCTATCTCTGTGTGTGTTTGTGTGTGTTTTTTCTATCGTTTGTTTTGTTTATACGTTGTTTTTTTTTTGTTAGATTTTTTTTTTTAGATTGTCTTGAACGGTTTTTCTTTTTTGAAAAGAGATTTTTTTCCCTGCCCCCCGTTCGTTTGTGAATTTCATTTTTATGTAATTATTTTTTTGTTTCGACGATGATTGATGATTGATGATCAAATTTGTTTGTATGTCTGTGTGTGTGTGTGTGTGTGTGTGTTTTTCTTCTTTGAAATGGTTTATAATATATATAAAAATATATCAATTAAAAACAGAAATTTAGAAAAACATAAAAGTTTGATTGAGGTTTGAATCGAGTGAGGTTTTTCTTTTTTTGGGAGGATGGATATGATTTATAGTGTATTGAAAGGTTTGATTGAAGTGAATTTTTTTTTGTGGGGGAAGAGGGAGGTGAGGAAGGGATTAGATTGATTTTGGAATTGATTTGGATTAAGATGATGAAGAAGAAGAAGATGATTTGAGTGGGGTTTTTTTTTGAGAAAGATTGATTTTGATTTTTTTTCTTTAAAAGGGGGAAGAAGATTTCACCTTTTGATGACTTAAGAATGAATGATTGAATCCTTTAAAACTTTCACTTTTTCAAATTCTTTTGGGTTTTGAAATTTTTCAGATAAGAAAAAAGGATGTTTAAGGCTCATAAACTATGTATATTGGTTTAAGTTTCTTGTTTAATTCTTTACTCTTTTTTTTCAATAGATTCAAACTTTCTAGCCTTCATGATGAATGAATTTTCAGTTACCAGTTTGAAGAGTGATGTTTAGATGATAGCTTATTTAAAAACACATAAAGACACATGATTCTTGGAGTTTTACATTCAAGACAAGTTTTGATTTAAGCTTCTATGAGAAAGTGTACAGTAAATGTGATGGTTGAGGGAGTTATAATGTTAAGCTTAGGGTACCTTACAGTCAGCTTGATTTTTTTTTGGAAAAGGGGAATACCAAGATTTCTGAAAGGCAAGAGATGGTCATGTTTATGGTATTTTACCTGGAACCCAAAGCCTGATTTACTGGTCCAGAGATGACTATAACTTACTATATAAATTTACAAACATATATCTCTTTGAGAGACCTTGCTTTGATAAAAACCTTAAAGCTTTTGCTGGAAAGGAAGAGAAGTTTGAAGGAGGGTGTAGAGATAGTAAAGAAGTGGGATTGATTAAACCCAAAGGGACTAGAGCAGAGGCGGGCACGCCCACCGGCACAGGTAAACCTCATGTCATACGTTGAGCATTACTTATGAATCAGTATGCTTTTGCTGGATTCATGAGAGCTTATGGGATTATAAAAGCAATTACGCAGCAGTCATGGTTTTAAAGACGTGTATAAGTGCTAATGCTTTTGAGAGATTTTTGCTTCTAAACAAGGTCTATTGAAAAAGTACAATATACATTTTGTGGAAAAGTCTCATATGAAAAAACGTTCATGACAGCTTATGGAATTTCAAATGAGGTTATGCAGCGCTTATTGTTTTGACAACATGTATCAGTTGTTATGCTTTTGAAAGATTTTTGCTTTGGAAAAATTCTATTTGCTTATGCTTTTGACGCAGGATACTTATGAAAAGTCTCATTTTGAAAAGATAAAATATTCATGAGAGCGTATGGAATTGCGGAAGCAGTCATGCAACACTTATTGTTTGAAGAAAGTCTATAAGTGCATATGCTTTTAAAAGACTTTTGCTTTTGCAAAAGCTCTATGTGTTTGTGCTTTTGATCCAATGTGATTATGCTTTTCAAAAAGTATTGGTTGAGAGGGACGTGACGGGCAAAGAATGAGTTTGGCGGGGAGGAGAAATGCATAAATAGAGGTGCTGTTGAACCAGAATTACCAGCGTCCATGGACACATCCTACGAGTCCCCTTATAGTCAAATGACTTTTGGGTAATCACAACCGGGATGTTGTCGGAAGCCCTGTACCACCCCAATTGAACCATATTTATAGCATAAATGCTGATATAATGTTTCAAGAAGGGGGGGTTAGGGATTTAAGTTAATTTAATTCTTTTAACAGATTGATGACTAGCCATCAAATTCATCCAATCTATGAGCCAAGCATACAGCTGAGATTCAAAAGCTTTGTGAGAATTGAAATAGTTGATTGAAGAGGTGAAGTTTGAAATCACAAGTAAATACATCTATCATTCTTACCTTGAAGTTGAAATTCTTTTTTATCTAATCTGACCTTTTATACTTCTTGGAAGTACATCTTTATTTATTTTAACCATCATAAATTGGTGTGTATGTAATTGAATGAAGAAATGAAGTTTGAATTACAGTTCTCTCTCTGATCTAAACCATAGTCCAATAAGATAGAACTCAAATTTCATAGGTTTTCTCAGAGTATCTTTTGTCACATTCTCTCCTTTTGAAAATCCATCAAAAATGATTTGTAGGCAATTCATGAGTGATGATCAGCCCCAATATGTTCACATTGGGGCTTGTCTTTTCCTAAAAGTT
This sequence comes from Melampsora americana, assembly GCA_022264835.1. Taxonomy (NCBI): domain Eukaryota; kingdom Fungi; phylum Basidiomycota; class Pucciniomycetes; order Pucciniales; family Melampsoraceae; genus Melampsora; species Melampsora americana. Next base: position 77,135 of record JAIFHY010000165.1, on the reverse strand, counting down.
GAATCACCGTTCCCTCCCTTTTGAGACTCTTACATCTTTCATCCCTCCTTACCTTCCTTTGCCCCAGTTTCAAAATTCTTTGACCCAAGGAACTCAACATCTGGTCAGGGGTCTTACATCTTGGATTGCCTTCTCTTCATCTTCATCAACCACATCCCTTTCATTGGTTTCATAACTTGTCTAACATCATCAATCACCCCCAAACTATATGATTTCAAAACCTCTTCACACTTTACTGTGATTTATCTTGATTTGACCCTAGCACAACTGGGTATTGGTAGAACAACTAAATACAATGGATCACCTGTTTCATCTTATCAATCATCAAACTGATTACCAAAGCTTTGAATTTAAAACTCAAGAGTCAATTAACCAACTGTCTCATTTTTACTGCTTTTCATCTTGATCTCAATCAATTCAACTCACTTCCTACTGATCACTTTTACCACTATTCTTTTCCAATTCAACAAGGAAAAAGAAATATAAACTTCTAGATCTATGTTTGAATTTCTTGCCTGATAAAATCATTTTACTCAAAGATACTGTTTTGATTCATACCCAAATTACTGACTATTGTATTTACCCATCACTTCACACTTTGATTCTTATGATTATATTCAATTTTTTTGTAACTGAAATGAGATACAACACTTTTTAAATTGAAAGCTCCTCTTGCAATCATACAAGCAAAGAGCGCATTGCTTTAGCCAAATCAAGCAACCCCCAAATTGAATCCAATGATTGGGTGTGGGCTCTTTTTATGCCTCAAAAAAACTGTCTGAGGGCCCCCTGTTGGGCGTTCACGACCATACGTAGACCAATTTCAAAGGCAACCTGAAGGCAGTCCGCGTGGGGCCTACCTACAGGCCATCCAACCCTCTGCAAAGATAGACCGCTTGAGGGCTGCCCATCCAGGCTGCCCATTGGCCGTCAACACCCTCCCTGTGGTGTACAGGTTCTAAGAATATATGATAGAGATTGTTAGGGATACCTCATACTAGGTCCTGCGGGAACCTGCTGTGTGCAAGTATGGGGTTGGAGAACAAGACTGGATAGCCTAGTAGTTAAGGCATCACATACGAGTTGTGTCCCTACACACGTAATAGGGTCCTTGGTTCAAATCCAAGTCTAGTCACTGCTTTTGGCTTCTTATGTCTTAACAGAGATCACCTTAAGCCCAACTCTAACCCACAACTCTTCACATACCAGAGGGAAGTCATAAAAGCACACATGCAGCTCTTTCAGGCATACATGCTGTACAAAGTTGAGTTCTCATACATAGCCTAGTGTAATGATGTCCCAGTTTGGTGATATGTCACCCAAATTCATAAGTCATGACCTGTGATCATTTGCCCTCAAAGCTAGGCCCCTGCTATTTGCCGCCCACCTGGGGCCCATATGGGCGCCGTCATCTAGCGCCCATATTGCCATATGGGCGCTGTATCTAGCGCCCATATGCTCCAGAAGGGATGTAGGCGCTATAATATAGCGCCCACTTGAATATAGGCGCTATATTCTGGCGCCCATATCTCTAGGCGCTAGAATCCAGCACCTATCCTGACATGGGCGCTATAAGTGAAGTTGAGGCTTTCAGATGATGTATTACAGTAACACTCACACCATTTTCAAGTGAGTTATTCACCTATATGCATTCCTACCGCAAAACAATGTCCGCTCAGACTGGAAATCTTTATAACTTTCAGTGGAAGGGTACACCAAAGTTATTAATACTATCAACTTGTAAAGTATCTCTCAGGCTTTCAGATGATAGACTCTGGAAGCCCTGTCTCCAGTTTTAAGCAAGTTAATCACTCTTACACATCCATGACTCACTACTTACTATGTGCCAAACAGACTCTTCAATATTTTCCTTTCTTATTCATGACTTCAGTAACAAAAATATCAAATTCCTTGGAGATAATCTGATATTCATAAAGACCTGTGTGTGGCCTGATGTGGGCTGATCTACATATGCACTCGTATTGTAAGATATCCAAAAGTACATTGCTCAACAACATACATAGCATGTGTGATTTCAGGCTCAAATTCATATATACAACACTTTCACTAGGATTTCAAGAGCGCTACTTTTCAGCGCCCATAATGTAGGCGCTGAATTATAGCGCCCATATATACATTTCCCCATATGGGCGCTATAATGTAGCGCCCATATTTGCACATAGGCGCCGTAATTTAGCGCCCATGTGCAGGTAGGCGCCGCAATTCAGCGCCCATATGGGTAGATGCTATATGGGCGCTGTATTCAGCGCCCATATTGCCATATGGGCGCCGCAATTTAGCGCCCATATAGCAATATGGGCGCTAAGTGATGGCGCCCATATGGGCCCGGGGTGGGCGGCAAATAGCAGGGGCCCAAAGCTATATGAGTTATGTGATATGAAAAAACTAGAAATTAGTAGGGCTTGTTCGGTTCATTTTCACATCATATGTCATGTGAAAAGAGATATTTGATCTAACCTCTTGAAATAGGGGTAGATTGAGATCCAGAAATCTTCAATTATAGAGAAAACCCAAACTGATAAGCAAAAAGAGGTGTTAAAAGATATCTATTGAAATTGTGATGATCAATTTTGATGTTTGATCACAACTATTTAATGACAACAGGGGGGGCGGCTCAGGTCAAAAACTTTTATGGTGTTTCCTTAAAAAAATTCGGGGAAAGTTTTTTTACAGTACTGTGATGTCAAGAGTTTTCCCAATTCTTGAATTGAGAAGGTTAACATTGGTTAACAAAAATTAATGGATTCTTGGAAATCCATTGATCCATAATTTGATTTTCCTTTGTCAGTGTTTTCTAATGATCATCTTAAGATGTTTCCTTACTTATTAAGCTCATGCAATTTTGTGTAGTTTTGTTTTGATTTTTAGTCATTTGGGTTTCCTCATTGCTGTTGTAAGTTTGGGTAAAATTTGATACTCAAAAAAAACATTAATTAGGATGTCAATTAAAACCTTTTCCCAACTTTTATAAACTTTTTGCATATGATTTATGGAAATTGAGAAAAGCTTTTTGATTGGTCTAAGCAGCAAAACCATCTGACTTGAGCCTCCCCCCCTTAATAAGGAGGATCAAGTTAAGACTTTGATGGTTTGTTTCCTTTAAAGAAATTGGGTCAAGTTTTTTTTTGTACAGAAATGGGTGTGGTACATAGACTTTTTCTCAGTTTGTTAAAAAAAAAGTACAGCTGTTTTCAAAAATCGTGTCATCCTTCGAAAATTTTTATAAAATTTTCGACCGAACGCCACGTACATACAGGGCTGTATGGCTCGGTGGCGTGGCAACCTGGCGTCGGACTTGCTGGGCTAGATACCAGGTCCGGGTCGACAGATGGTCCTGCAATCTTGCACCACCATTCATCGACCCACCCAATCGAGTCCATCCGTATGGCCTCCGGCGCTAGGAGGACACCAAACATCATCGCTCTCCACTCGATTACGCCTCTGCTGGATAGACCAGCAGATTGTTTGGCACAAACATTCATTCTCGCACCAAAACGACTCACAATATGGCGATAGGCGCTTGGGGCCTTTCCTTTCCACCCGGGCTCCTTCCTCCACCCACCTCACGCAAGAAATGGTTGGTGTCTTTCGGGCGTCTTGTCTTGGAAAATTTCTTCAAGTGGCTCACCCACATTTTGATCGCATGCAGGGAACACCTTAAAAGGCGACCATTCCATCGATTTCCCTCACCAGCCGGCCCAGTTAACTTCCCAAAGAAGCACCGACGCCTATTGCCGAAAGAATATCTCGGTTATCAATCGACTCGGTTCTTCATGGTTAACCGAAAACTGTCACAAGTCCCCTTGTGAGTGTTTTTGTTCGGTTTCCTTGATCTCGTCCCCCCTTGTTCTCCTTGTTCCTAATCTGTGTTTCATTCATTTCCACATGTGATTCTTGAAATTTATAGGTTGGCTGACAATAGATTTGATAACGTGTCACGAGGGATTCGGACTCGGAGATACGTCGAGATCCTTGGACAAGAAGGTGTCGAGAGAACTGAGTGAGTCCTTCGCTGATCTCTCTATTCCATAAACCATCAGGCTCATGGTGGCCGTATATCAATGCAGGAACCCTGCGAACCGCTCTCCTGTCAATAATGGCCGAATCGATCTCACCGGCACCATCCCTTCGGTTTTACCCCCTCCATTGATCCCTCATCCTTCCTTCAATTCCCTATTCAACTCCCGCTCTTTTTCCCTACGTCCCGCGGCCCCTCCTTATGAGCAAAATGGATCTATGACACCATCAATGAGCCCACAGCCGAATCTGCATGCTTCGCCGGCTGCCCCTCCCACGTCATCCCAACCGTCTTCCATCTTTTCAATGACCCCGAACCCCAACCAGTTGGGGTTGAACTCCTCCGGATCATCGCTCCAGTCCCCTTCAGCCTCTCACTTGCACACGGACAGAAGATCACCTATGAAGAGATCGGTTCACCATTTTGAATCACCCCTAACCCAAAGGGATATTTCACCCGAATATGAAGGTAAGTGGGTAGATTTCTTTGGAAGCTAAGCCTTTGCTGATTGAACATTTATGTTTGTAGAACTTCCCGAGTTTGGATGGGATGGACCTGTCGATCTACGTGCAACTGACTCAACTGCCGGCGACCCACACCCCGAAGTGCCAGACGAAGAACGAACGTTCCAGGTATATTTCAACCTTTGGCAACTCCAGGTTCCCGAACCACCCCCAGCTAAGAAAGGGAAGCGAACGGCCGGTGGATCCAGACCGTCGACACTCAAGCCTGCCAAGCCCAAGTATGCGAATTACAATCCGAAACTCCCGACTAAACTGTTGATCCGTCCAAAGAACGTCGACTTTGTGGACTTCAAAAATCAAGTTTTCGCGTCTTGCAACAAACAACTGGACGGGGTTTCAGAAGGCCTCGGCCGAGCCTTGGTAGCCGGCGGTCTTACCTTGCAAGGTTACATAAACAGTCATCGTAAGAATAAGGGTAAGGCGCTAATAGATATAACTGACGGCAGCGAGTTCAGATACTTCGTCACTGCGGCTTTAAATGCCCCGGCGTCGACTGTCATGGGGGTTTGGATTGTTCACGAGAATCCGATGAAGACTGACAATGCTCGTCGGGCCCTTCAAAGTGTGCGCAAAAATCTACGGGATGGCTGTGACTCTGGAGATTCGGATGGTGAAGGGTCAGTTAGTTCTGAAGGAGTAAGTGCTTTCCTTACTTGCGGATGTTTCTTTACTTGCGGATGTTTTCTGTGGTCACTGATTCAGTTATTCAGTCGGCGATTCTCAGTCTAGGCGAACGCCACCTTCGAACTCTCATGCAAAGATTCAAGAACGATTTCAAGCGAGGTGAGAATATCACCTCGATTCCTAACCCCGCAGATCCCGGCCTGGTGCTGCTGCTCAATACATCACGTATCAGGACTTGGGCAAATGATTGGGTATGTCCTTTAGATTTGCTCAAGTTTCGTTGCCCTCAAGAAACCCATTGAATCGTGGCTCACAAGTCGCTTTTGCTGCCTGACAGGCCGATGGCGTTAGGGGTGTCGATGAAGTTAATCCCCCGATGATGCGACCCGAGTTCAAATGGATCCCCGTTTGCAACTACGAGGCAGAGAAGAATGCCCTCCTCGGATTGGCCCCACCGAAACATGCTCAGCCCACCAATTCAAACGACCTATCGCCGCCGGCTCCGAGCGTAGTTCATCACAACTACTACGCGCACACATTCCCGTCTCCCGGTCCACCCGCCGCTTACTCCGCCCCACCCAGTATTGTTCCCCCGATGGGAATGCCTTCGATGACGAGCGACGGGCAACCACCTTGGCCATCACGGTTGTCACCTCCGCCGGCCGACTTAGTCATCGACTTCAACAAATTCCTTATATTCGCAGGCATAAGTCCTGAACTGGTCAAAGTTCGGGAAGCTTTGGCCAAGGAAGGTATCGATGATTTCCTTCGATTATTGGATCGTAACACTTATACAATCCAAGCTTTTCACTCTTGGGGAATTCCATTCGCTCAAGCTGAGGACATCTGGAAGGCGATACCAAAGTACAACCATTATCTCAAATCCCTGTGACCTTTCGGGAGATCACTTTTTTCCATTGATGTCTTCTTGTTTCCCCATTCTCTTATTGTTTCTTTTTTTTATTTTTTTCTTCAATGTCACTCTTTCTTCATGTATCTGAGATACAAACTTTTTCCATTTTGAATTGTTTTGCAGTGTCATTTCTTGTTCTCATCTTATACGGTCTACTTTCTTATTGTCTTTCCAAAAGCCACGAGTTTGCAATAACACTAAGAGTATGATGGCCCACCAGAAATCGTGCATGAGCGACTTTTTTTTTTCTTTGGGAGAGGAGATGGAGATCTTTTGGCTCCCTCTCATCTCCAAAAAAACAAAACCGTATGAGGTCAAATGCGAACTATGACGAGCGCGAACCCACTCCTACAGATCGGTCGGTTTGATCAATGCCCCATTATTGATCAAACCGACCGTGAAGAGAAGTTCGATCAAACTTCTCCACCCGAGTGAAATCGAGAGGCTATTCAGGCCATTCAATTTCACTCTCAATCGATTTCACTCTAACCACCCGCTCAAAAGATTGGGTATCTTTTGGGCTTGAATCAACAGAAGTAACTGAAACCAAACCTCTGTTTGGATTCAGTTACTCATTAGGTCGCTGCTGCTCCAGCTCACCCCGGTGTTGTTTACGTAAGTCACATTTGTATTTCACTAGGCACAATAAGCCGAGTTAGAACAAAACAAGCATAGAAAACAAAACAAGTCGAGAGAAGAACAGAATAAGTAAACAACCCTACATCCAATACCCACACACTGTGTACAACTTATGCATCAGAGCCCCTGAAAACACATTCCAGGTGGTGTTCATAATCAGGTCCACTTTCTCATCAGGTTGGGCTGAAGCCAGGCTTTGAGTGCGGCGGAAGTTGGATTTAAGCACACTAAAGGCTTTCTCGATTGGATTAAGGTCAGGGGAGTAAGGAGGGAGGTATAGAATTCGAATGCCCCACTCTTCGGCTAGCTCAGCGATACGACCACCATGATGTATCCTCGCGTTGTCCATTACCAACACAGAATTAGCCTGTGGATACGCGTTCATCACAGGAAACTGTGAATTGAAAGGAATTAGTTCACTGGGATGATCCACAGGGAAGCCCGAAATGACTTACCAGTCGGTGCTTGAGAAAGCCTACAAAATCTTCACGAAGATAACTGCCTTCTTGGCAGTCCAGCGCCAAGACCCCACCTCTGAATATAGCCGGTAGAAGGGAGTACCGTTTCCCAGCACGACTCCACGGTACCCTCTGGGTACGATGCCCGCGAGTTGAGCGGCCGTACTGCCTTTTGAGGTATCGCTCCTGGAGGGCGCACTCGTCTGTAGACCCCAAACAATCAACAAACCTACTCAGTTGATTTAAGGCCCCAAAAAGAAATCACACACTTACCCAGAAAAACTAGCATGTTCGGCGTTAACGCCCCGACCGCGTGTAAATAGCGAGCACGCTTGGAAGGACTCTGGCCGGGATGCACCGTGCGGGCCTTTTTGAGGGTGAGGTTGAGACGGATCTTGAGGTCTCGTGCGATGGTCGGTAGGGAGATCCACGTTCCAGTACGGCGGTAGACTGCGTGTTGATACTCGTCTAGATATAGAGCCGGATCCTCTTGCAAAAGTTCGAGCATAAAATCTCGATCCTCGTCGGTTAAAATTACGGTCCTTCCGAGCCTATCGTATTCCTCAGGGTTGCGAACAACTGACGCTGTTCGGCGGTAAAGCGCATGCCATCGGGAGATGGTGCGCCGACTAACGGGTGACTTCAGTATTCGTCGCACCTGTTCGATGCTCTTGCCGTCACGAAGGTACTGGACCGCCAATACCTTGAGGCTGACTTCGTATTTTCCTGGCCGGACTCTCATCCTGGGAAGGTTAAAGTTAAAAAATGTTAGTTACGAGGTATGGAATAATCATGGAGTTATAGAACATACCGGAAAGCAGCAAACCCCAAAACCAAGACGAGATTAGGGAGGTGGCAGGGTCGAATTGAGGGAAATCAAGATGGTGAGGTGGAGGTAGAGTCAGAATTTTGGGGGCGAATCGGATGAAAGTGGATACCTCCGGGTTCTCGGACCTGGTATCTAGCCCAGCAAGTCCGACGCCAGGTTGCCACGCCACCGAGCCATACAGCCCTGTATGTACGTGGCGTTCGGTCGAAAATTTTATAAAAATTTTCGAAGGATGACACGATTTTTGAAAACAGCTGTACCGTACTTACAAATCTTGATTCTGAACCAAGGCAAAAAAAAGTTTTCAAACTTTCTCTCATTTTCATCTCTTATCTTAGCTCTACTTATCCAACAGACCAGCTCGGATCTTTTGCTGAGCAGTGTCCTAAAACTATTCTCAATTTTGTGAAATTTTACGTCAATTCTATGCGATTGGGAAAAGTTTGTTTTTACGCTCAAAGTAGCCCAAAAAAATTGACTTGAGCCTCCTTGAATGTGTTTGTCAGGTTCACAAGAAATTAGAATTAAAAAAGTATGTTGCAAAACGGAGTGGGCTGCCATCAAAGACTTTCTGAGGATAGGCTGATCCAGTGAGTGCTGAAGTTTGACGAGGGGTTTTGGGAGGAAGGCTACGGGCCAGGATGGTATGTAGTGTTGAATGATGGCTACCGAACGGGGGTCTGATGATTGATAAGTTAGAGGATAGGAAGTGGATTTAGTCAGTCAGATTATGTAAATGTATTTGATGAGTGAATTTGTTGTCAAATCCGATTGAATGATTTGAGTCGATTTAAATTAAATTAATCAACAAACAAATCAACCATCGACCTCAGTTGATTGGATCGAAGGCTTTAATCCGATTCTCAAAAGAGACCCAACAGTTTACTCACTTTACTCAAAAGCACTATAACAACCCAATCCATTGGATGGAGAAGTGAAGACAACTGATTAAAGTAAGTAAGTAAACCAATTTAACCCATCACTTTACATACAAACTCACTTCACCTTAACCCACAGAGACAGACAGACAGACACAGGCAGAGAGAGAGGGAGAGCTTAATTTGAATCCTAAACAACAACAATGCTTCACTTCACTTGATCGTTTGATGACCATCGAACTTCATTCCATCACTCATTACGACCAGGAAGACTACCAAGAATTACGACCACTACAGATCATCTCAACCGTTCATCACTTCATTCGATTCTTGGATTTCAATTCACTCCACCTTACCTAATCACCTCTCCTTCTCAAGCGTTCTCGGGTACTACTGATTGGTAGTGTAGCCAGTCAAGAAGAATTTAATCAATCTCACTTCATCATTCAAACAAACGATGGTCATCAGCTCACTAATCCCAATTCACTCATCAAATCAAATCAAATCAAACAAAAGCTACCTTCACTGACTGATTCAAATTCTCATCAATCATCAATCATCATCTCAACTTAATCTCATTCAATTCATACTATCCATCCATCCATCATAAAATGCCTGAAGAACGATCAAGATTCTTCCATTCTCAATCACCTCCTGCTCAGATAGACGATGATCATTTCGAAAAACTCAAACTGCTCTCAACTACCATCTCACCAAACTCAACTGAAACACCACGAACACTTTCAACATTCGAATCATTCCAACCACTCAATCACAATCACCCTTCATCTATTCCCATCTTCCATTCTCAATCATCTCGTCAGGCTCGTAATTCTTCAATCTCTGAATTCGACTCATCCAAGGATCTTTCTTCTCCTCCAAATCAACGCGCTCGTTCTGCAGAACCTGGTTTGGACTTCAAGTCTGATAGGTTCATCAATCAAACCATTCAAACGAGCTCTTCTGGGATCAAGAGTCCGAAAAATCTTGTACGCATTCCTACCCATCTTAACTCTGATCTTCTCACTAACATCAACATATATCTGTCTTTCCAGAAACCTGATACTCACTCTAGTCCTCTCAAGAAGATTTTGGCTGATGAAGCCCATCCTACTCCTACAATCCATCCTCCGCCTCGACCGACCACTTGCGATTCAATTTACAAAAAGTCAGATCATTCTACTCCATCAAGAGCTACTTCCGGAAGGACCAATTCTCTCACTCGCATCTCACATCATTCCTCATCTCTTTCAAACTCACTTCCGCCCATTCTGTCAACTTCCGAGCATCTTCAATCTGAGAGTCTTCTAAGATCACAAACGAGTGATAGTTCAATCTCACCTCCACGCAATCCTGTCACACTTTGTCCGTCAAACTCTCCCTCACCAGTCAGCTTCACATCACACTCAGTACCACTTGATCATTCTTCGCCCACTCCATCAGCTCCTACTCAAGTTTCATCCAATCCTCTTTCTAGAATAAGAACCGCTCTCACACCACCCCCTTTTCAATCACCCGCTCGAACTCCACTCACTTGCACCTCACAATCAAATGTCTCAAAGCTCTTGCATTCTTCAAATTCATTTGCTTTCGCAACCGAGCGTGGTCAGTCTAAACCGGCAACAAACACATCAACGTCGCCCAAGATCGATGCGAGACACTCACCCAATCCTCATCCTTCCTCACTCTTGCGATCACCCCTCAGCTCTGCTCGACCTTCCCCAACAAAATCTGTACCTTCTAGCGCTCAGGCTCTCAATACCGATCGACCTACCTTTTCACCTTTAGCCATCTCACCTCACCCAAGCTCATCACACTCAGACTCAAATCCTGGTGGAGTGAATGACAAACCTACTTATAGTTATGCAGCTTTGATTGGACAAGCGATCATGTGCTCTGAATCCAAAAAAGTTTGTTTGAATGATATCTATGCTTATATCATGCATAATTATTCTTATTATCGAAAGGATGAAGCTGGATGGCAAAACTCCATTCGACATAATCTTTCATTGAATGAAAGTTTTATCAAAGTGCCACGTGGTCCAAACGAACCTGGTAAAGGAAGCTTTTGGGCTATTGCACCTGGGGCTGAAGATCAATTTGTGAATGGTGGATTCAAGAAAAAGTCAAGTTCGATCAGTGCTCCTTCTCATCAAAGCAATCGTGATCAATCTTCAAGACATGCTAAAGTTGCTGGATCTAGTGGATCTAAAAAGGTGAAGTCAAATGGCGAAGAACCGATGAAAGCTGGTCCCTCTACTCTCACTCCTACCATCAATATCACCCCTATCAGTACCAATCCGATCTCTTCCGCTCGTACACCTGGGATGAGAACCGTCAGTCATGCTAATTATAGTCGTAGTCAACCTTCACTTTCCTCGAGTCCTCAATATTCTTCATCACCACATCGAAGTGGATATCATCATTCACCTACTGAAGATCTCATGACAGCCACCATGTCACGTGTCAGAGCAAGTGGTATTAGGCATTCTTCTTCGTCAGCCTCATCAACATCATGGACTGGATCAAAAGAAACAGGAATGCAGAAAAGACCTCAAGCTCAAATGACAGAAACACCGAAATGGGGAAGTAAAGAGATTAGGAATCGAGAACCGAGTATGCTTCATCGACATAGTTCAACCATTCATCATCCTCATCATCAACCAACACCATCAACACAATCAAATCTTTCTAGATATCCTGTTTCATTATCTTTGAGTCATAAGAAAAGAAGAGTAGGTGAAGGAGAATCAGCTTCTTCACCGTCTTATAGGATTATCACTTCAATAAGAGATAGTCAGTTCAAAGAAATTTGCTTCACACTTCATGATTCATTGAATTCTTTATTGATTTTCTTTTACTACTGTTTTAGGTCCATTATTTTCTAAACCGATCCTAGATGAAACAGACCAAACCTTTGGAACGCCTAGAACACGAACCTCAAGTACATCTAAATACAGTTTACCAGCGTTACCTAAAGTGAACCGATCGACGAACATCCCTTCAAGCACCAGACGAGATGAAGAGGAAAGTTTAAGATTAGCACCGATCATCGGAGGTAGTATAGATGATGAAGAATTAGAAAAGAAAAAGTTGATGAGACATCGATCTTCACCCATCAGGTTAAGTTCGGTGAATGAGATTTTAAATTCGACTCATCCCTTTAAAGTGGTGAATGGAATGTCTAGATCACCTAAACTTTTACATCCACCCCTTAGTAGTTTTAGATCTACTGTTCTTAATCATCCTCCTCCTCATCATCATCATCATCATAATAGTAGTAGTCATAGTCATCGTCATCAAGGTGATGAAGGGAATGGCGGTGGTGGTGGTGGGGAGATGAATGAAGATACAGAAGAGAGTAAAGAGATGGAAGAAGATGAGATGGAGATTGATGAGATGGAAGATGAATGAGAAATTGGGGTTTTCTTTGGTTTTGATTTTTTTTTTGAATTCATGAATCTTATTTTACTTTGTATAACATTTATACTTTTTTTTTGGTTTTTCTTTGGTTTAGTTTTTTTTGAATTTCTTTTTGAATTGTATTACATCTTTTTTTAATATATATATATGTAGACTTACAGACATACATACATATACATACATTGATATACATTAATATCTATTGTTAAGGTATTTTTGATCATCTTCATCTTCTTCATCATTATCTGTCTTCTGCTTCTATTTTTTTTGAAAGATTGGGATTGAAAACCAAAAAAAAACATGTGGTTTTGAATTTTTGAATTTTTTGAATCTTGAATTTTGAATGTTGAATTTTAGTAAGAAGAAATCAAAAAAAAAAGAAAAAGGTAATGAAAGAATTTAAGAAGAGAGAGAGAGAGAGAGAGAGAGAGAAGAAAAAGTTGGGGTTTTTTCAAAGAAGAAGAAAAGAGAGAGAAAAGAAAAATCTTTCACTTTTTCTTTGGAGATTAGATTCACTTTAGATAGATTCAAGGATTGAAAGATTTGATTGAGAATTGATGAAATTCTTCTTCTTCTTCTTCTTCTTCTTCTTTCAAAGAAATCATCTTTTTTTTTCTTTCTTTCTCAAGTTTTGGTTTTTGGGATGAAATAGTACAAAGTATGAAATTTGAATGTTGATCTTACAGTCTTACTTAACTCAGATGGACTTCTTTAGGTTTTAAAGATCTAAAGTAATTTCAAATCCAAAAAAAATCATCTCAGTCCCTTCACTAAACAAATCTCTTTCCTTGCTTTTTCCAGGAAACTGAGGATGAGCCAAAGGATAGGTCATTGATTGTGGCTGGCCTTGAATCTTGATTGTAATCCTAGGATTGTCAGTTGGAATGAATGTTTCACATAAGTGATTCTTTTTTCCCCCAGGACCAAAGTTCATGTGTGAGACCCAAAGGGCTGAAGGACCGTAAGACACAAGAGCAGATGAGCAATCAAATATAAAACCTCCCTGACAGTTGGGGAAGAGGTAATCAAAAATAGGAAGGGCTCGTGTTTGGACTTGTTCAATGAGTTGCGCACAGTCCCACCACTTGTCACTGTTGGATCCAGGATAAGTCACGACAGCAGCGTCACTGAAGGTTGGTCAAGGTTGATTGCCAGCTGCTTATTCATCTTGAGGTGTGATGACTAACTGGCCAGTACTACTGGCTTCAACAATCCAGTCCAAGTCATGAATGAGACAGCTTTGGCTTTTCTTTTGTAATTCGGTGGTATTTTCAGCAAGCCAGGCCAACCTGGGATGTTCATTTGGATGTCAGTTGAATCATTGTGAAAGAGGAAGACAGTTTCTTTCTCCCCTTTCAGCTTCGTGGGATCAACTCTAATAGACTGATTGAGCTTGTCCCCAACAAACTCCCTTGACCACTCTCAAAGCTTGGCAACCTTTTCAAGGGACTTCTGAAGATATTGAACAACGTTGGGGTGTTCATGACCATCATGATACAACCCCTTGCTGTACTCTTGAGCTCTGAAGCCTAATTGACATAGCCATTGATAGGAGGTAACCGCAGATATCTTCTTGTCATAGCCATGTTCTGGCAGAACCACATGGTTGGCATGCTCACACAATTGAGGTGGCAAGAGCTATTCAACAAAGGTAAGAAAGAGATTAGCAAGAAGCGGATGTTAATGATGAACAAGAGAAAAGATTGGACACTTACCTCTCCAGGCTTCTTAGCAACTGCCCAAGACCTAAGGGCATCAAAAACTTGCTTGTACTGAAGCATTGAAGCATGAGACAAATGAGAGCCATGCTGCTTGGGTTTCAACTCCTTGAACTTGAGTAGGTGGACTGCTTGTTCACAAATTGTCTTTGCTCAACTAATCCCGCTGGTGGCTTTTACCTTTGAAACCTTGCAACAGACAGATGAAGAAGTGGTGAGATAGGATGCAGTGACAGCCGGAGAAAGTACACCGTTTATTGTAAGCTCAAGTTGCTGATTGTTGTATTCTCAAAGGTCACTGATGATCTGGGTTGTTTTTCGATCTGATGGAAGCAAAATTGGAACATAGTTGATGGCCAATTTCAAGTCGTTGAAGTACTGTTGAACGTTGTTCTTGACTTTTTTGAGTGGAATAGTGACAGTCCGTGAATCACAATATTGATCAACACACTGCTTGATCCATAAGTCCTGTGCTTCAGCCTTATTGGGGTTGAAAGTGATTGGTGGATTGATTTTTCCAGATAGATCTAGATTGTCCTCATCATCAGTAAGACTCTCTTGCTGGGGGCAAGGATCAGATTGGGGATTGTCATTGTTGAGATCAATGGGAGTATCAGAATGAGTTGAAGAGGGTGGAGGAGGGGCTTTTGATTGCTTCATCCAGCTGGACATGATAAGATTGTTCTTTCCAAGTGCTGCCTCTTGTTTTTTCTTACGACTAAATTTTGTTTGTCTTGACTTGATGGCAGGCTTTCCCTTGGTGCTCCCGGCTTGAAACCATGGCTTCATGTATCCTTTCATGATGAGTCCGGTTTTAGTTTTTTGCTTCCCAAGAGTTGCTTCTGGTGGACATTTAGAAGATGTCTTTGATATATGAAATCTTGATCAACTGCTTCTTTGCCAGATGAGTCCGCTATGTTGCTCTGAGTGTAAAGGTGCATTTCTAGAGGATCTAAGTCATCTTCTTCTTGTTCATAATTCATATCAATTGGAAGGCAATAAGGCTCAGGAGGTGGAAGATCAGAAGAGGAAGGTGGTGGTTATGGATTGTGTAAAGACATCTGAGCTCCTGAGTTAGATTCTAATTCATCTAATTCTAATTGATCATTGTCAAGTATTGGAGGCAATTCTAAAGGAGGGGAGGAGCTTTGCTCTGAATTGGATAGGGAATTTGTTTCAATGGGGTTTCAGATGATCCAAGTAATAAAGAGTTTCCTGATTGAGTTCCAGAGGTTTTCTGAGTTATTTTTGTGGTACTTTGGGCAATCCTGTGTTCTTTCCATTATTTGCTTTGAGCACGTGATGCCGCACTCTTCTTTGGCATTGTTTTGAATGCGTGTTAAGTCCAGCTTGGTGGGTTTTGAGCGGTTGAGGTGATAATCAAGGTGGAGAGGTTATAAGAAAATCAATAGAACACCGTATGGCATGCCGGTTTGTAGCTCAGAGGCTGACAACACAGCAAACCAATTGGCTTTTGTTCTCATAACCAAAGTCAAACCGGATGATGAAGGACAAAAAATCCATAGAGCACCGTATGGGATGCCGGTTCGTAGCTCAAAGGCCAACAACACAGCAAACCAATCAGCTTTTGTTCTTGAACCAAAGTCAAACCAAATAGTTGAGTAAAAAATTGCGCCAAACATTGCTGGTCACAACCCCTCAACATTTTTGGCCGGGGCCAAACCGGATCAGGCTGTGGTTGATTTTAGGTGAAACCACCCGTACATTTGATGGAAATCACGTGAGTTGGCTATGCATAAGGCCTCCTGGTGTCCTCAAATTCCAGTGGCCTTACTGAAAACCAAGGCCCCAGGTCCAGCCAGTACTGTAACTCCTGATCCCCCAGGGCCATTAGTCTCAGCTTCTTCACCCAAGCCAACCTCACACCAATCCGACAAATCAAAATCCACAGCATCCATAATCCATGACCAAGGGTCTTCTCTGGCTGGATTTGATGTCACAATCAAGGGTACAAAGAAAGCAAGCTGGAACCCATCACCACATCCACCCCTACCAATACCCAAACTTGTTTCAGAAAGCACATCTTATGAGCTCTTGATACGTCTCTGTTTACTATTTTATTTTGTATCTACTCCTCGGGAATTGTGCAAGGCAACTGCAAAAAAACCCAATAGATATGAAGCAAGAGTTTCAGATGGTCATTGAATTTGTAATATATATATTGTAGACATGATAACCCTTTTGTCATTATTGTCATTTGACATTTGTTATTGTATTAGTTGATCAATTGATTTGCATTTTCAGATGAACAAGTGAAGACTATTTGTGCCAAATTGAGGGTAGAAGAAAAAAAGTAAACTGGAGTCATTGATATCAGAGTTGGCTAGTGTCAACCCGGGAATATTGCATGTCACTTGTGCAGGATCTGATGCCCATCTGAAGTTACAATGAATTTTCATTGAATTTTTATGGAAGTTTGCTTGAAATATTTCTAAAGTTTTCGTGAAGTCCTCTTGAAGTCAGTGGTAGTCTCTGTCAGCCTGAGACTTAAAGCCAGGAGCTTATATAGGAGAATCATAGCTGATTGATTTGTGCTTATGATGATAGTTGAGAGGCTTTGTTACAGTAGTTTTACTGAAGTGAATTTGAGCCTTGAATAACAGGAGTTGGCATGTCCATGTTGTCTCAGGTGATATAAGATGATAGCTTCCTAGTAT
The DNA here is from genome assembly GCA_022264835.1 of Melampsora americana. Classification (NCBI taxonomy): domain Eukaryota; kingdom Fungi; phylum Basidiomycota; class Pucciniomycetes; order Pucciniales; family Melampsoraceae; genus Melampsora; species Melampsora americana. Next base: position 60,412 of record JAIFHY010000165.1, on the reverse strand, counting down.
TTGCTGAACGGTCTGTACCAATCAGGGTCTTCTGATGTGGGCACCAAAGCACACCTACTCCAGGAGAGATCTAATATCTACTCAGATTGATACCAAGCTTATCAATATAATATGTTGGACAATATCTTTGATAACTAGGATATTTAGATGTATAATAAGCTTGGTCTTATTTTAATAGCATTTTAGATCTTCAAGATAACAACAATAGAAGAGTTTTTGGAGAAACTGTCAAAAGACTCAAATAAACAAGGTTGTATCTAATTGGAGAAACAATCTGTGGTACAAGTAATTGGCTGGTTCCTGATAAAGTCAATAGAACGGCTTATTTTAAATTGTAAAGTGGTCATTGAGATATATGATGGATCTTTCCCAGATGAGGAACATCATTCCTTATATATATTGAAACCCATAAATCTGTCTCATCTAGTAACTCAGGGTTCTTGGGTGAGGTCATAAGGGTTCATATCTTGTACACTTAAACCAGCAATGGATGCTTCCTGTCCTGAATCAACACCGGTTATGACAACAGGGTCTTGGATCCTTTGAGCTTTTTTGTCATTGCCCAGTGAGTCTCTTTGAAATAATGTTGTTGTTCTGACAATGCAAGTATTGCAAAACACCCTCATGGCTGACAGTATCTGGCCTGCCAGAGCCTTGTAGATGGGTGCTGTGACAAAAGCATCTGAATTACTAACCTTTCATTGTATGTTCACAACCCTTTCCTTTGCCATGGAGAACTGTATGAGGTACCATAGTATGTACATGTACAAAGCAAATAACATCTTAACAGAAACTTGTGGAATACTATGGTAAGATAAAAAGACAAAGTGGAAACAAGTACCCAAGGGTACTTGTTTCACGGAGCTCCACCAAAGAAAACACAAGTCAGTTTTAAGCCCCTCTTTGAGTATGTGTCAGACATGCTCATGAGGGGCTTATTTAAGATGAATGTTTCATTAAGGAAACTTGAGAGAGCTTTGAGACTCTTAATCAAACCCCAAGTAGTATTTGTGATCACAGGGATCAGGTTGGGGGTTGGGGTTTGGGGTTTGCCTGTGTTTTTTTATGTGTATGGCTACATGGTAACTTCATTCCAGGAAAAAATATAAATGAATTTAAGAAAGACATTGGTGGATTCTGGCCAATGGAGGACATGGGAATCTTGGCATGTGTGGTAGACACTCAAATAGCTAGAGCTGAACTGTATCATGATTTATTGGGTCAAAAGGCAATGGAAAGATCTTTAGGAGAACATTTTGGGATGATTGATACCAAGAAAGCCTCAACTCCATGTTTGGGTGATAGAAAGCTTACTAGATTGATGGGGGAAAAAGCACAATCATTCAGCTTATTGAACTTTCCTTATGAAAGTGGAGTTGCTAGTCTTACATATCTATTGAAATGTACAATACCTGAGATCACATTTGCGGTAGGTTGTTTATCACAAAATCTTGAATCTCATTATCAACACACTGGGAAATTGTTGAATTATTCAATCAACAATAAATGAAAAGATGTGTAGTGGGTTATAGGATTAGATTAACAAAGAAATGACACAAGGAGATAAATCAAGTATCACTCACCAGGCAGAAGGAGAGATATGCAAATGATTTGCAAATACAAATCACATTACCCCAACCAATTTAGATACAAGTCATACTGTCAGCCCTGGATACATATTTGTGTACCCAAAGACTAACTTATAATAATAAAATATCATTATATATATATGTGTACTCAGGCAAACCCTAATTACATATATATATAACATAATAATAGCGTGTCACATGCCATATAATATTAATGACCCCTAATTACATACACATGCACACTGATAACTACATGTAGCAGCATGTAATATATGAATTAAACCTATAAATATAATAAATCCACCTCATAGCTCAGTGTCAAGAGTCATTATGCTTATATTACATAGTGTAAATAACAAATACACATGTCAATAAGCATGAGCAATAAATACAAATGATAACCCTGAACCAATGTAGTGATATGAACAAATATCATTACAATTAGGTTTAGAGAAGAAGAGTATATAAACCTCTCTTCTCTCAACCTTCAACAGATCCCCAAGCAATTATTACACACTGCTTTTAAGAACTAACCAAAGTTCAACTGAAGCATAAATCAAGAGTCTTATAATTATAAGACTAGTGATAGACTTCTCTAACTTTAAATCAGTTCCTTGATTAAAAGTAAGTAATATACCCTTCACTCCCCTGGATCCTCTACTTCCCCTAAGTAGAAACTCTACCTAGGTTAGTGACCTCAACAACTCAGGCTAGTGACCTTAAGAAGAACTTCAGGCTGGTGACCTTAAGAACAACCCCAAGTTGGTGACTTTAAGAACAACCAGATTAGTGAACTCTACTCACTCTCTAATCTGTTAATATAAGGATTAAAGGAAGGTCTTGGATCCAACCTTCAACAATTATAACTCTTATATTATAATTACAAATCTCCTTTTGAGGAGTCAACTAACTGTAGTCTGTCTGGATTTATCCAAACAGACTATTTAGTCCTTTTCCCTTTCATAATTGTTTCACTTCCTTAATTCATATTGTAAGTACTAACTATTTGAAATAAGAAATTAAATAAGATTATTATAAAATACCATATTGCCAATTTTAGTGAGCTCAGAGTACTCCAAAAGAGTACCCTACCCTCACACATACCTCTCAAAATTAGAGACCAAGTTCAATCTTACTTCTCTTTCCCCATCTTTGGAAAGAGAAGTAAGTAATTTTAGTTGATTTTTCTTTCTAATTCTTTATATTAATATTTTTGTTTCTTATTTGATATGTTTCCCTTATCTAAAATTTGTCCCTTTCATCAGATCCTAAAGATCAGTTATCACTTCTTGATAACTTATACTATTCAAAATATCTGTGCCATTTAGGTATCAATTGTTTTAATCTTTTTATCATAATATCTCTATTTCAAATTTCTGATCAAGAATGTTGGTGTTGTAGGTCAGGTTTATCATGATCGTACGTCTTGTGTCGACGTAGTGCTTATTAGTGTGTAATGCATACTATCAGGTGAATACAATATATAATCTTTGGAAGGAGAAATCCTAAAGATCAGTTATCACTTCTTGATAACTTATACAAATCAACATATCTGTGCCATTTAGGTGAGGTTTATCATTATCATATGTCTTGTGTTGACGTAGTGCTTATTAGTGCGTAGTGCATACTATCAGATACAACTTCAAAGACTCCAATAAATTCTTAGAAACTTTCAAACATTTACTCAGGTATATAAAAGGGACTTTTAATTGCTGTATATATTATGAAAGATCAATCCATCATCTGTCTCAACTGATTTACCAGAAAGCTCCAGTGATAATGGTTTTTTTTGCCTACACATTTTGCGGATTTGGACTGGGCAGGAGCAAAAATGACTAGAAGATCAACTACAGGTGATATATTTTTGTCTTGTGGAAGATCTATTATCTGGTGTAGCGGGTTACAACAGACAGTAGCAAATTCATCAACGGAAGCTGAGTATATAGTGGCAAATGAGGCTGATGATGAGATGATCTACATATCTAGTAAATTTAGATAGGTTAAGTACAATGAATATATTGGAAAATGTGGTAAACCAGTGAGGACAAAGGCAATTGAAATTCATCATCATAGGTCAAGAGAGAAAGTGAATGAAGGGGTCATTAGTTTGGTGTATTGTGCTTCAGAGGATATGTTGGAGGACTTATTAAATGAACCTCTCTGTCCAGGACCTTTTAACGGATTTAGGGAGGGTATAGGTATGCACACTACCAGCAAAAGGTAATTTCCCCACAAGAAAAGAGAGTGCATTTTGAGTGAAAAAGGATTGAAAATGCATTAATTCTGCATTAATTCTGCATCTTAGGCCCTTTGTTTCTCAAAATGCAATTACTTTTCTCAGAGGAAATTACCTTTTGCTGGTAGTGATCAAATCAATAGTTGGATAGGGATATTTCAATCGTTTTGATTGAGGGGGGGTGTTGGAATGTTCAATGAAAGAAGTAAAGGAAATCAGGAGATATGTAAAAATCAAATGAAATATAAATGAGCAGAACCTGAGAAGAGGAGAAACATGAAAATCATCAATGAATTGGGATGCATATGTTGTGAATTGCACCAATGAGTTTAATCACAGATTAATTATGACTGTTATCTCTGATTTTAAATGACTTCTCTTTCCCCATATCTGGAAAGAGATTTTGCAACTCAGAATTGTTTCTGTCTAGTCATTAAATGTGCAACTGAAGATATCTTTTCGGTCCTCTGATAATGAATTTGCAACTCAGTATATGTTTTCTGTCCTCAGATGATGAATTTGCAACTCAAGATACATTTTCTGTCCTCAGATAATGAGATCCCTACTTGAAATATGTTTTCCTTCCTCTGATGATGAGATCCCTACTTGAAATACATGTTTCATCCTCTGATAATGAGACCCCTACTTGAGATAACTTTTCCATCCTCCAATAATGAGATCTCTACTCAAAATATGTGTTCTGCCCTCAAATATTTTTTCTGCAACTCAAAAATATGCTCAAACAAAGTGCCTACATGAATTTTTGAAGTGTAGGCGCTGAAAAAAGGCGCTTACAATTATTTTCCCACATCATACAACAGCCTGGAAGATACATGTAGGCACTTTTTTAGAGTCTAGAATTCAAAATACATGTTTAGGTGCCTTTTTTAGCGCCTGAAACCTGTATTTGCAAATGTAGGCACTATTTGGCAGTGCCTCAAAGTTTGGATTGGAGGAGACTTTTAGCAAAGTACTACATTCAAAGCATTTGAAATACAAAAACATATATTAATATTTCTTATCATAGCCGTGGTAGAGATCTCCTTAGTAGTGAGTTAATTCTTTTCACCAATTTCATATCTGTGTTGATATTGTTCTAGGTATAATTGATTTCTAGGTGACATATCTTTTTAAATTTGTTTTTCAATTTTTCTAATTTCTTGTTCTAGTGGTTCTGAAATATATTGTGTGTTGAATGCTGCAATAAAGACCCACATCTGTTGACAAAGAGACTGGGTGGCAGGTTCATGCGCCCCCTACCTCAACCACCATACTATCTTGTATGCTGTGCATGTAGTTTGAAACAACACTTATGAAATACATTGTTCACTGGTAGGTGAATTTATTCAACATTTAATTGAGAGAGTACCAGGTGAGAAACAGCCAGAAAGAGCCTGTACTTGTAGCCAAATGGATCATAGTATGAGGTTCTGAAAACAAGGAAATCTACATCAAGGTTTTGCCATGGGGCCAAATTCTACACTCAATGATGTTTCAAAAAAAGAGATATCTAAATTATCTTTTGAAAAGATATAGGCCAATCACTTGATCCCAGGGTTATGAATTCTCTCTCAAATTTATCAGAAACTTTGAGTTTAAAGGAGAAGACATGATGTTTGAAAGATGAGAAAGAAAATAGTTTCAAAGGATTGCCATTGTGTTGCATATATGGGATGTATCATATGCTGGGGGACCCAACAGCTTCAAAGGCTCCCAACATCCAGGGTGCCCTCTGCAGACACAGTGCATAGAGGCTGTCCATTATGCCTGTTCCAAAGCCAGTTTTGGACTCTCAATGAGTTGAGTTTGGGAGGAGGTGATAGTTCCTTGTTATTTGGTGGACTGCTTTATGCTGTGGAGTGTGATTCTGGTGTGATACTGCAAGGTTGTACATGCATTAACCACTGTACAACTTGTTCATATTTTGAAAAGGTTGGTGTGTGTTGTATAATACAGCTGTGGATTGTTCACAGCACCAAGATGGTTGTATAAGTGTCCTGTTTTTATAATACTTATGGTTGATTGCATGAAGACAAGCAAGCCTTGTTCTTCCATGAAATATTCCAACCCTTGGAAATTGACACCCTTTGTTCATTTTTGCCAAATGAAAGTGATCAATAGGAAATTCAATCAAGGATGACATATAAAACTATCTCCACTTTCAAAACACTCTCTACATTGCAGCCAAAACAAAAGATTGTGATGGAAAGTGGTTCAACTGGATTTTTAAGAGTCAGCCCACAAGACTAAATCCATCTTGGATCACCCTTAAATGATTGAATTGTTCATATGTCCAAAAAGTAACCTTTGCTAAGGAGAGGACCAAAAAAGTATACTTCACAAACAATATATTGTTTTGATCCAGTCTAGTTTAATGAAACGGCAAGGATTGGTTAATAGCAGTTTGAAATATTGAGTCAGTTCATTGAACATAATTGTCATTGCCTATTATGAATAGAGACATGAAACAGATCATGGTTCACCTACCCTTGTAATTTGTTTTACTTATTGGTTTGAAGTTATGTATATTATATCTGGGGATCTCACAATGTGGCAGTGGATCTTGATATTCATCATCTGATCTGTGTGGGGGTTTTCACTAAGGCTTGTATGGTTAACCAAAAACCACACATGTGGGGCTCACAGATCAAGAGGCACAGCCACAATAAATTCTGACTTAAAATCTATGTTGCATCTGCACTTCAATGAAATCAAGATTTACATTTGTGCTTTACTATTCATTATATTCAGATTTCTTGAGTGGGTTATTCTTTAGAATGAATAAATCACTACTTTTTCTATGGCTGGCTTTTACACTTTCTCAAGAGGTATGCAGCTGGTTTGAAGAAAGAAGACTTATACAAGATGCCTTCAGTCCAGATGAATCTATGCAAGTTTTCAAACCATTAAATCCTGGCTTCCACTTCACATTGGAACCAACATCAGATGAGAGCTCTACAACAACAAGCCTTTTTGGAACAAATGACAAAGTTATATATAAGAGACAAAAGATAGACCAAATAAAATCTATGTCAGTGTCCATTTGGGACATGACCAGTTCAGACTCCTTGGAACTTATGGCTTTGATGTACAATACTAACTTTTTTTCTGAAGGTGCACAAGATGTATTGATCTATAAATCTATACAAATTTTAAATGAGCAAAACTTAAGAAACGTTCAGAGAATTTATCTTTTAGCAGTCCTTTGGGTTCATCAGGATTATTTGCTGTCAAGAAACTCACCCTTATTCAGGACACTAATGCACACTGGAGGAGTCTCACGTGCAGGACTGGAACTTTCTTTGGTAAAAGGTGTGTATGTGCAACAACCTAATACTTCTCTGGCATGGATGAATATTCCCCTTAGAAATTGATAATACCCTTTGATGCTTTTAAACCCAGGCTTTGACCTGATCCTTGAACTTGAAAAGGCCTTGAAGCATCCTGATAGTGAGAGTGCTATGAATCCATGTGAGTAGACAATTATCCTACAAGAATCTACAGCGTCAAGTCATGTGAATTGATCCATATCTTCATAGATTTACTTGGAGTGTTACAAAGAGTTGAACTCTTAGATCAAATCAGGAGAGATTTTGGATCCATTGGAAGACTGAAACCAAGTAAAAAATTCCAGATGATACATGATGATTTGCTTCAATCAAGCTTCCCAATTGGTGATCACCTTGCAGTTTCAATTACCAACAATTGTATAGAAAGTATTGTTGAAAATCAATCATCAAAGATTGAGCTTAGGTACATTTTCCAAATAATGAAACGGTTGGGTGAAAACAACAACAGCAGTAAAGCTGCATTTGAGATTCAATCATCTCAAAACAGTGCTGTAAAGGCAATAAATGAAGAAATGATCAAGTGGGAAAAAATCAAGACTGAAGTCAAACAATATGTCTCAGACCATGGTGTTGACCCTTATATTGCAAGCATTCTCATCCCTTTTTTGGAGCCTCCTTGGGCAACTTTGGATCATTATCAGTACATTGTTAGGTCGTTTAAAGCACAGATGCACGCTGAAGCTGCTTCAAAAGCAGAAGAAGCACACAAAGCCAAGATTGAGTCAGGGTTTCAAAAAAATATTCAAGCAGAAGTAAACTTTTCAAACCAAGACCAATCACAATCACCAGGGCTAGAGGTGCTTCCCAAGGAGGGCCAAGTTGATGCACATAGTATCAGAGCACTAGACTTCAAAAATGAGGACCAAGAAAATGAATATCTTGATCTTGATCTTGATCTATACATACCAATTGGCGGAAAATATGATCAATATATCAAAGACAAGGAATTCATTCTCAAATTGATGTATAAGGCCAGCCCATATGTCAAGAATAGTAAGGAGTTCCTAGGTAAAAATCTGAGATGGATTGGTGAGTTTCCTCAAATTTTATTGTATGCTTTTCAAATGAACATTCAGTAATTTCACAAGGCATTGCAAGAAGGAGTTGTAAGATTTATGAGATGTGCATGGAATGTCTGGTTTTGGCATATATTGAGCATGTAACACTAACAATGTGGGTCTGGTTAACTTCTCAATCATCAGATGACCATTATGAATGCAAATTGCTTCATGAAGACAACATAACTAAACCTCCAACCAAAGAAAAATGTTGTATATGTCAATCTCATTTTGCTCTAGGCCAGCGGGTTGTTCAACTAGACTGTGTAACACATATATATCACAAAATTTGTTTGCAGGTGAGAGGTTCACATTTTTTATTTATTCGTCTTCTGAAAGACTTGAAGAGATCTGATACCTTTTGAATGGTCAATACTCAACATGAAGAGAATGCTGGAAGAAAGGAACAAAAAATTTTACTGCCCAGTGTGCCGTGCACCAATCAAAATACCTGTCTCTATCAAACAACATGTATTCTGGCACAAAGGTTTGATCTCAGGTATGGAGGAGTCCATGTGATATGTATAGAGCTATTGGAATAACTATATGTTGGTTTGGTATATGACAAATATAGTTAGGATTGGAAATTGTTATTGATCACTGTTGTGCAGTGTGATCTTGATTTATCATCTACATCTGATTATTTTGTTATTTGTTATTGGTTTCTTCTACGTATTCATTATAAGTTGTTGTCAAGGTTATGCTACTATTATTTGTGTTGGAATAACTCGCCCTCACCATGAGGACTCTGTATTCCTTTCACTTATCTGTTTGTTGATATGCTTTCCATCTAGTTGCTTCTCATCTATTATCTCTCTATGTTGTACTTGACGGATCACTTGATCCTTTTCTATATTTCTCACACTCACGTTACTAAATGATCAACTAGACCTGATCAGTTGTTTCTCATCATTCCGTATATCCACTCATCAATGTAGCAGCCTTACTCACACATTACGTAACAAATCTTGTTTATAACTTACCTAGAGCAGCGCACGGAAAGGGTTCTGTTTCTTCACCCTTTCCATATTATACTACGCGTGCTCTAGGTAGGTAGTCTCTATTTTTAGTCTTTACTTTTATTTTTCTCATGATACTTATAAGAAATGTTTTAACCCTTTCCATATTATACTACGTGTGCTCTAGTTATTCGCAACAATTTGCTCATATGTGTGCTCATCAACTCTTTAGTCATTTGTACGCTTTTCTATAAAAGCAACCTATGAGTTGCAGAAAGGTTTTGATCCTCATCTTACCCAAACCTTTTCTCATTCTATCACTAATAAGCTTCTAGAAATACTTACAACGTATTTGCTTCTTTGTGATTGACTCATAGGTAAGCTCACTAGTTTTCTCTCTCTAAATGTTTTTTTCTCTCTTTATATTTCTTTCTCTCTCATGTTTACTTTATATACAAAGTTGTGTCCTCATTTGCTTTGAAATATGATCTTATCAAAACCTTTTCCCATTCTATCACTAATAAGCTTCTTGAAATACTTACAACGTATTTGCTTCTTCGTGATTGACTCATACTATATCAGGATCATGTAAATCACTTTGTATTTCTCATTACCCCTTGACCCTGAGCCAAGGGGGTGAAAAACCTCAGCTTAGGTTAGAAATCCACCAGACTCTCACAATCAGCTCAAGAGTAAAATGTGCTCAAATTACACTCAGCCAAGAGGAAAATGAGGCTGGTTAAGTAAATCTAAGTGATACATGGGTATCATAGGCTGAGCGCCTTTGCACAACCAAAAATGTCAACTGAAAGAATCTGAAAGATAGTGAATCCTTTTGAAGAGATCAGGATACATTGGTGTGCTCACCTCTATGTAAGATCTGCTCTCCTCCCCTGGCATACAAGTATGATATACTGTAGGTAGATCATAGGGCGTTTGCAAATGGTCTTACCTGGTCTTCCAATAGTATTCAAATATTCAAACTGTTCTGAGACCAGGTGAGACTATTATGCAACACCTTATGCACTTCTCCCAATCATTTCTCTCTGCACATTCAGATAGAGACCATACCCCCAACAGGGTTTTGGTTAGGGCATCAAGACAAGAATCAACTGATCTTTTTATGAAAACCTGGGGTGGTGAATTCTGTATTGTAAATATAGGTAATGGATGGCTCAGAGGAACAAAGTGGTGTTTCTGTAAAGGATGGGACCTGGGGTAATCAGGCAAACGTGAGTAATGCAACAAGCTGCAGAGGTACTAAGAGCTACCAAGAAAATATACAAACCTGGGCAAAGCAACAGGAATCACAATATGGTCAAAATTAAAAGACTTGAGGAAAAGGTTGTAATGACTGAAAGATGAGTACAAGAGACTATAGTTGGATTCAATGTTAATAGAGAAGTATATAGTAAAATCACTAACAGATTCTTTTCAATGAGGGAAAAGAATCTGGGTCGAATCAAATAGCTCCTGTTTAAGCATAGAGCAAACAAAAAATGCCAACACTTAATTAATTAATTACGGAATGCAAGCTGAGTCAAAGTGATAATGAAAAAAGTCAAAATTTGAAGTTTTAGAATCCGCGGGTGCAAAACTGGACAAAACTTTGGATTAAACTCAAATACTTGACTTAAACCACCTGTTTTTGCCACTTTTGCCACATTTTCCAACCACAAGTCAAAATTTCACTTGTTCCTTGTCACTTTGACACAAATAATACCATAAAATTTTAAAAAAACAAGTTTTGCAAACCCAATTCACAAAAACAACAACTCAAAACCTCAACCAATCCACAAAACACCATGTGTAAAGACAAATACTTCCAACTCAACCACCAAAACCTCAACCTCTCAAAACATCCACACACTCTCACTGTCTCATCACTGCTGGACTAATACCTGCCATTTCACAAAAATCCTACCTTACCAGCCTTCCATCATTAACTGTGCAACACTTACATTGGAAAAGAGAACATATTTGGTGCCAAAGCTACGGTCAACCAGTCACTGAAAGACCATAGATCAACTGTAGCAGGTGTCACCAGTGTGACACCTCCTGCCACGGTTGTTCAGTCACTGAACAACCTTGGCAACCACCCAGCAGTCTAGGTAGCTGCCTAGATTCATACGTTGCCAATGCACGGCCAATCAGCTACCTGAGGGCCTAGGTAGTCAACCTTAAAAGGAAGGCAACCTAGGCTCTTAGGTGGTCAACCTTAAAAGGAAGCCCACCTAGTCTCTTAGGTGGTCAACCTTAAAAGGAAGACCACCTAGGTTCTTAGATGGTTGCCACGGTTGATCAGTGACTGATTGACCGTGGCAGGAGGTGTCACAAAGCTGCGACACCTCCTGGGACCCTTGTACGATCAATCAGTGAGTGATTGACTGTAGATAGGTCGCCCAGGAGTCTAGGTAGCTACCTAGACTCCTAGGATCCCACCATGGTCAATCAGTGACTTATTGACCGTGGCAGGAGGTGTCACAAAGCTACAACACCTCCTACAACCTATCTATGGTTGATCAGTCACTGATTGACCATAGATAGGAGACCTAAGGTCCTAGGAGGTCTTCCTATTAAGGTTGACCACCTAGGACAACAAATCTGAGTCACAAGGAGGTCCACCTTAATAGGAAGACCTCCTAGGACCTTAGGTGATCCTTCTCTCAAGGTTTTGGCCTGTAGAAGGGATACCTAACTTGCTAGGTGGCCTTCCTTTTAAGGTTGACCATTTTATGTCCGTACTGAATCAGACATAAAGTGGTCAACCTTAAAAAGAAGACCACCTAGGAAGTGAGGTCAACACTGTAACCTCTCCGCTCAAAAGAGCGTGAGCAGAGCGGTTTTGGCATCCGCTCAAACCTCCGCTACCCAGAGCAGAGCCTGCGCACCGTGCTCTGAGGGTAGAAAATTCCTGAGCGGAGCATGTTGCTCCTCTCAGAACCGGAGCCTGGTGGCTCATATTCAGTTTTTTAGGACTTTTCAAGTCTTTTGTAACAATGTGCGCCGCTATATAGCGTTGTGCACTGCATAGTGGTGCTACACTACGCACATCCAGGGGAGAAAAAAAACAAAAATGTGCAATCTGGTGCGCAGCAAGTTATAGCGGAGCCCTCCGCTCTGCACCTAAAAGAGGCTCAAAACCTGTGTGGTGCGTAGTGGTTGCGGTGTTGGTGAGGTACCTTGCCCTACAATTCAGTCAAACAGTGACTAATCCAATGGGCTGTAGGCTAGAACTGTCACATGTATAAGTCAAGTGACATATTCAATGTATCAGTTCATGCGGATGATTTTGAATATCATGGTGATCTGAATGAAGACATGTTCTTACCCCAGATCACACTTTTACACAATTTAAAAGTTTCATCCACTCCACTCTTCATAAGATTCCACAAACTTGCAAATACACAAGTTCATTGATCTAGTGCTGAGCAGCAATAGATCAAAGTTTTTCAAGATATCTTTTTTTGTAAATTTTTCTGCGGAGTCTGTGATCTGTGCTGAACATGTAGGCCCATGAGAAACGCAACCTCCTACTGAGCTGAGCATACCTGTACCCACCTGTCATTTGAAAACCACAAGTTGCACCTGGGGTGGTTCCATGTGCAAACCTATTATGTTCAACCACAAGTTGAACATGTTTTCGGATTTCTATAAGTTCTTTGCTCATCATGAACCAAATCCGTCAAACCAATTCCCAAGTTCCATTCATTTGTTTTTTTCATCCATTCCTCAGTGCCATTACTTCAGAAGATAGTGAACCCATAGTGAGAGGTTGTAAGGGAAGCTGCCAGTGACTGGAGGATGTTTGATGTTAGGGGTTGGAATAGGTGACTGAGGGTACCCCCAATTACCAGTCTAGCCTCTTGATTCACACATCTGTAAGGAACTTCTATAAGTCCTTCACCTGAAGTGTCTTTAGTACGCTCGTAAACATGAGCGGAGGGAATTGGAGACCACAAAGTGGTTCCGACAGACGTCTAATGCCAAATTAAATTCATTGATTATACTGGCTCCAAAGGATATGAATCTAACGTCAGTCAAAGATTCCCTCAGGATATACATGATAACTAGTAACTAAGATAGAAAGAACAAGAAAGAGAAATGTAATGAGCTCACCTGGCTCCAAAGGATATGAATCTAACATCAGTTAAAGATTCCCTAAGGAGCCATTGGTGCGAGTGAAGAATTTGAAAAGATATAATTATTATTTAGGTCTAATATGTTTATAAAGGATTATATGTTTATAGTTCTTGTAATGATATCTTGACAGCATTACAACATCTTCAAGTCCTCTCAACTTTCCTTCTAAACTCCTTCTATGTGCTTCATTATCCTGAGGTATTTCACCAAGACTGACTATGTTTTGGCAGGGATTACATCTGTGAACCAAAACCCAAGCCATTCTTTGGCTGCTCAAACATTTGTTGAAGGTAATATCTTATCATTGTCTCAAAGGCCCCCACTTTTGATTTTGAACTGATAGCTAGAAGTTGTAAGGGAAGCTGCAAGTGACTGGGCAATGTGTGATGTTAGGGGTTGGAATAAGTGAGTGAGGGTACCCCCAATTACCAGTCTAGCATCTTGATTCACACATTGTCAAGTCCTGTCAACTCCCCTTTCACCCTCTTTCTATTTAGGTCATTATCCTCAAGTATTCAACCCAAACTGACTGATTGCTGTCACTGTCAGCTTTGCTTTGTGCAAGGTGAGATCCTCAATTTGATTTTGGGTAAGTGTCATGACACAACACTGATGTGTGATTTGTCAAACAGATGGCAAAACATAAATCTGAAGCAAGGAAGGAGAAACATGCTGTCAAGAGAGCCCAGTATCAGAAGGGCAGATCTGCCAAGTATAAAGAAGAGAAAAAAATGAGTAGCATGATGCTGAATGTGAAGCGGTGAGAAGTCAAACAAGGGATCTGATATATAAGAGAATTTTTGCTGTAAAGCAATGTTCAATCTGAACAGCTGATGGTCAGTACCAAGATCAGACTTGAGGTCTAAGAAGGAATGGTCTGTACCTGAGCAGCTGATGGTCAGTACCAAGATTAGACTCAAGGTCTACAAAGGAATGGTCTGTACCTGAGATGGATGGATTGAAGAGATGAGGAACAATCCATCCATCAGCTGCTCAGGCTAATAAGTGAGATAAACATGTGAGATGTAGTGAATACATGAAATAGACAAATGATGTCATAGTAAGTCATGACATGATTAGTAGCACACATGATAACTCCAACACCCCCCCTTGCAAAAAATCAGGACACAAAAAAAATCAACATAACAGACATAAAAATGTAAAATAAAACATAAACAGAATAGAAAAAGAAGAGGAAAGAAATAAAAGAAAACTCAAATAAACAATCAAACAATGCCTATCATTTGTCTTTGACATTGAAGCAAGATTTTATCAAGGGGCTTGGTAAGAAGATCCGCAAGCATATCTGCAAAACATAGATGTTTTATTGATACACTTCCATTTTGTGCACACCCTCTCACAAAATGAAATTGAGTATGTATATGTTTTGTTCAAGAGTGATGAGAAGGGTTCTTTGCCAAGGCTTCAGCGCCTTCGTTATCAACATGAATAGGAATAGTCAAACTTGGACGTAATTTAAGTTCTGATAAGAGATTGTGTAACCAAGTAGCGTTGTGGAAATCTAAAATTATGAGGCCTTGTGGGCACTCTTTTATAGAAATAATTTCTATTTTCAATTTTTATTTTTTATTTTGTTAATTCTATTTTTAATTTTCTCACTTGGCTCTTTTTATTGAGGGCTCTCTCAGCCACAAGGCAAGCCCAGGGAAATTTGGCTTTTTTCCCTTATTTTTACATTTAGTTTTTTATATTTTAATTTTACTTCATTCATTTCATGACCAGGCCCTAACAACAGCAACAAAAGGGAAGAATGAAACAAAAAAGAAAGAAGAAATTTCGATCTTGGGGGGGGTTTTTTTAATTAAGAAGATCTATAATAGTCAGAAGGAGAAAGGGTAGTCAGCAAGGCAGGAGAAACAAAAGAAGAAATAGAAGAAGAGTAAAGAAAAAAACTCACCTAAAACGGTCAAAATCGATCGAACGACCAATATCGACCAAAAACAAAACCAACGAGGCGATGAGGTGGCAGAAAGATGGAGATGGAAAGGGTGACCACGGAGGTTAAACGACCGGATCGAATGATCTAAAATAATAAAAATAAATAAATAAATATAAAAATAAAAATAATATAAAGAAAAAAGATGAATAATGGTCAGTACAACGGTCAGAAGAAGCTAGAAGAACGGAATGAGAGAAACAAAAAAAATTACTTACGTGATAGGTTAGGTTAGATGGAGGGATGGATATAAAAGGAAACGAACGATTCAAAGAATAGTTTGTTCTCGTTCGTTTGTAACGGCGGGGTTTTTTTTTCTTTTTTGGTTTTTTTCATTAGGCCTCGATCTTGGATTTGACTCAAGTGGATTCCTAAAAGAAGATAAAAAAAAGAGATAGTTAGTTAAAGGAAGAAAAAAGGAAAGGAAGGAAGAAGAAAAGAAAGAGTCTTTTAAAAAAGGAAAGACTTACAATTTAATAAGGGTTACTGAAAACCCTTATATTGGTGAATTAAAAGTGTTATAAGGGAAATTTGAAATTGGGGGGATTTTTTTATTTTTTTTAATTTTTGGATTTTTTGAGTTTCTGACAAATTAAGTCAGAAACCTCAAAAATTAAGGTAGTAAGGAGGTTTCAGGCAGTTACAGGTGTAACTAAGTGGTTTTTGAAGGCAGTAGGACGTGTAGGGTAGTTTCGGGGAAAGTAGAAGTTGAAAATTAAGGTTTTGGAGGAAAATCAAGGTTGTTTTATTTTTTTCTCTTGCTGCGGGAAAGTCTTTTTTGGACCTTTATTGGGACGTATCGTAAAAAACAGCTTGTTTACATCTGTTTTTGAATTACGGGACCTTTACGGGGAATCTTAAGACTGAGCTAAAGCTTGTAGATTGGATTAACAAGGTTGGAAGATTAATTTGGTGGTGGTATTGTTGGAAAAAAAAGGGTCTTGTGTATTTCTAGGGCAGCTGAACAGCACTTTAGTTACAACTCTTGGAGGTTTATCCCCCTTGGATTTGTTTCTTCCTCTCACAGCTCTGCCTACGCTCCACAGCGTAGGAGTTCTACAGCGTCACAACAAGAATCAGGAATTGCTTTGTACTCAGCCTCTGTGCTTGACAACAACACCGTTTGCTGTTTCCTCAATTTCCACAAGATAGGACCACAGCCAACTAGATATGTGTAGCCAGTTGTAGACCGTCTGTCATGATGGTCTTCAGCCCAATCTGAATCACTACAACCGGTGTAGAACTCCTACGCTGTGGAGCGTAGGCAGAGCTGTGAGGGGAAGAAACAAACCCAAGGGGGATAAACCTCCAGGAGTAGTAACTAAAAGTGCTGTTAAGCTGCCCTCAAAATACACGAAACCCTTTCTTCCAACAATACCACCACCAAAACTAAGCTTCCAACCTTTTAAATCCAATCTACAAGCTTTAGTTCAGCCTTGAGATCCCGCAAAAAGGTCCCGCAATTCAAAAACAGATGTAAACAAGCTGTTTTTTACTATGCTTTTCCAATTAAGGTCCCAAAAAACTTTCCCGCAGCAAGAGAAAAACCTTGATTTTCCTCCAAAACCTTATTCTCCAACTTCTACTTTCCCCAAAACTACCCTACACGTCCTACTACCTTCAAAACCCTGCTAGTTACACCTGTAACAGCCCAAAACTACCTAATTACCTTAGTTTTTAGGGTTTCTCACTTAATTTGGTCAGAAACTAAAAAATTAAAAAATTAAAAAAGTAAAATCCTCCTCTATCCCAATTTTTCCCTTATAAGACTCTTTAAAATTCACCGTTATAAGGGTCTGATACCCTTATAACACTCGATAAAAGGGTAAGTCTTTTCTCTTTCTTTCTTATCTTTCTTCTTTCCTTTTTCTTTCATCCTTTCCTTTTAGGTCCTTCCACTTGATCCAATCCGATAACGAGGCCAAGATGAAAACAAATAAAAAAATAAAAAAAACTCCTCCCTGGTTACAAACCAACAAACGAGAAAACGAACGTTCGTTCGTTTGCTTCTTATACCCTGGATCCTACCCTTTGCCCTAACCTAGGTAAGTGATCTTTCTTTGTCTTTCTCATCTTATTCTTCCAACCTCTTCTGACCTCTATTCTGACTCGTTTCACTCTTTTTATTTTTATTTTTATTTTTAATTTTATTTTATTCTTCTTTAGTTTGTTTAGATCATCCGGTGTGGAAATCAAAAGTCTTCTTCCCTTCATTCCTTTCAAAATATACATCTTACTTTTTTCTCTTTTAATTCACATTTTTTATTTTTTATTTCTTCAGATCATCTTGAAAGAAATATATAGTTTACATTTTTATCTTTATCGAACTCACAAGCTCAATGCTTCAGAACAATCTCAATACAAGTTAAAATTCATTACTTCATTTTTATTATACATCACTTTTTGTGGTCATTACAACATCAAGATTTCAAAGCAAAATCAAAAGGAAGAAGATATTATAAGAATCAATATTTAGAGAAATCAAACCAAACAACCCAAAACAAATGAAATGAAAGCATTCTTTTTAAATAGAGGGAAATAAATAAAAGAAATTCAGAACAGTCAGTAATGATTTTGATAATAATCTTGGATTTGAGAAGAAGTCCATCATCATCTGACCAAATTGAAGATTGAAAATCAAATTTAAATTCAAAATTAAAAGCCAAAACTCAATTTCAAATTCCACATTAACTTTCCTTAAGTCTCTTTTCTAAGCCACAAACCACTAAGTCATATCATTAAACCAATATATATATAAAATTAAATTAGAAATCAAATAAAGTTAAAATTGATTTAATTTGAAACCAAGCAAGCTAAACTACTAGCGTGATGAAATAAAAGAAAATAAAAATCATAGTTAGTTTCAAATATTTAAATCAAATCAATGAAAAGAAGAAAAGAAAGAAAAGAAAAGTCAAGATCCAACTTACTCACAATCAAAAGAATTTAAATTTAAAATTTGAATCGGTCAAAAATTTGTAGAAAGATCTAGAACAAACCGGATCGAACGATTTAAAGCAATAAAATTAAAAATAAATAATAAATAAATTAAAAGATGAAACGGAAACAAAACATGAAACGAGTCAGTAAAGGATTAGGAAGAGGTGAGAAGATGAAGATGAGATAACCAAAACGGACTCACCTTCTAGGTTAGGGCAGAGAGGTGGCTATAAAAACAAATGAACGAATCCTTTGTTCATTTGTTCGTTCTTAGGAACCAGGGGATTTTTTTTGTTTTCATTTTTCATTTTCTTTAGCCTCGGATCGAGTTGATTTGAGTAGGACCTAGATAAAAAGAAAAGATATAAAAGAAAAGAAAAGGTTAGTTAGTAAAGGAAAAGAAAGGAAGAGGAAAAAGGAAAAGAAAGAGAATCGAGTCTTAAAGAAAGACTTACCTTTATCGAGTGTTATAAGGGAATTAATACCCTTATAACGGTGAAATTTAAAGAGTAGAGGTGGGATTTGGATTTTGAGGAGGAATTTTATTTTAATTTTTTATTTTTGAGTTTCTGACAAATTAAGTCAGAAACTCAAGATTTAAGGTAGTTAAGTGGGATTTGGGTTGTTACAAATGTAATTAGGTGGATTTCAAAGGTAGTAGGACATGTAGGGTAATTTTGGGAAAGGTAGAAGTTGGAGAATAAGGTTTTGGAGGAAAAACAAGGTTTTTTTTATTTTTTCCTCTTGCTGCGGGAAGGTTTTGAAAGGACTCAATTGGAAAAGCATAGTAAAAAACAGCTTGTTTACATCTGTTTTTGAATTGCGGGACCTTTTTGGGGAATCTCAAGACTGAACTAAAGCTTGTAGATTGGCTCAACAAGGTTGGAAGCTTAATTTGGTGGTGGTATTGTTGGAAAAAAGGGTTTTGTGTATTTTGAGGGCAGCTTAACAGCACTTTAGTTACAGCTCCTGGAGGTTTATCCCCCTTGGGTTTGTTTCTTCCCCTCACAGCTCTGCCAACGCTCCACAGCGTAGGAGTTCTACACCAGTTCAATACTGTGGTCCTTCCCTTCTTGTTTCGTTCTTTCCGCCACTATCGTTGCCTCAACCATTTGCTTAACAATAGAAATAAATTGATTGATCAATTTCATCCGTTAAGGTGAGTTTTTTCCTTTCCTCTCTTCTGTTTCTTCTTTTGGTTGATTTGATTTAAATATTTAAAACTAACTACTTTGATTTTTATTTTCTTTTATTTCATCACTCTAGTAGTTTAGCTTGCTTGGTTTCAATTTAAATTAATTTTAACTTTATTTGATTTCTAATTTAATTTTATCTCTATAGTGGTTTAATGATATGAGTTAGTGGTTTGTGGCTTAGAAAAGAGACTTAAAAGTTAATGTGGAATTTGAAATTGAGTTTTGAAATTGAATTTGGATTTAAATTTGATTTTCAATCTTCAATTTGATCAGATGATGATGGACTTCTTCTCAAATCCAAGATTATTATCAAAATCATTACTGACTGTTCTGAATTTCTTTTAATTATTTCCCTCTATTTAAAAAAAATGCTTTCATTTCATTTGTTGTGGGTTGATTGGTTTGATTTCTCTAAGTATTAATTCTTATAATATCTTCTTCCTTTTTGATTTTGCTTTGAAATCTTGATGTTGTAATGACCACAAAAAGTTATGGATAATAAAAATGAAATAATGAATTTTAATTTGTATTAAGATTGTTCTGAAGTATTGAGCTTGTGAGTTTGATAAAGATATAAAATGTAAACTATATATTTTTTTCAAGATGATCTGAAGGAATAAAAAATAAAAAATGTGAATTAAAAGAGAAAAAGTAAGATATGTATCTTTTGAAAGGAATGAAGGGAAGAAGACTTTTGATTTCCACACCGGACACAGCAAAGTACTTACCACCTAATGACAATTGGAGAGAAGAGGTTCAGCCCAGATACAACAAGGTTGACAGATGTTGTGGTTGCCTTTTTGGAGACTGGAGGAACATACTGCACACTTAGGTTGTTGAGTGTCCGTAGTTCTGAGTAGAGTGCAGTGAGAAAATGGGTCTTGAGTGATGTGCTGTGAGGAAAGGCTGATGATCAGTGTTTGTAATACGGAATGAGAGATGTCAGAGTTAAGGAAGAAAATAGTTACTGTGTTCAATGGTTGACTTGTGGTATTTACAAATAATGTTTTGTGGATTGGTTGAGGTTTTGAGTTTCTGTTTTTGTGATTTGTGTTTGCAAAACTTGTTTTTTTGAAATTTTGTGGTGTTATTGGTGTCAAAGTGACAAGGAACAAGTGAAATTTAGACTTGTGGTTGGAAAATGTGGCAAAAGTGGCAAAAAAATATGTTTTTGCCCAAATACAGGTGGTCCAAGTCCAGTATTTGAGTTTAATCCACAGTTTTGTCAGGTTTTTTCAGTTTTGCACCTGCGGATTTTGAAATTTCAATTTTTGAAATTTGAAGTTGTCACTTTGACCCATCTTGCATTCCGTTTCTTTGCCTACGACTCTAATGTAAAGCTTGCCCAGGAGCCCATTGCCCCATCTTGGTCATCTAAAGAGCCAATCCCAGGAACCCAAGAATGGGAGAAATCTCCCAATGGACAAGTATTTGTGGGATCAAATGTGATAGCAACAACCGGTGGCTTCCAAAATGGATCTCATTGCGGCTATGATGCTACTGGATTTGCCTCAGGATTCTTCTGCTTGATTGATGCCCAGACACGTTGAGTTTTTTCTTAAATTTGTCTCTGTGGAACCTGCTGATTTCTATGCATGCATGGCAGCTGAAATCATAGCACCACAAAGACAAAAGGAACTCCTAGTCGAGAGAAATGAAGAGCTCTTGGTAACTGAACAAAGTGGAAAAAATATCACCAAGAAACATCCGCAAGTTGGAGCAAAATTTGTGATTCAGATGCAACACTCGCAAAGATTTGTAGTAGATCTAAATGCAGCCCATATGGTTGAACTACTTTGGGCAGCAGATTTTTGTCACTTTACTGACCATGAACTATTCACTGAACAAGAAAAAAAACAATGACATATTTGAAGGGGGCTATTTTTTATTGCATGGTTTTAAGTGCTCATTCAGTCCTAGGACTATTGAGCACTCTGCACTTAATTCTAGTACCGTTAAAAACCCTGTGGCTGTTCAGGGAAAAGGTAACTAGTGGCTGTTTGGTGTGCTTGTACATAGTGTGTGTGGATACAAATGTGTGTAGGCGATGAAGTCATGTAGAGGGAGAATTTATTCCAGGTGGATGGAGGCATCTAAAGGATGGGGTTTGTTGGAGACGGCAGCCCAGACCCATCTATTGTGGAAATGCCATGTAGAGGTGCAGTAAATTGCTAGTGCTTTGAAGGCTTTAGTGTTGGATAAAAGTGTTTTGTTCATTCAAACTCCCAGCTCAAGAGCGGTTTGTTCAAGTTTCCCTCGGTGTTGTTCGTGTCTGTGGCATATAAAGAGAAAATGTTCAACAGTTTCAATGCCCTCCTGACATTCACAGGAGGGGTCAATGGGTTGGCAGAAACGGTGTAAGTAAGCGTTCAGGGTTGCATGACCTGATCTAAGTTGAGTAATCGTGGTGATTTTGTGTTTCTTGAGTAAAGAGATGCTATCTAAGTGTTTCCTGGGATGAGTTTTGTGGCCTAAGCATTTGATGTCTTTGTTGCTAAACACTTCTGTTTCCTCTGTCCTCCATTCTGTAATGGCGGAGATGAAAACTGCCGAGTTTGGTGAGCTAGTGACGTTATTTGGGAGGTTGCATTTGGCCAGAGTGTTGGCAATTTTGTCAATGGTGTCGTTGCCTGGGATCCCTGTGTGACCTGGACACCATCTTATAATGTTGATCTTGAGCTGGGGGTAGCTGTTCTGCAGGCTATGAAGGGGGTTGAAAGTCTTCATTCTGTTGTCTAGAGGATGAGTTAGAATTTAGGTCTTTGACTACACCTTGGTTGTCAAGGAGTAGGGTGGCCTGTCTTGTGTGGATTTTAGCTGACTCAAGGACTATCTGGTGGCCCAGCTGGACCCCCCAATACTTTGCTTGGTAGATGCCATGGGAGCGTGCTGGACCTAGCGCCACCAATTTTGATTTGGCCGTGTTTGCACACCATGCAGCTGCAGCCGTGTTTTTACTTGGGATTCTGGATCCGTTGGTGAAGATCACCATGTAGGTTCCTGTGGGTAGAAGGCGCATTGCGTTAGTTTTAGCTACCTTTTTTGTCTGGTTGGACCAGAGTGGAGTGATTGGTTGGTTTGATGAGCATTGCAGCTGGATCGACCAGAATTTGTGTGATGTGTTCTTTAAACTGTGTGGATAAGGCGTGTTGGAAGAAGTTGTCAAAGGGATCTTTGTGTTTTTTGGCTGTGGAGAGTCAGGCTTGTTGGATGATTGGGTAGATTGGGTGCAATCTTGGCTTGGTCAGGGATCTGGCCATAAAATTCAAGATTCTACTTTGTAGTCTGGTTTTTGGCAGGGTGAGGTGAAGGTTGTGAAATAGGAAGACTGAGGGTGTGGTGGATTGCGCTCCAAGAGCTGCTTGTGCACATGTCAGGTTGACTATTGTCATTTGCTCAATGAAGTACTTGGGTGGTTCTGAGGGTAGCCATGCCGTGACTACTTAGTCAATGGCCACGTGGATGGTGGTTGTGATGAGTGTTTTGAGTAACTTGGGTGGGATCCCCCAGCTTGTTTTTGATAATCCAGCTAGGAATCCTGCCCATCGTTGACCTTTTGCTATGACATTGAGGCGGTGTTGTTTGAAGGTGAGTTTTCTGTCAATTAGGTCCCCTAGCCACTGTCAGCATTTGAGAGTGGAGTTGGTGGGAGTCAGGCGTGGAGGATAGTAGGACCACATCATTGACAAAATCTCTAGAGCTGTGGCTTTGGGGATATTGTCAGTAATTTTGAGGAGAGATGAGTTGTATAGTAAGTATAGGAGTGGTGATAAGGGTGATCCTTGAGGGAGGCCATGTTCCAGGTCAAACTTCTTTGACGCAAAACCATTGAAGGTGAGGGTTGTCTGTTGGTCGGTGAGGAAGTCATGAATCAAGTTGAGTGTTTGTGAGTTGATTCCCTTGTGTTCAAGTGTATTGAGTAGATGGGGGTGGTGTACCAACGGGAAAGCGGATTTTACATCAGCAAATAGTCCTCCCACTATGTTACCTTTTGCCCATTCCTGCTTGATCCAAGATACAAGGTGAACTAGGGCTTCTTGACTTGATCAATTGGGACGGCCTCCATAATGGCCGGCGTGGGGTAGATTGTGGCGCTTGGCTTGAGCTGAGAGATGTAGGGTGAGGAGCTTTCAAAGAAATTCCCCAGGGTTGTAAGGAGGGCAATGGGTCGGTATTCTGATGCTTGAGTATAGTCCGCCTTGCCCGGTTTTGGTATCATTACCGTTACCGCTGTCTTCCAAGTCTTTGGAATGAACCCTGTTATGGCGACACATTGGAATAATAATCTTACGTGTCTCTTTACTAGGTCCCAAACCATTTGCCAGACCCAGTTTTGGATTCTATCTGGTCCAGGCGCTTTCATTGGGGGGCTACCATTCACTACAATAACAAGTGCCTCATGTGTGATGGTTGTGTTGAAGGTAGGCGTGATTTTGGTGGTTGTTTGATGTATGTCTTCAATGGCAAAAGTGAGGTGTGTGGTATTGTCCAATTGGCATGGGGCTGTTGCCATGCATGTGGCGGAGAAAAGTGCTGATGCCTTCTCTTTGTTTGTAGTGTAAGTCAGCCCCTTGGGAGTGATGATGGTACTTACCAAGGGTGATTGTTTTCTTCCTGAGGCCGCCTTCTTGGCCTGGAAGAGGGTTTGATGGTCAAGTCCAGAGAGGTACAGTTGCCATGATTTTTCTTTTTCTTTGTCAATGGCCCTGTTGAAGATGTTCCGGGCTCTTTTGTAATTTGATTGTGCATCATCAGTTTGCTGTTTCTTTAGGATTTGTCTGAGTCTGGACCCCTCTTTCCGTAGTGGATCTAGGATTCTGGGCTTCCACCATGCTTTGTGTTTGCCTGTTGGGGCTTTCTTTGGTGAGTGGTTGTCCAGAGCTGTGACAATCATCTTACGGACCTCTTTGTTGAATTGCTCTATGTCCTCTCTGGATAGTAGGGGGCGTATGGTTGGGAGGTTTTGCGCGACTTCCGTGCGCAAGGAGATTGGGCATACATCATTCCAATTCCTGCGCGCGGTGGTTTTCCGGTGTGATGGGGTAGGGTTGGTGCGCTTAATATTGAAGGTAGTGATGATTGACTGATGGTTGGAGTTATGATTGGTGAGGTCATCCTCATCAATGAAGCACATGATTGTGGCTTCATCAAATCCATCATTGACCCAAAACAAGTTGATGGATGTGCCTTCTGTGTTTGTTGATCCAATCCCAAAGGTAGCTTTCCCTTTTGGCAATTGTAAGTTAAGGTTCCAATTTAGCATCAAATCAATAAGGTGATCTGTGTCCTTACTGTTGGTTGTGCTATGGCACGGGTTCCATAGGGGGGAGTGGAGATTAGAGTCGATGGTGCATATGGTAGGTAGTTATTGGAGTTCTGGTGGGATGAATTTCATCATTTCTTGAAAGGCCTCAAATCCTAAGAATGTGCAAGGTTGGTTGTATACGCTAGCTATTAAAAAGGTGAAATCCTTGAGTGTGATCACGGATGTGGCAAGGTCACGTGAAGGCAAGTGGATGGGGTTGAGCTGAGCTCCAAAGTCTTGTTTTACATATAGACATGCCCGTGGTCTATCATCTCTTGACAGAGATGTGGGCGTTGGGCTAATGAGCGTCCAGCCCTTTTGATTTGGTGGAAGATTATCAAAGGGGTTTGGCCACGGTTGTTGGACTGAGATGATGGAGAAGTGGAGAGTCAGGGGTCAATTAAAAAGTGAGTTCATGACATGCTTAGAGCTCCAGCAATTTAATTGTAAAATTGTGGCTGTGTCTTTCAAGTTGAGTTGTTCCTTTAGTCTTTGTTCTAACATTGACTAGAAGGATTAGGTTGGTCTATGATGATGAGGTGTGATGAGTCATCCTGTCTGTGTGGGATCTGATTACCTATTCTTGTAGAAAAGTTAATTGAGAAGGGGTGGTGTAGGAAACCTTGGTGGTTTTGTTTGAAAAGGCCGGGGAGGTTAGCTTGGGGGGCAGCTGTAAGTTTTCCTCTTGCGCACGCGGTGCATTTGAGGGGGAGAGAGCCTTTGACTGGGCAACTATGTTCCAGGTGAGGTCCTGAGCACGTAGGGCACATTTGGGGGATTGAGAAAGCTGGTGCGGTGTGACCTACCCCTTGGCAATTGTAACATCGGGTTGGGGGAGGCCCGCTCAGCTCCGTTTGGTGTCTGCCTCTGCCCTGCCACACTCTTGTGTGTACAGCAAGCGACACTTGTTCAGATGTTTTTAAACCTATGAGGAGAGATGAGTGCCTCTTTGATGGGTCTTCTGAGGTGTCTTTTTTCAGCCACCTGATAAATAAGGTTCCTTTGAGCATGGAGCCGTTGCACATCCTGAGGAGGTCTATGTCCTCCTGACGTGTGGGGTTAAAAGCTGTGGGTATTCCGTGAACAATCACCAAGAATACTTCTTGTTTGACTGCTAGATTTTCTGATATCTTTGGGAGCCATAAGTTGGCTTGCGCTCTCAGGGCTTGGGCCTGTTTAGGGCTACCTGTGTATAGGACCAGGTTGCCTGAGGGGTGGCAATGAACATTTCTGATGTCAATGGTGTTCTTTTCCTCTGGCTTAAGTTTTATTTCATGCGTCTTGAGCTGGATGTTGAAGTACTTGATTAGCTCAGATATGGATTTCTCACTACCAGCTATATTTGCTGGGTCAAGCTGAGCCAGCGCAATTGAGTGGTCACAATAGGCTTTGGTGGTGGGTCTGGATGATTGTTGTCTTGGTTGGTCCGCCTGTGGTTGTTGTTGGTGGGGAATATTAGGGGCATGCTTGGATGCTGCTAAGGCATATGATTTGTTAGCCTGTTGCTGAGCACTAGCCTTTTTCCCCGCAGGAGTTTCAGAGCCCAACTTTGATAGCTGTTCAACAACTAAGTCAAGCTTTTCTGATATGGTTGAGACTCAACAGTCAAATTGGGAGGTGGGGGAGATGGTGGGGTTGGGGACGGTCTTGCAACCAGGTTTTAAGACAGCTCCTTGGGCCTCATTGATACTAGCTTGTTCCTGTATTAGGCCTGCCAAGAGTAAGATGTTGGCGCCTGAATCAACATCTACTTTGACCAATTTGCTGGTCTTGACTTTAGGAATCAAAGTAGCCTTTGAAACTTCAATGAGACATTCAATGAGGATATTGAGGGGTTTGGATGTGACATCCAAGCCTCCTGGAAAGAGCTTAGCAATGCAAGTTGATCATGGAAAGCCAGTGATTTCATCAACCTTGCTAAGTTGCTTGGAGTGGGGGCGGCGACTTGAGTCTGTTTCCTTGATTGCTCCGCTAGAGTCAATGTGGCCAATATGGGGCTCATCAGAACCTCCGGAGAGATGGTTTGCTTTTGCAAACCAGAAGGAAGACGAGGGGAGAGGGTGATCGACGTTGTGGAAATCAAAACCTAGGCGGTGGTGTTCTCTTTCTCAAACAACTATCATAATTCATTTTATATATAAACCCAAGGCGAAGACGCAATCACATATTTAATACAAGCGCACAATCAGAATCAAATCATTTTATATTTTATATTCAATACGCTGAAAGCCATAATTCAATAATTAGCTCAAATTATACTTGAGTAAAGCAGTAAAACATTATTCAAATAAATTAAATCATTGGTATTATTTATTCCTTTACAATTCATTAGTACACTACATACAACAATATCCGTACAAATCAATACCATACATATATAATCAACAACAGAAATGTGATACATACAGTTAGAATCAGAATAGTCAAAATAATAAATAAGACATCAAATAATCATGGAAGATAACCTATTGAAAAAGTGATTAATAGTTATTTGGGTAAACAAAAAGAATAGAAAGAAAAAATAAGGGAGAGACATCCCTAGAATGAGGCTCAGATGCGAAAATGATGGAGGTTGAAAGCTTAGATAAAGAAAATACAAATAATGTAGTCAAAGTTGATCATCATCATATCAGTTTATTCCAATTGAAGAGACAAATAAAGAATATAAATATTACATACCTAAATTAAAAGTTAAGATTGAAATGATCAAGTGATTAGACAGTTAATTTAATGAAGATTGAAATGCAATATTTACATTGAAATGATTTAGAATGAATACCAGGGCAAAATGCGAAATTACAGATGATTGATGATTGATTGAAGCCAAGGATATCAAGAAATTTATTGTCAAATCAAGACTGAATTGATTCAATTAATCTAGGGCGAGATACTGGGACAGGAAAATGGAGTAAACAAACTTACATACATAAACCTACATACGTGAGATACAAATAGATCCATCAATTCAAAAGCACCAAATAAATCTCAAATAAACAACAAGAAAGCCAAGAAAAGAAAGGAAGGAGTTAGCACATATGTAAAACTATACATACCTGAATTAATGATCAAACTCGAAATTAAGATCAAGGAAGACAAGAGCAAACCAAGAAGGCCAAGATGGGAGTGTGAAGAAGAGTTAATCTATGGCGTCAGGTGACTCAGAAAAGAACAATAGAAGCGGTAGAAAGATCTTACGCATGAAGAGGGTCAAAAATCGAATTTTAAGATTGAAAGAGTGTTCAACATCAATTTAAGGAGGGGTGGGATCAAAATTGACATTGATAAATTGCTTGGACCAAAGAGATTGTGCGAGAAAAGAACAGAGATCACCTACATATATTAAAAGAACCAAACAAAAACCACAGCAGAAGCGGAGAATGGTGCCAAGTGCAATCAGAGTTGTTTTGTGTGGAAAAAGAGTGGTTGTGGCGAAATTGCATGAGATGGGCAGTGATAGGGTGGATTGTAGGAGATAAAAGGACAGGTCTTGAGGGGGTTTTTCTTCTTTCGATGATCATGGGATTTTTTTCTATCCTTTCATCCATACTTTGAATTGTGGAAATCGTGTGTGTTATTCAAAAGTGTCCGCGTTTTTTCTCTTATTTTTTGTCTTGAGTGTTGAAGTGTTTTCTTATATTAAAAGTGTTTGAGTGTTAGTGTCTGGGTTCGTCGTATCAAGTGTTTTTTTTTGACTCAATCAGCGTTATTGTCATTGTGCCAAGGTGCGAATTCATTATTATCAAGTGTGATTTGCAAACTGTTGTGGTTTTCTTTGTTTTACTGAGCTCAATTGTCAAGACTTAAGCTTGTTAGAATTGTCTCACTCTATTTCTGAACTTCATACTCAAGGTTGAGGGCAGCTCAAAAGCGCTCAGGTTTCATTCACGTCCTTGGTGGTGATTCATCCCCTCTCCGGCTCAGCCTACGCTCCACAGCGTAGGAGTTCTACATCTGGTGACTCCACTGGGGCAATTCACAACAACTTTTCGCGTCTTTGCAGTTCAAAGCTTTTAGAATAATCATATCTCACACTACCTATCTGCAACTTATCATATCTCAAATCTCATAGCTCACATCATCGAAATCATCTCAAAATTGCACTTCGAAGAAAATTCAATCTCAAAATCAATTTCTCATCAAATTTGGAAATATCAAAACTCAAATTGCGCACTTCAAAGTCATCAATTTAATCCACATTATCAAATCATTCAATCATAATTAAATATCTGTTATTCATTGAATTCTCAATTCTTATCATGTCGTCTCATATTGATATTACTTCAGAGGGAAGATCACCTCTAACTGCCACGGAGCATGCATTAGCAATACTTAGAAGTAGCCATGAAAGTGTGGTTCAGGAGGGTCCTGCCAGTCAGGGAACAGAGGCGTATAGGGACCCTGTTAGCAGCTTTGATGACTCTGATGATGATGTGACGGCGAAAGGACAGGGAACAAAAAGCGTGAAGGAAGAGTATCACAATGGTCAAGGTTTTAAATTCAAGGATCAAGAATTATTCATGAAGGAAGCTATGGAGAATCTTGTGAAGGATATGTTGAAGAAGGAGTTAAAGAAGGCGCGTCAGGAGGGTGAATGTGATACAGGAAAAGAAAAGGGGAAAGGAACGAAGAATGGTATGGGTTATGGTAGTATTTGGGCAAGTAGTGGTGAAGAAGATGATGGTGTCAGTTCAGATGAAAGTGTTGATGATGAAATCAAGAAGAAGAGCAAGAAGAAACAGAAGAAGATTATCAAAATTGAACCTCAAGATTCAACTTTACGATTTGGACGAGGTGATGATGTTAAAAAGTTTTTACGGGATTTTGAGGTGGCAGCGCAAGTTGATGGGGCTAGTGGAATTGATATGGCAATACAGGTGTGCGCATTTGTAGATGGAAAAGACTTGAAGGAAGAAATCAAGGAGCTTGATGGTTGGGGTGAAGGCAAATGGGATTGGAAAACTTTGAAAGCGGAAATGAAAGATCGGTATGCATCAATCCGCCAGGCACCTAGGTACACAATTGAAGATTTAAAGGAACTAGCTTTAGCGTACGAAAGTAATGGTGGGATAGATTCAAAGTTAGAGTTTGAAGGATTTTGACACAAGTTTGAAAGTATCTTAGTGTATTTGAAGAAATACGATTATATTGATTCAGAAGATGAAGTTTGCAGATATTATTACAGAGCATTTTCAGATAATATGCAGAAGAAGATCAAGGAAAAATTACGGGATGAAGATGAATTGAAGATGACAAAGGACGGAAGACATAGATTACCAGGTTGGAAAGTTTTAAGGAAGTCAATTGAGAAGGTTTTACGTGCAGAGGTTGAATTAGTATTTGAGGAATTACGCGGAAAGAAGGAAGTAGAGATGAAGAAGGACAACGAGATTAAGGAGAAGGTAGTACAGAAGGATATTGAAAGAAGAGGTTTAAAGATGGAAGGATTAAATAAGAAGATTGGTGGAAAGTCGGCGGATGAAGCAACTATCAGTGAATTAGTTAGACAATTTGCAGCGTGGAGTGGGCAAGGAATGAACCGACCTTTAGATGGAAATCAGAATATTCAAAATCATTCTAGTTTTCAGAATAAAACCTTTTCCAGACAACAACAGAACTTTGGTCAGTCCGCGCAGAACACCGGTTCTGCACCTCCTTTTAATGCCTCAAGTTATTTTAGAAATGGTCAGCAAGGAGGTCAGAACTCAAATAGTAATGCTTCTGGTCCTAATGGTGGTCAATACGCGAATTTTGGGATGTCTAGAGGAAGGGGTGCTTATCATGGGAATCGGGGAGGTTACGGTGGAAATCAGTATGGACATGGAGGTTTTCACACAAATTCTAATCAAGGGAATGGTTCTGGAGGACAATTTCAACAGTATGGCACTCAGCAATCAAGTGTACCCTATGGACCCCCACCAAATAACGGACCTACTCGTGGAGAATTTCAACAACGGGCTTTTCGAGATGGACCATTGATGTGTTATTATTGCGGTAAAGAAGGTCACGGTCATAACAGGTGTCCAGATAAACAAAGAGACGTTAATGATGGTTTTGTTACAGAACATAATAATACTTACATCTTATCAAATGGAGCGGTAATCAGATGGGACATCAACAGGCCAATTCGTACCGTAGTTGCAGATTATTCATTACAAGTTGAACAAGCAAAAATTGCAGCGGCCAAGGTTGATAATTCTCAAGGTTCAACTAAACCTCCTGTCGTGTCAGCTCCAGAAGTACCAGAGAAGACAGCTGTTACAGGAATTTTAACAAAGGCGGCTAATGGCAACCCTCAAATTCAAGAATTACGTGCTAGTTGTGGTATCTTAGAGAATTGGACGGCTCCAGGAATTACAAGTAAAGGAATGAAGTCAGTTATGGCGGGAGCAGGTACTAAGGTTTATGATGTAGAAGTGAAAAGAGGTAGAGGGAAAGCAGAACCAATTGATGCACCAAGAAAGAAGAAAGTTACGATTGAGAAGGAGAATGAAGAAGTGGAAGATGAGATTATGGAATTGGATGAAGATAATGATAGTAGTGAAGACGTACCTTTGGCAAAGTTGAAGGAAAGGAAGAAAGCAACTGTGGTGGCGCCACAAGCAGCAAAGCGGGACATAGTCAAAGGACAATTTGAAAGACCGGTGGAGCGGAGCTACAAAGGTGTGATGGATAAAGTTGTGGGAAAAATTATGAAGACTCATATTGAAGCAGAGGTTGGAGAATTATGTGCTATTTCGCCAGCATTAGCTGAACATATGAAGAAGCAAGTCTCAAAGCGACGGGTGGTCATACCAAGAATCATCAAGCCTTTACAAGCAGCGGCCGGAAGTTTAGAAGATGATAGTTCAACTTCAGGAAGTGATGATGATGGAGAAGACATTTTATATTCTTGTCCTTTAGGTTATTTAGAAATCATGTTAGGCGGGAAGAAGAAGAGAGTTAAAGCTTTAGTTGATTCAGGTTCACAAATTAATATTCTTCCGGAATCAGTTGCAGAGGAATTGGGTTTGACCGGATTAGTTTCAATCAGATCTGGAGTTAGAGGAATTGGTGGTCAAAGGACGGAATTAGTTGGAATTGGGGAAGCTATAGAAGTGGTAGTTGGTACCAGGGTTCAAGGATTGGCACATTTTTGGATAGCAAAGGAGAGTAAATGTCCAATTTTATTAGGACGTCCCTTTCTCATGGACTTTAGAGCGGGAATGGAGTTTGGAAAAGTGGTTGGTGAGCGGTTAACTTTGAAGGACAAACGTGGAATTTGGACAAGATTTACTATATGTCAACCGGATGAAGGAGATTGGGAAAGAGAGTTGGATTTGGGCGAGAAAAGGACAACTGTGGTACAAGCTCAATTAGCGCAGTTGAAGCGGGAAGTTCAAGATGAAGACAGTGAAGTTCCGGATTATGTTGAGGAGAATTCCGGAGAAGAGGAGTCTTTTTTGTAGATGGTGTCGGTGAATCAATGGGCATTCAGTATATAGTAAATCCAAGTAACCTTGGATGCCTATCACCGACTAATGGCAAAATGGGGACTTGGTGTTGTACAACAAATAATTTTGACTCTTATTTTCAATCTCAGTTTCAGTCTTGGTCTCGTTTTTGGTCTCAGCCTCAGTCTCAGGTTTCTTATTTCTCATCTTTGGTATCAATGGAGGACGCGCACAAGGGGCAGATAACGGAGGATAGCAGTTTTCACAATTTCATTTATGACTTGTCTTTTAGTTTTATTGAATCGTCTCTTTCTCAGTCTCAGTTTTCAAGTAGCGATGTACAATTAGAAGATTACGGCGGAAGTGTTCAGGAGTTAGAAAGTGGAATTAGAGGAGGATTATTAGATTATGATGAGTGGGATACAGTTCAAAAATTGAATCAGGGTTTTGATATCAGACAGCAAGCGGAAGTGTGTGAAGAAGGGAGGAAAGGTGGTTTTTTGTGTTTTACAAAGTACAAGCCAGTAGCAAAGAAGATTCGACCAGTCAATGTGGCAATGCCTCAACATCTCAATCCGCCATTACAAAGACCACCTTTATCAAGAGATCCTTATCAAACTCCTTTATCAATGAATCCTCCCGACTTTGTAGAAACAAAGAAGACTACTTTAGAGCGCTTGAAGATGTGTAATTTTGGACCAGAAGATTGGTTAAGTGATGAAGAATTAAAGTTATTATTACATGTGGTAGTTTTACAAGAAGGAGCTATTGCGTATTGTGAAGAAGAACGTGGAGTTTTGAAACATACTTACGGATTTCCTTATGCTATTCCTGTGGTGGACCATGAACCTTGGCAGAAGAGGCCAATTCCTATTCCGGCGGCTATCAAACCTGAATACATTGAATTGATACGGCAGCGGTTGAGAACGGGTTTATATGAACAATCTACTTCAAGTTATTCAAGCCCAGTGTTTTGTGTCAAGAAGCAAGACGGAAAACTCAGAGTGGTACATGATTTACAAGAATTAAACAAGGTTACAATCAAGGACGCAGGAATGCCTCCGGCGCCCGAAGAGTTTGTGGAATCATTTGCGGGAAGAGCATGTTACGGATTGGGTGATATCATGGGTGGATATGATGAGAGGGAGTTGGCAGATTTTTCAAGACCTTTGACTACTTTTGAAACACCTTTAGGACGATTTCAACTCACTCGATTGCCTCAAGGTGCTACAAACTCAGTGGCGGTTTATCAAGCTCAGATGATGTGGATTCTTCAAGATGAGATTCCACAGAACGTAGGTATCTTCATTGATGACGGCGGAATCAAAGGTCCTGATTCTACTTACGGCAACGCGGTTTTGGATGAGAATCCGGGAATTAGACGTTTCATTTGGGAATATGCAGTTACTTTAGAGAGAGTATTATTCAGGATTGAAGAGGCTGGTCTGACGGTATCAGGAAAGAAGTTTGCAGTTTGTGTTCCAGCATTGGAGATTGTAGGGCATGTAGTTTGCAAAGATGGAAGAACAATTTCAAAGAAGAAGAAGAACAAGATCCAAAATTGGCCAGTTCCAAGAAACACAACAGAGGTTTTAGGTTTTTTGGGAATGTGTATTTATGTTAGGATGTTTATTAAAGATTTTTCAAAGATTGCGGCGCCTATGCGGAAGTTAACTCAAAAGGATGTGGAATGGAATTGGACAGAAGAATGTCAAGCCTCATTGGATACGTTGAAGAAGATTATTGGTGAAGATATTATGTTGAAGGGTTTAGAATACGGTAAAGGAGCAGGTAAAATTATTTTAGCGGTAGATTCAAGTCAGATTGCAGCAGGTGGAGTTTTGATGCAGGAAGATAAGCAAGGAAAACCACGGCCAGTGTTCTATGAATCGTTGGTATTTTTGCCGGTAGAGTCAAGATATTCTCAACCCAAGTTGGAACTTTGTGGCGTTGCTAGAATCCTAAAGAAATTTCAAAGCAAGTTATGGGGACAACATTTTGAACTTCAAGTAGACGCAAAGTCTTTAATTGAAATGATCAATCGACCAACTTTACCAAATGCGCCTATGACAAGATGGGTTGCATTTATTCAATTATTTTCCTTTGATATTGTTCATAAGTCAGGAAAGAATTTTTGCATGCCGGATGGACTTTCTCGACGACCTGTTGGTGAAGACTCAACATCGGAAGGAGAAGATTTTGATGAAGAACAGAAAGATATTTTGCCACATGAAGGATTTCCGGTTTCTACTATTAAAGACAAGACAGACAATTTCTTACCTTGTACTCAAGAAGGTTTATGGTTACATTTAGAAACATTCTTGAAGACATTTAAAAGACCGGCAAATTGTTCAGATGAAGACTTTCAATGGATTCAGAATAGAGTGGGAACATTTTTTATGGAACGGGGAAGACTGAAGAAAAGAGGCGTACCTTGTGGAAGATTAGTAGTTTCAAGAAAAGATGGTCAAGAAACAGTGTTACAAAGATTACATGAAGAACTGGGTCATAGAGGCGTAGAAGAAACTTATAGAAGGTGTTTGATGCGGTTTTGGTGGCCGGAAATGAAAGAAGACGTGCAGAAGTGGGTTATGTCATGTGAAGCTTGTCAGAGACGAAGTCCAAGAACACAGAAGGAAAAGGGAAATGCCACAGGAGAATCAACAGTGTTTGGGCGTGTTAGCTTGGATGCAGTGCACATCAAAACCAGTAGATTCAAATATTTAATTGTTGCACGTGATGATCTTTCCGGATGGGTAGAAGCTAAGGCATTAAAGGCTCTAACAGCAAAGGCAGTGGCAGACTTTATATTGAAAGAATGGATATGGAGATATGGTGCGGTGAAGTGCTTTACTGTAGACGGTGGACCAGAATTCAAGGCGGAGTTGCGAGACGCAGTGCAGATGTCAGGATCAAAGTTGGGGGAGTCTACTCCTTATTGGCCTCAAGGTGAAGGAATGGTGGAGCGCGGTCATCAACCTTTGAAGGATACTTTAGTTAAAATGTGTGGAGAAGATGGGAAGAAATGGGCAGAGAAGTTGCCTCTAGTTCTATTTGCAGATAGAATTTCGACTAAGCGGACAACTGGTTTTTCGCCGTATGAGATTCTTTTCAATCAGAAGGCCATTTTACCAGTTGATGTTGAAGCGGGAACTTTTCTTGGAGTGGACTGGGATACGGTTACAACAAGAGAAGAATTATTGATGGCAAGAGTTGAACAATTAGAACAAAGAGATGAGATGCTGAAGAAGGCTTATGAACGTATGATGCGGGCAAGGACGGATGGGGTTTTATATTGGGACGAGAAGAATGCGCATAGGTTGAGAGGATCATTGGAAGTGGGTGATTTAGTCTTAGTTTACAATAAAAGTTTGGAGACGCAATGGGGAAAATTATTCAAAGATAGATGGAATGGGCCGTATCGGGTGAAAGAGCAATATCCAGGAGGATCTTATATATTAGAAGAATTGGACGGAACAGTAATGAGTAGAAGAGTTGCAGCAGAGCATATTAAGAGGTTTTTTCCAAGAGGAGTTTCATCAGTATTGACGCAGGAGGATTTTCAAAATGAGGGATCGGAAAGTGCAAGGAGTTCAGATTAAAATTCATTCTCATATTGAACAAGTTTCTTTTGGTTGCTTTTACATATACTTTATTGGTGAAGGAATACTGTAATGGATTGGTGGACTTAGTGTTACAAGTTATTGCAGGGCGGATTTCTTTTGATCAAGTTTCTTTTACTTCTGATAGTGTGGGATAGGATTGACGAGGATGGTGGATGATGGCAGGAATGGATAGTTATTAAATTTCAAAATCAACAACAAAAGTAGTGGGTACGGGGCGGGCAAAACAAATTAATTAATTCAAATTCAACTAATTCAAATAATTCAAAATTAATCACATGGAATACTACTTTAAAAATCAAAATTACTCTGTTACAAGCTTATTTCTTTTTCCTATTTTCTTTCTTTCTTTTTTTATTTATTCTTTTTTATTTTACACAACATCATCACACAAGCGTAGTAAGGGGCACCGGAAGGGTACTAGTTACATCAAAACAAAAATTAGTCAAATCAAATTTAAAAATCAATCAAAGGATTACTGCTATAAACAAATTTTCGCGTCTTTTCTTTTTTTTTAGCTTTTTTTTTTCTCTTATGGTCATATCAA
Organism: Melampsora americana; assembly: GCA_022264835.1. Classification (NCBI taxonomy): domain Eukaryota; kingdom Fungi; phylum Basidiomycota; class Pucciniomycetes; order Pucciniales; family Melampsoraceae; genus Melampsora; species Melampsora americana. Next base: position 24,079 of record JAIFHY010000165.1, on the reverse strand, counting down.
ATCAAGTTATCTCAAATCAATTTTCTTTATGTTGTTCACTGGAGTATACGAACAAAATATTATAAACACGGCAAGCAACACAAGTCATGGTCTCAGTTTCAGTTTTCAGTTTCTTTCTTTTTCTTTACGGTACGGGTGCGGATTGATGAGGGTGGAGGATTAGTTAGCCGGTATTAGAATATCAGTGTTACATCAAAGCAAATCAACAAACAAGATCAAATTACGTTACAACAAATTAAAGTCTGTAGTAGGGGGTTTGGGGTGAGGCTGCGCATTAACAACATAACAATCAAAGCGGCAACAAAATTACAATAAAATTACATATAAATGGTTACTACTACAGCAACTTCTTTTTTTTCAGTTTTCAAATTCTACGGAAACAAGATATGAAGCAACGAGAGTATTAAATTGGTGGCGATTAGATAGTTTACATCAACATTTATGATGACAGCTGCGGAAGATTTCAGTTTAGGCATTAAAGACTCAATATTTGATTTTACGCAGAGTGTGCATTTGATGGGACGACACAACACTCGAGTTTATTTATGACATTACATTTTGAAGATACAAAGATAAATTTATTTCTTGCGAATTAGTACAAGTTTGAATTGGAACGGCATGGAAGGAGCGTGAATTTGTTATTATTGTCAAGGCCTAGATAGAGGTTACTTGTGGTTTTTTAGATATATTAGTTGAATTACGGGAATAAGAAATGATTATCAAAATATCTCAAAGTTACAGTTACAAGCATACAAGAAAGTTGAGAAGTTGGTATCAGATACACAGGACGAGGACAATTTCATATCAAGGCAGTGATGATTAAATTAGAAGACAAAGCAGAGGTTTTTCATTTAAGTTGGGGGAGGCAACTCAAGATTACGGCAATTTTATGCAAGTTGGGGGAGGTGGTCATCAGTCATATTTTTCAAAGCGTACAAATTCATAATCAATATTTTTTTTCAGCAGCGCTGAGGACAGCGTGGAAGTTGGGGGAGGATGTGGAAATCAAAACCTAGGCGGTGGTGTTCTCTTTCTCAAACAACTATCATAATTCATTTTATATATAAACCCAAGGCGAAGACGCAATCACATATTTAATACAAGCGCACAATCAGAATCAAATCATTTTATATTTTATATTCAATACGCTGAAAGCCATAATTCAATAATTAGCTCAAATTATACTTGAGTAAAGCAGTAAAACATTATTCAAATAAATTAAATCATTGGTATTATTTATTCCTTTACAATTCATTAGTACACTACATACAACAATATCCGTACAAATCAATACCATACATATATAATCAACAACAGAAATGTGATACATACAGTTAGAATCAGAATAGTCAAAATAATAAATAAGACATCAAATAATCATGGAAGATAACCTATTGAAAAAGTGATTAATAGTTATTTGGGTAAACAAAAAGAATAGAAAGAAAAAATAAGGGAGAGACATCCCTAGAATGAGGCTCAGATGCGAAAATGATGGAGGTTGAAAGCTTAGATAAAGAAAATACAAATAATGTAGTCAAAGTTGATCATCATCATATCAGTTTATTCCAATTGAAGAGACAAATAAAGAATATAAATATTACATACCTAAATTAAAAGTTAAGATTGAAATGATCAAGTGATTAGACAGTTAATTTAATGAAGATTGAAATGCAATATTTACATTGAAATGATTTAGAATGAATACCAGGGCAAAATGCGAAATTACAGATGATTGATGATTGATTGAAGCCAAGGATATCAAGAAATTTATTGTCAAATCAAGACTGAATTGATTCAATTAATCTAGGGCGAGATACTGGGACAGGAAAATGGAGTAAACAAACTTACATACATAAACCTACATACGTGAGATACAAATAGATCCATCAATTCAAAAGCACCAAATAAATCTCAAATAAACAACAAGAAAGCCAAGAAAAGAAAGGAAGGAGTTAGCACATATGTAAAACTATACATACCTGAATTAATGATCAAACTCGAAATTAAGATCAAGGAAGACAAGAGCAAACCAAGAAGGCCAAGATGGGAGTGTGAAGAAGAGTTAATCTATGGCGTCAGGTGACTCAGAAAAGAACAATAGAAGCGGTAGAAAGATCTTACGCATGAAGAGGGTCAAAAATCGAATTTTAAGATTGAAAGAGTGTTCAACATCAATTTAAGGAGGGGTGGGATCAAAATTGACATTGATAAATTGCTTGGACCAAAGAGATTGTGCGAGAAAAGAACAGAGATCACCTACATATATTAAAAGAACCAAACAAAAACCACAGCAGAAGCGGAGAATGGTGCCAAGTGCAATCAGAGTTGTTTTGTGTGGAAAAAGAGTGGTTGTGGCGAAATTGCATGAGATGGGCAGTGATAGGGTGGATTGTAGGAGATAAAAGGACAGGTCTTGAGGGGGTTTTTCTTCTTTCGATGATCATGGGATTTTTTTCTATCCTTTCATCCATACTTTGAATTGTGGAAATCGTGTGTGTTATTCAAAAGTGTCCGCGTTTTTTCTCTTATTTTTTGTCTTGAGTGTTGAAGTGTTTTCTTATATTAAAAGTGTTTGAGTGTTAGTGTCTGGGTTCGTCGTATCAAGTGTTTTTTTTTGACTCAATCAGCGTTATTGTCATTGTGCCAAGGTGCGAATTCATTATTATCAAGTGTGATTTGCAAACTGTTGTGGTTTTCTTTGTTTTACTGAGCTCAATTGTCAAGACTTAAGCTTGTTAGAATTGTCTCACTCTATTTCTGAACTTCATACTCAAGGTTGAGGGCAGCTCAAAAGCGCTCAGGTTTCATTCACGTCCTTGGTGGTGATTCATCCCCTCTCCGGCTCAGCCTACGCTCCACAGCGTAGGAGTTCTACAACGTGGAATGGCCTTTTAGGACCGATTCCACGGTTGCATCATCAATCATGGACTGATTGTCCTGGAGGCCTATGGGGTTGTCAGCCCTGAGCACATGTACATGTACTCAAAGGATGACTAAAAGATACAATAAGCCTCTAAAGTAAATATTACATATATATATACACTAAAAACAATATGTAATATATATGTAACAACCCCATAAACATAATAACATCTCATAACTCAGTGTCAAGAGTTAAAACATACTCAATTACATACATGTACATATTAAACACAACATGTAACACATATGTAAAAATCCATAAAATACAATAAATCTCATAACTCAGTATCAAGAGTTCAATATGCTTATATTAAATAAGATACATAATAGTCTGAAGCCTTAAAAACCATAACCAATAATCATTGGAAAGCACCATGCAAACCAAAATAGTGATATAAACAAAATATCACAAAAGTTAGGTTAAGAGAGAAGAATATATAAACCCTCCCTCTCACCCTCAGAGAAAAGCCCCAAGCAATTTTATTACACACTACTTTTAAGGAACAATTAAAGTTCTATTGAAGTACATTATCAAGAGTCTTATAAGTGATAAGACTAGTGATACACTTCTTAAACTTTAATCAGCTTCCTGATTAAAAGTAAGTAATATCTCCTTCACTCATCTTTGGATCCTCTACTTCCCCCAAGTAGCATCATTATCAAGGTTAGTGCCCTCAACAACTGTAGGCTGGTGACCTTAAGAAGAACTGTCAGGCTGGTGACCTTAAGAACAACCATAAGTTGGTGACTTTAAGGACAACCAGTTTAGTGAACTATATTTCACTCTTTAATCTGTCACCCTAAGGATTAAAGGAAGGACCTTGGGATCCATCCTTCACCTTTCTCCTCTTATCAATTTCATTATTAACCATTATTGTAAATACTATTATTTTTGCAATTAATAATTAACTATTCATATAGATTACTAATTCATTAACCTTTAGTGAGTTTAGAGTACCCCAAAAGAGTACCCTACCCGCACAGGGGTCCCAATTTGGATTGGGAGGGCTGTCTTCCAGTATGCCGTCCATACAAAGATCAAACTGGAGAATGAAAGCAATGAAAGGTGGATGAGAGAGAGAGAGATGGAGATGGAAGATTGAAGACAAAAAGTCAGGAGAATGAGTGGAAATCTGTGGATGACTACTTCAGTCATGCAGAGCGTCATGTGACAAGTTACAAAAATTTGGTTTGAGCAAGTTTATCTCAGGGGGCTGTGACTAGAGGAAAAACAAAGGCAAGAAACATTGGGACTGTTCATGGGAAGCTTGACCATGTGCTTGCTTAAGCATGTAGCACACAAATCACTGAGACTGTGGTTTCAGCCATCAAGGAAATCATGGGCATGAGGTGTGACATGGATGATGAAACCTGGGAGCAATATCACCCTGATATTGCAGAAAACTATGACAAGCAACTTCAAAGAAAGCATAAGGAAATAATTGACCATAAGATGAAATTATATAAAGAAAAAAATGGCTCTGCACTCAACTATTTGGAAACATAGTGATCTAGATGAAAGTAGAACAAAATCTGTTATCTGGCAATCTTTCTTTATTTTGTTATTTTGTTTCTTTTTTCTTTTTTTATAAACAAAATCCTATTCATTTTTTCTGACTATGACTGGGAAGACTATGAGTCATGCACAGATTCACAAACACATCAAGGTTAGTTTGTGATCAAAAAGGAAAAAGCTTTGAATGGATCAAGTTCTCATTTTGCAACATTTACAAATATGCAGTATGTACTAAAAGAGAAAAGTAAAGAGAAGATAGAGGACAAAATAAGAAATGAGAAACATACCTATGAGTCATGCACAGATTCACAAACACGTCAAGGCTATTTTGTGATCAAGAAGGAAAAGCTTCAAACAGATGAAGTTCTAGCTTGGTGCAGACTCATAGCAGACTTTATAGAAGAAAATAAAGATATGTGCAAGAGAGTTAAAAGCACACATCAGATAGTATCAAGTAGTGAAATATATGAACATAGCAATCATGATGTAATGGCAAGCAGATGACAACAATATATGTGATCACATTTATAAATATAACCTTAGCAACGATTTGATAAAAACTAATACTCCAACAAAGACAACTATTCACTTGTTCTTACTTTGATTGAGAAGACAAAATTGAGAGAGAAAGTGTTAGTTAAACAAACACATTTTTGCTGTAAGTTACAGCACGGGGCAGCTGTTAATTTCTGCCAGGAATGTGAGTAGATTCCCCCAAAGAAGCACCATATATCTTCTCAAATGACTCGTGAAAACTCAGTGTTGGTACTTCTGGCCGTTTCAACCCCAAGTGGTGACAAATTTTGTTGCATTCATGCTGAGTTGAAAAATTTTCCAAACCTTGTCTGCCAGTATTACCATCAGACCAACCCAAACTGTGAAATTAAAAACTGTAAGCCATGACCCTCTGTTGGGAAACTAACACTATACTTACTTGCTTGTGTCAAAAATTAAAGGGTCAGTCAATACCAATCCAACCCCCTGCAGATTGACAACCATTATTCAACCCTCATATTGTTTATGTGACCAATGACTCAGAGCTTGCACCACTTCATTCTTCATCAGACTGTCTGATCCTTGAAGATCAAAGTTATTGTTGCTGGTATACTTGTGGTATTTTTTGACATCCAGAACTTCTTCAAAGAAATAAGCACAATTGGTAGACCCACCGCTTCCTGAGTACACAGGGAAGTTTTCCACAATCTGAAACATATAAACACATTCAGCAAGTATGTTTGAAATTGCATGCATATACTGGACTTGCACGGATGGCCTTGATGGCCTCAATTGTTGCAGAGAAGAGTTGAAGGTCACTGAGAGCCGGAGTAATGTTTTGAAGGGTCTTCCTTCAGGTTGGGAAGGAGCCAGCGGACAAAGGATGTGTTCATGAGCAAGTCCGGGTTTGAGGCTGAAAGCTCCTCTCAATGGTGTTCGGTGTTGGGGTCAAATGTGGTAGGAATACCATGGACAAGAACTGTGAAATGTTCTTGTTTTACTCTGACCAAGGCTGATATTCCCGGCAGCCAGATTTTTTCTGTTGCGTGGATCTTGTCTGTGTGGGCATTGCTCCCTAGATGCACGACAAGGTCATTTGAGGGATGTCTCTGAACGGTTTTGACCGTGATGGTGGACTCATCCGAGTCGGTGACTTTCAGTTTATGGGTTTTGAAAGCCCCATGAAAGGCTTGAATGAGATAAGCTATCAACAGAGAGGCTAGCTCTACTTGGGACTTGTCTTGGAATCAGTAGCGTGGGTTGGCGGGTGCAGCCATGCTCCTTGAGGGCCGGTTTTTGCAGCTGCTGACACGTAGGAGCCTGGTTGAGACTTATTAGTCTTTTGTTGGCTGAGCCCGCTCTGTTGAGTGGAGCCAAGGAGGCTAAGGCTCTCCGTGAGAACATCAAGCTTGTCTGCTATTGCAGAAGCTTGAAAATCAAAAGAGGCGCTTGGGCGCAGGTTTGGATTTGGCAAGGGTGCCGCCGCTCTGGTGGAGCTTACAGGGTTGGCCTCTGGCTTAAAGAGTACCTTTTTGTAAAGGTCCATCTGGTGCTGGTTGTACGCCAAGTTGACAAGAACAAGGATGTTGATTTATACAATTGACTTAAGAAAGAAATAAATAAAGTGATTTAAGTAAATTAAGGAGAGAGAAGGAAAATTGATTATAGGATTAAAGGAGAGATTCGAACAACAACTGCAGATACAAAATGATAGGTACCCCAACCAGTTTAACAAAATTGAGGAACTTATATGTTAGAAACTGATTCGAATTTACTTCTCTTTCCTCATCTTTGGAAAGAGAAGTAAGTCATTTAATCCACCTATCACAAAGACAAAATTGTTAATGATGTTTCCTTATATCTTATATATTTCTTTTTCATCTGAATACTTACAGAAGTGTCTCATTCATAAACCCAAAGATCAAATATCTTATATTAACTAATCAATTGTTAAATCAACAATATATAGGTACTTTGATCACTATTCACTAATTTACTTCTGATTTCATTATCTAATTAGTCTGTGTTGATGTTGTAGGTCAGAAAAGTCTTCCTGACAAAGTTGTTGAAGTTGTGCTTATCAGTGGCCGAGTGCTATCTATTAGGTGAATACAAATTAAATCTTTGGAAAGAGAAAAGTGTCTCATTCATAAACCCAAAGATCAAATATCTTATATTAACTAATCAATTGTTAAATCAACAATATATAGGTCAGAAAAGTCTTCCTGACAAAGTTGTTGAAGTTGTGCTTATCAGTGGCCAAGTGCTATCTATTAGGTCAGAAAAGTCTTCCTGACAAAGTTGTTGAAGTTGTGCTTATCAGTGGCCGAGTGCTATCTATTAGATACGGATTCCAAGACTCTAATACATTCTTATGGTAGCGGGAGTCTCATCAACGATCCTATATACGAATGAGTCTTGACCCCACTGAAAACTTAGACGATTTCTTTGCACAATCGACAGGACAAGTTCCACAATCTGAAGACAAAGAAGCAGACGAAACAGCCATAAATATCTCAGCTTCTCTTAGACCACCATCCTTATCAAATTTTAATTCATCAAATAATATTAATAATCCTTCTATAAATCCCAATATGACAACCCCGAGCATTTTGAACGATCTGAATCATCAACAACAAGCTATTCTATTAAATCAAACTCTAGCTAGATCAATTAAAATATTAACAGATGATAACTACATGTTATGGGCATCTTTCATTCGAACTGGTTTGAAATCCATGTTTCTGTCCGAATATTTAAGCTCAGATGAAATTAAAATAGAAAATAGTCAATTCAGCGATGAGGTTAGTAGAGCCTGTATCACAAACTGGATTTTAAATAATATGGATGATGTAAATCGATCTCGATTTGAACCGAAAATCACCATCTATAAAGATGATGGACCTGATACCCAGAACTTACCAGCAAAGTTATGGAAGACTATTACAACTCATCATTCAGGACGATCGGAAGAACTACGATTGTTGCTAGAACGAAATCTTAATCTTATCGTTCAAGGTCCTAATGTTCCTCTTTTAATTCATATTCAAAACTTTCAAGATGCAGTAACTAAATATAAGACTTCCGGAGGACAAATGTCCAACGAAGATCTTGGAAGAAAATTATTAATATCTTTGAATAACAATTACTTCCAAGATGCTAAAGAGATAGCAATATCTGGATTTAAGGATTATGATAAGGTTGTATCCGAGTTGAAGAAGAGATTGGATGCTGTATCCATGCTTACAAAGAACTCATCATCAACATATCCAAAGCAATCATCAAACATTCATCATGTTGCTGAAGCTAATTATACTTCGAACTCGTCAAATCGAAATAAATTTAAAGCTAAATGTACTAAATCAAGATGCACTGGTGTAAACCATGATCCGAATGACTGCTTCAAAAAGCCTGGAAATGAGCATTTGCAGAAGGAATGGATTGAGCAGAGAATAAAATTAGGTCAATGGAATGGTGAAGTTCCTAAAAATATGGGAAATTCTTCAGCTGCAGCGACTCTATTTCAAGACGAACCAACAGTCGAACAATTAGAGAAAGCGTTCAACTCACTTAACGCTTCTGCCAGTCACGTATCTCACAAGTCTTTATCTAAACTTTCGTTATACGACGGAAATAAAACCACCGAGGTTTTGATCGACACAGGCGCATCTCACCATATGTTTAAGGAGAAACATGTATTCACCAACTATGTTGATATGGAAGACCGCGATGAGAAGTTAGATATGGCAGGAGGAAATTCTACTCTTAAAATTTATGGATGTGGTGATGTTAAGTTCATGGGACCCAACGATCACGTGTTTGAACTCAATGATTGCCTTTATATTCCTGATCTCAAGAGGAGTTTGATAGGAGGAACTATTTTAATTAATCAAGACTTTGAAATCAAGAAAGAGAATGGTTCTTTTATTATAACTAAGGATGGTCATCGGGCATTTGAGGGAATACTGAACAACAATACCAAGTTGTTGAAGTGTTATGTAAGACCGGTTTCAATCAACGTATCCGGTGCTAACGTAAATGTCATTACTTCAGCAACTGATGAGGCTATCATTAACTTGCACCGTCGTCTAGGTCACCCGAATATTAGATATATGAAATCAATGGTGGTTAATGAAGTGGTGAAAGGGTTGAAATTAGATGCATCCATTATTCCTGATAAATTCTCATGTGACTCTTGTGATTTAGCAAAAGGGCATCGTATTCCTCATAATGCAATTCATATCAGAAGTTCAAGTCTTTTAGAAAATATTCATCTTGACCTTAGCGGTATTATCAGGACTAGTGCGATATGTGGTAGTGCCTATTTTATGTTGTTCACTGACGATTATTCAAGATATCGTCACGTTGTTGGCCTTAATACTAAATCAGCAGATGTTGTGTTTAATAAAATATGTCAATATATTGCGCTGGTAGAAAGGCAATGTAATTCGAAAGTCAAATCCATAACTCTGGATAATGGATACGAATTCATTAACGACACGATGGTACCTTACTGCAAAGAAGTAGGTATCTACTTGAGAACAACGGCTACATATACACCTGAAGAGAATGGTGTAGCTGAGAGGTCTAACAGAACCATTACTGAACCAGCAAGAGCAATGATGATAGAAGCAAATTTGCCAATCAAATTTTGGTTATATGCTATCAAAGCTGCAGTATATGTAAAGAATAGAACTATCACGAACTCATTACCTAACAATACAACACCTTTTGAACTCTGGCATGGCCGGAAGCCAGACATCACGCATATCAAGCCTATTGGATGCTTATGCTATGTGTTGATCAGGAAGGCAATCAGGAATGGGAAGTTTCAGCAAGTATCTCGACAGGCTATATTGCTTGGACATACCAAACATAATCTAAATTACGAAGTATTCATTTTTGATACAAATACTATAGTAATATCACATGATGTTACATTTAGAGAAACTATTTTTCCATTTAAGAAGCTGAAAATGATTGATATTTCTCATCTGATGAGTGATGGGGAAGATGGAGTACAATTATCGGATCCTTCCGTACTTGAACCTTTGACAGAGGAACAAGACGACAACGTCCAGTTACCTGGTGGTGAAGGAATGCACCAGGACGACTTAATAGTATTTAATCAATCTGCTATTGTTGAAGAACCTTTAATTCAAACTGAAGACGAGCGACCTAATGAGGATATACCTAGACGTTCTGAAAGAGAACGGCGACCTATCGAAAGATATAATCCTTCGGCAAATTTTGCTTATTGGAATGATGAAGGCGCATTTACAGACTTACATGACTATTTTCCCTGTGCTTTTGCAGTGGGCTCTATAGTGAGATTAATTCAAGAACCTCACAATTTTAAATCAGCTATGAATAGTTCGGAGAAGGAGGAATGGAAATTGGCATGTGATAAAGAAATGAAGAATATGAAAGATAGGAAAGTTTGGAGGTTGGTAAAGAGACCAGTTGATCAACCAGTTGTGTGTAGTAGATGGCATTTTAAAGTGAAGCTTAACCCCGATGGTTCAATAAATAAACATAAAGCTCGAATAGTAGCCAAAGGATACACTCAAACGTACGGAATTGATTATACCGATACTTTCGCACCGACGGGTAAACCAGCTTCATTTCGAACAGTAGTGGCGTTTGCTACTTATCACGGACTACCAATACATTCAATGGATGCAATAGCTGCCTTCTTGAATAGCGGATTAAAAGAAAGGATATTGATGGAGCAGCCTGAGGGTTACGTAGTGGAAGGAGATGATTTAGTATGTGAATTGATTCAGGCTTTGTATGGTTTGAAACAGTCGGCGAGGGAATGGAATGAGGAATCTAAATCAAAGTGTTTGAGAGCGGGTTTTATACAATCACCAGCGGATGAGTGTGTTTATATTAGGAAGAGATCGCATGACGTATGTTTGTTTTATTTACACGTTGATGATTTAGCAATCACTGGAAACAATATTGATGAGTTCAAGAAAGAAATAGGAGGATTTTGGCCAATGGAGGATATGGGTATCTCAACATGCGTTGTAGGTATTCAAATATTTAGAGCAAGCTCACATCATTATATACTAGGTCAGGAGGCAATGGCAAAATCCTTGCTTGAAAGGTTTGGGATGATGGATACAAAACCAGCGTCTACTCCATTCCCGGGCGGTACAAAACTTACGAAAGCAATGGTAGACGAAGCAAAATCATTTAGGTTGTTAAATTTACCCTACCGGAGTGGAGTAGGTAGTCTTATGTATTTATCACAATGCACAAGACCTGATATAACCTATGCAGTAGGTTGCTTATCTCAACATCTTGAAAATCCATCTCTAAGGCACTGGGAAGCGTTTAAGCACGTATTAAGATATTTAAAAGGGACTTTAAATTACTGCATACATTATGATAGATCTAGTTCATTTGGGACGTCAATAACTTCACCGCCAATTTCAAGCAATAATGGGTTCTTGTTGCCGGAACATTTTGCGGACTCAGACTGGGCGGGGGACAAAAGTACAAGGAGATCAACTACGGGTTATATTTTTCTCTTATGTGGGGGAGCAATCAGTTGGAGGAGTAGATTACAGCAAACAGTAGCAAAATCATCAACAGAGGCGGAATATAGAGCGGCGAACGAAGCTGGGGATGAGATGATATGGTTAGCTAGGTTATTACAGTCAATAGGTTTACAACAAGAGTTTCCGTATTTATTAAATTCAGATAGTTTAAGTACAATAGATATATCAGAGAATGCGGTAATGCACGGAAGGACAAAAGCCATAGAAATACATCATCATTGGTTGAGGGAGAAAGTGAAGGAAGGAGTAATTAAATTAGTTTATTGTGCTTCGGAAGATATGTTGGCGGATATACTTACTAAACCCCTTCACCCAGGACCATTTAATGAATTCAGAAGGAGAGTAGGAATTAGAGAAGTGGATAAGTAGTGGTGTTTTAATTGTGTCGATTGAGGGGGGGTGTTGATTTATACAATCGACTTAAGAAAGAAATAAATAAAGTGATTTAAGTAAATTAAGGAGAGAGAAGGAAAATTGATTATAGGATTAAAGGAGAGATTCGAACAACAACTGCAGATACAAAATGATAGGTACCCCAACCAGTTTAACAAAATTGAGGAACTTATATGTTAGAAACTGATTCGAATTTACTTCTCTTTCCTCATCTTTGGAAAGAGAAGTAAGTCATTTAATCCACCTATCACAAAGACAAAATTGTTAATGATGTTTCCTTATATCTTATATATTTCTTTTTCATCTGAATACTTACAGAAGTGTCTCATTCATAAACCCAAAGATCAAATATCTTATATTAACTAATCAATTGTTAAATCAACAATATATAGGTACTTTGATCACTATTCACTAATTTACTTCTAATTTCATTATCTAATTAGTCTGTGTTGATGTTGTAGGTCAGAAAAGTCTTCCTGACAAAGTTGTTGAAGTTGTGCTTATCAGTGGCCGAGTGCTATCTATTAGGTGAATACAAATTAAATCTTTGGAAAGAGAAAAGTGTCTCATTCATAAACCCAAAGATCAAATATCTTATATTAACTAATCAATTGTTAAATCAACAATATATAGGTCAGAAAAGTCTTCCTGACAAAGTTGTTGAAGTTGTGCTTATCAGTGGCCAAGTGCTATCTATTAGATACGGATTCCAAGACTCTAATACATTCTTAAAGGATGTTGGCCGTGGTGTTGACATTGATGGTGACATTCCTTGCAATTTGACCTTTGGCTGGGAGCTGGATTGAGGCGTTGGTGATTTCCACTAGCTTGGTGAGGAGGTTTGTGAGGGACTGGTTGTCTTCACATCCCAGAAATAGTCTGGCCATCCTCTTGGAACAAGGGGTGCCAGTGATTGATTGGACGTGGTCCTGAGCCGTGATTCCTGGTGTGCTTGCTCTGGCCCGGTTCCTTGAGAACTTGGTTAGGTGGGGGACTTTAGTTTGTTCTGGTGATAGGCTGAGTGTTTCTGTGGTGATCTTGACCTGCGGGAGTCCTCAATCCAAGCCCTTTGGGAAAGCCGTAACTGTGTTGTTACTTTGGCTAGATGTGTTTGGATCCGTCCATGCGCTGGTTGATCTGTTGGTGGGATTCCCCTCAGCCATCTGGCCCGTGTTGGTTGTGTCAGGGGGCATTGACCGTGAGGAATCAAGAGAAAGAGAGGTGAGGGTGGTGGGAAAAAAGTGTTGAGAATGGGTTGGATGAGCAAAATTTCGGATCACATGACCTCAGAAACAAGCTGTACAAAGTCAGTTTTCTTCCTTCCAACTTGTTGTGCAGAAGCAATAGGTTTTGTGATTTTCAGTTTGTGGAATTTGTAATGTTTGAATTTTGATTTCTTTGAATTTTCATGTATCATTTGTGCCAAAAAACCAACTGAGTTAAACTCAAACTTGTGGTTTCTAAACTGGCAAAAAGTGTCAGAAACTGTGGTTTTAGCCCAGATACAGGAAGTTTCAGACCAGTATTTGAGTTAAATCTAGTGTTTAATCTGGTTTTGTCAATTTCTGACCCGGGAATTCTGAAATTTCATTCTTTTGAAATCCAATTTGTCACTTTGGCACATGTTGCATTCTGTATCAAAGTGTATGATCTTTCTTTTTACAGTGGGGATTTTTTTACAACAAAAATGTAAAAAGATTGCTGCATTAAAAAATTTGTTGTAAAGATCTTGACTTGACACCCCTTATTAAGATGCACCAGCCAAACGTAGCCTTGGGTTTATTGGCTTTCTGATAATTGTTCCCATGAATCATGTAGATACAAAAACCTCTGGAAGTTGGTTGGACAACATGAGGGCAGAAGTTCATTGGTTACCTTCTTGCACACCAATCAAGAACCCCATCTGTCAGCCCTGAGCCCTATTACTAGTACCAAAGGGCTGAAATATTTGATAATAAAATAATAAAATTAATAAACAATACTTACGTCTCATGGCTCAGTTTCAAGAGCCAAACAAACTCGTAATTACATATAGTTACATATGGAACTATGTATGTACATACATGTAAATTCAAATTAAGACATTATAATTTGTGATATAAGCTTTCACAAGTGCACATCACATGAGTAACACAAGAATTACACAGGCACGTAATTCAATCATAGATAAGATGATCAAAATAATGATTACATACTACAAATAAGTATGTAATCAAACCACAGATTGTACATGAGGGTTTTTGAGGGTTTTGTGTATATAAAGAGCTCTCCCACCCGCCAGGAAAATCCATCATCATCATTACTTTTAACCAAATTATCAATACACTCATCAAATCAGATAAATAGAGTCCTTGTCCTCTTTTATTAGACATTGTATATTTCTCTGATTGATTTTAAACCATTGTTAATTGTTGAAGGTCTTTTGAAGACTTCCCCTACTTCTCCAGGAGGTGATCCTTGCAGTATTGCTCAAGTTATTAAGGGAATCCAATAACTTGAGAAACTCTAAATTCACGGGAGTTCCTCTGTGTTCAGAGTCTAAAGAACTTTAACTATCACTAGGTGATATTTCCCTTGAGTCACAAACTCTAAAGTAGAGTGTTGTGGTCTTGGGCACGAAACTAGACTGTAGTTTCTACTTTCAATCCTGCTAGAAGACTCAGGTCTTGCATTGATTCCTGGAATTGTATCCAAAAACCTTTGTTTAAAGGTCATCTAACTGAAGTCAGTACGGATTTGATCCCACTGCTTCAATATCAACCTTGTTTAGTACTTCAAACAAGATTTTCACGCTGATAATAAACTCAGTTTATCATCTCCAACCTTTCTTTTAGTGATTTACTAGCCCAACAGACGTTAGCAGCTCACACCATCCCTGATCAATGGCACAAAGGCTTAAGCGCAGATGATGACAGATCTATGTGATTGATTTTGATCATTTCTATCTCTCTTTATTTGGCGCGTCAAGAATCTAACATTGATTAACTTTGCTGATATTGCACTGGATTCCATAAGTTGTTCTTATGAGAGCAATCTTGATATATTTGATTATAAAGAAAACAAACGTTCCATATGGTCTCTATATCTATATGCAAGCTGAGAGTATATAAAAGGCTCCACAAAGATAGAGTAACAGACAATATCATAAAAGAACTTCAATGAATGAGAATAAGAAGAAAAAGCTTCAACTATTTCTAGCCTTTAATCTTTCTTCCCCTTTTGTCAAAATCTTGATAGCTTTTTCTCTTTGATTTTGAAGTTCTTCACTAGCAACACACCCAGGTTTTCTTGTATGATTGGCATTCAATTCACGATCTTCTATAACAAATTCAACAGGTGCAATGCTGATGACCTTTTGTCCTGCTTGTGATTCAATTAATTCTCTTTGAAATGCCCATCCTTCCTTGGCCATTGATCTTAATTGTTTGACTAGATAAGACACTTCTGTTTTATATTTCACTCCTGGTGTAGGGACAAATGTATGAGGTCTGACGTCTGGAGTGGTTTCTTCTGTTTTTACTGTTAAATCATCACCATTTTCTTGAATTTGTTCGTTTGCTGTCTCAGGCCAATTTACTACTCTCATCAATTGTCGATCAACACCTTCAGGTAAAACAAGCTGACTGATTGCAAACTGGTTGCGTCGGATCGAACGGTAAAGTGCGTCGAGTTCTTCTGATTTGGAATGTTTCCACATTTGACAATACACAGACCAATCTAACTTTCGTCGGAATTCGCTAGCACTCGAGGTTGTCCCTGTCGTGGTTGTTGAATTCCTTGTATCATTGGCATTTGGTGTAAAATCTGTCTTGACTTTGTTGGCCTGGCACCAAGCATCAATATCAATATATCCATCTTCGACAATGTCACCATTCAGATAGTTGTGATTTTGATATTGGAATGCGGTGTACTCCTTCGGAGGTTCCAAGGTGACTGGCTCAACTGCTGGATGGACGAAAACCCAAAGCTTATTTTGTCCCTTGGCGAACGTTGTGATGCGTAAAGACTAAGATACCCAGAGGTTCACTTGGGATAAGTATCATCTTCGAATAATCTGTAAGGATGTGAGAACAAACCCTTTCAGGATATGCGGTAGTAGCATCCTCCAAAATGCGTTCCATATAACCAAGACAGATTTTGAAGACCTTGTCTCCTTCTTCATGAGAACCAAACAGAGCATCATCCATCTTCGTGATAGGAACATACTCAAAACCAAAGACACGCTGAGTATTATGATAAGCGACGAAAACACCATCCATTTGTCCAAGTCTGGCTTGGAACCTGAAGACGAATTATATAAAGAAAACTAGTAAGGACATGATCGAGAAACGAGCTAATGGATAATAGAGACTCAACTGATATTTGAGGAACGCAGAACGAATCAAATCCAGGTATTCCCGTTCAAAAGATTCAAGAGGCCCTTGCGAAGATCGGATTTGATATCCAGCTGCATTCTACCTCAGGTGAGAAATATCAGTCAGGAACACTTGCTTTAGTTTTCTTGATAGGTTGAGTAGGATTTCGACAGACATACAGCGTGGTTCAATCTATCGTGACGAATTGCGATCGTAGCTCGGGTCTTGATATCAAAAGTCCCATTCCCAGGCAGATAATCATGTTGACAATCCAGTTGAGATCTTGTCACCATCAAATTCGTCTGAGAGAACATAGCTGTTAGTTTCTGTTGATACACAAAAAATGAAGAAAACAATCCATACTTTACCAAATGCATAAGCTTCCCTGACGCGTGTCTCATCTAGATCCACCGAATCCTTGTTTTTCTTCAAAAGTTGTGAAAACTTATCATGAGGTAGCACAAAGAATTTTTCCAAAACGTGGCCCTATTTGTCAAGCGCACGCAGACAATCAGACTAGGCTTATAGAGAGATCGAACTGATATGATGTGAAAACTAACCAATGTTGATAAAATGGTGGAATCGGGGCATTCAGTGTCAGGCTCAAATGACTTGTCGGAATCAATGGAATATTTACCAGTCTGGGCGTTGTAGTTCAATAAGATCGATGCTGGCATCTTGGCGCCAGGAGTCAATTCGACTTTTTTCTGGATAAGACGAAAAAAATCATTGGCTTTCATGTGGAAAAGAGTGTACATTGAAACGTGAGGCCAAGAGTAGGTCATATTGGGATGAAAAAAACTTGCCTTGGTTGAAGTAACATTTGAAGTGAGCATGCCGACATTGAGCGGCCGGCTACCGTTCAACATGAGGTATATTTGACTAAGCGTTTGTGTCATACTACTTGTACTCCCGCAATATTTTCGTTCATTCTCATGCGCAAGGCTAGTCAGCTGTTCATCCCTTGAGCTAGTGATATAGGGTGTGAGTGCATCAAAGTTGAATTCATCTGGTGTGATTAAATCTTGTAGTCGATGATCGAAATTATACACCATTGTTCGGGGGTCTTGTAGCCAATGTACGCCTGGGTTAAACAAGACTCTCGAGAGACCATGCGCTAGAGTGGCTACTTTTGGCTGTGAAGTGGATGGAATGACAGGTTCGAATGGAATTGAGGTATAAGAAAATGAGAAGACCGCATCTGGCTTAGTGACATGGGAGTTAGAAGGTTCGGGAGCTTGTGAAGGGTCAAAGAGTGGATGGGCGGCCAAGATGTCTGTTTCTAATGTGGCTTCTACGTGTGGGTTAGGCTTTAAACGAGAAGCTTTTTGCTTTGATGTGGAAGTCTGTTTTGAATTTGAGTTTGAAGAAGAAGCTTGCTTTGAAGGTTCCGCTGTAAGTGGTGGTTGGGCATCTGTGATGGCGCTAGCTGGCTGCTTGGATTTCTTCTGGACCTTTGGGTTGAGCTTGCCCGGCGTAGGACTTTCCTTGAGCAATTTGAGGGTTTCCTCTGCTATCTTGAGTTTGATTTTCAGCCTCTTTTCTGTAGATTCTCTTCCGGTCAACCGGCCAACATTTTCTTTAGCGATTTGAAAGATAGCTGTAAGATCTAATTTCTTCTGGGATGCGGTGAGAGTGCATTGTGCATTGATTTCCTTGACAAGTTTTCGAAGATTAGATTGCTGTGGTGACCTTGGCTTACTCCTCACAGAAGTGGCCTTAGTTTTTGTTACGGGAGCTCGATGTGAAATGAATTTGTGATCTGAGTCTGTAGGAATCACTCCAGCGAGATGATTAACCGATTGCCGATGGATGTATGCCGGAGGACGTTGACTGGCGGAGGCTAGGATGATCGAGGGTAAGTTTGATCGACGAGTACAAGCGAGCATGAGTAAGGAATCGATTGAGATAGTCGCAGATATTGTTGAGAAAGTGGTTTGATAATAAAGAAGTTTTAAATGGTAAACCTTCAAGACTTGGTCAACAAAATGTCATCCAAGGTTTAATGAAAAAAGTTCAATCAGCTGACCCGTTCGACTGTTTACATGTGTAAAGACCATGTATGTAAACACCGCATGAACTTTGAATTCGGGGTATGACTGCAATCGGGTATCGCATTCAAACACAGAAAACAACTGGAAGTCCAATTGATTTGATCAAGCCTGATTTTGATTGCACCTTCAAACAATCTCACATTTCATCTTCAAAAACTTCAACCAAACCTCAAATAACATCTCCAAGGACAAGAAGATAATTCAATCAGACGCGCTGTGACCATAGGATTTATTCCTATAGCTTACAGCCAAGCACTACTCGCGTCCTCAAATGAGAGTCTCTCAAAAGGAACTGGCGAGTGTGTCTGCTATCTTAACTGAAAGCTCTAATACTCCAGGAAAACGTAAAAGGACGACCACAGAGGCAAATGTAAATCAAAGCATACTTTAGCCAAGTCCAGTGCTTCCTTTGGGCGCGTCTAAAGTCAATCCATTAATAACACGCTTTCTATCCAACAGGGTTCTTCAAGTAGACGTAATAATGGAAAAGAATCATCTTATGCTTCCAATCTACAACAAATCAAACTCGTCAAGATCGACACGGTGATCTTTGGAATGTATGAAATCAAACCTTGGTATTCATCACCTTATATCTTGGATGATTCAGATCAGCAACCTACTACACCCCAAACTAGTGGATCTTATCCAACCGATCAGAAATCACTTTCTAACAACCAGAAAAAAACTGCATCTAATTTAAATAGTATGAGACGGCTGGGGAATGGTCGCTTTATCAAGAAGAAGAAAACTCCGAAATCACAACTCAAGGACTCAGAACAGACTGTCTCATCTCAATCGGTCAATGTAGACCATGCAAATTCTCAAGACCTCACAAATGACAGAGAAGTGCTTCCCAAGAAACCAGCCAGTAATGCTCGACGACGGAACGAAAGGCCTCGTTCGGGATCGCTCTCATCTCTATCTTCGTCTATTGCATCAGACTATAAGTCTGATCCACAGCGGTCGATCAAACATTCCCCAATTTCTACTGAAATACCCGATGCGCGGGTCCGTTCGCCACGGAATCCGATGACGCCTCAAGCCACATCCAGAGTACCAACTCTTCCTCAGAATGGTAGCGAACCTCGTACATCTAACCCGATAAAATTGTTTGTATGTGATGGATGCTTTCAATATCTTTTATCATGTGAATCCTATCTGAAACACAAAGTGAGTATGATAAACGTATGACAGACACTATGAACTCTAATAACTGATTTGGATGATTTTGTAAACCTTGATTGATCATAGAAGCTTTGTCAATTTAAACATCCACCAGGACGAAAAGTGTATCAAAGAGGTGCTAGAATCATATGGGAAGTCGATGGTTCAGAAGCTAAACTATATTGCCAATGTCTTTGTCTCTTCGGCAAACTGTTTATCGACCATAAATATATATTTTTTGACGTGGAAGGATTTCATTTCTATATACTCACGGAAGCTACTTCACCTATCTTTGATCACGTCTTAGGATTCTTTTCAAAAGAGAAGATTAGTTACGATGGTTATAATTTAGCTTGTATTGTGACCTTTCCTCCTTATCAAAAAAAGGGCTATGGTACACTTTTGATCGAGTTTAGTTATGAATTAGATCGGTATTTAGCGGAACAAGAAGATCGAGTAGTTTTAGGTACACCTGAACGACCTTTATCTGAATTAGGTGCAAAGGGTTACTTGGCTTTCTGGACATCTGTCTTAGTACGATATTTTCGAAGTGTTTTCAAATCTGAAGGATATCAGAATCCAAGTAATTGTAGTGGAATGGCAAATGGACAACATAGTCGATCAACTAGAGCACATGCGTTGGAAACCGAACCTTCCGAAATTACAGTATCGTTAAAAATGAATTTAGAAGAAATTTCACGTGCAACACAACTAAGACCTGATGATGCAGCCTTTGCATTATTCACCTCAGGGTTTACACAATTAAAAGATACAAGTGACTCGGACTCTTCGGAATTGATAGTCATTACACCAGAGTTAGTTGAAGAAATTGCTAAACGGACTCGGACTCGAGAAGCAGTTTTAGATCGACAATATGTTTTATTAGATTCGGAAGGACCTAATGAGTAAAATGATGAATAGATGGGCAATTACCAAATCCTAATCAGAAAGCGTTCATTTGTCTTTTTTTGTCATTGCTTGATTGAGTATATTTTGACGAGTTTGCTTTAAAGTTGAAAGATTTGATGTACTTGTTGTATAATTGTACGTTCAGCAAGAAATGAAAGGAATCGAAGAGACAGTAGCATTTTTTTTGTTGACATCAGATTTAAGGAGTTGGGTGTTATCAGTTTTGTTGTCACGGTTTTAGTCATCAATTTTATATCCCATGTTTGTTTGGTAGTATATAGTTTTAATTTTTTTGGCTGCATCCATAAGTACTTGTTGTCATCACGGACATTTGATGAGGAGTTCCTTTCCTCAGCCCATTGAATGGCTACATGATCTCTTGATCCTTTGGCTCATAGAAGCATTGATTGAACAGAAAAAGAAGTGGCCAAATTGGCATACAGGTAGGAGGAAGCGAAGATGAAAGCAGATGGACAGTACCGCTTCATCCTCGGAGGCTACCATCTGTAGCCACGAGTTCCTTTCCGAGGAGTTGAGTCATTCTTTGTTGAATGATGATAAACAGGTTTTGGATATCACCAGGGCGGCAATCACTGCTGGCTTCATTCGCATCTATCTATGACCTGTTTACCAAATATCCAATCACTCTACCTGCCTGTTTCACTTTTCGATTTGATCTCGAATAAAATCAAAGCAAGCCTCGACTTTCTTCGAGATTTATTTGACTGCCAGTTGGTGATTATACACGGCTCATCAAATAAATCCAACCTATCACTCTCAGCAAGTGTAAGTGGTTATTGTCCAGACGCTTTCCAAGTATCATATCATTCCGGCGTTGTTCTGATCCTGCAGGCTCGCACTGATTACAGGTGTGCCGCACCCGCTATCAATCTTATCGTGATCAGTTAAACTTCTTTCCAAAAGGTTCACGGCCAAATCAACATCAAACGAAGCCCTTGAGAGCCAATTCAATCATGATTCCAACCAATATCTCTCTAGGGGATGTATCACGTCAGATTCCTGGTGATACATCATCACAAACGATGTCTTCTTCTAGCTTACCTATCACAATAAAATCACTGGCTGGGCTTGTCAAGATGAACCGTTCTCCTAACCTTCGGAATACAAATGCACATGAATTGACACCATCTGTATCATCGAGTTCTTCTGACGAATGCGAGTCACAAGTCTTATCAGATTGTGGAATCCATCTGGACGGTTCTCAATTACAACTCTGTCCCACACTAGGATTTGATTCACCTGAGAATGTCAAGGAGGGCTTTCAAAGCAAGCAGCGCCAGGCTTTGGATGACACGACCAGGGACTCTCAAATAACTTTGGTCCAGAATAAACGATTCCTGTCTAATGGACATCGCCCGCTTCGACAATCAAACCATTCACGTGTAGCTCGTTCCAAGACAAGCGATGTTGTGACGCGACATCCAATGAAGCGTCACACTTTGTTCATACAGCTGAAAGATAGGTCTCCCCAAACTGCATCGATAGATGAGTCCCCCTCTCGAAGTCCATCAGTATCATTGCCTCATAAAACAATGACAACGCCAAGCTCTAGTCGAAGCAGAACGATCTCATCCGGTCAAATTAGACCTCAAAATCATATCTCACGTGATGTAGCCATCGAATTAATGTCACAATTCTTGGATGAATTCAGTCACCTTTACACAGACTCAGAGGCATGTGCACTCTTGAAGAAATGTGGTGATTGGACTCTATTATTTGAAGTGTCTACTTTGAAATCACAAGAATTTTTTGCATTGGAATGCTTCGAAGGAGAAGATCTAGAAGATCAGAAAAGACATTCAGAACAGGTTATGGCTATGGTTTGGGATGAAGAGGAGGATGATGTATTATTGATACCGGAAAGAAAGATTACAAGTCAGGATAGGATCAGACTACAAGTGATCAAGAAACGGAAAGGACTTCAAGCTATTGCTAATCGGAGGGTCTTTCTTAATGCGTTGAAGAAAAAATGAGATCAATTATCTATCTCGTACTCTTGGACGCAGTTACTTTACATGCCATATCAAAGGTGCACAGTTAATCAAGACCGGATAATTCTCAAGGCTTTTTGAGGATCAAGACTCTTCACAAATTTGTATGAGTATTGAATATGTAGCATAAAGGGAATGGTATACATCAAGCACGGTTAGGTTAGACCATTTGAAATTGACAACAATTGGTGTGATGAAGCCAGATGTAGCCAACAAAGGCACCAACAGCCAGCTTCTATGAATCTGATGAACCAAGGTAATGGATTGGTATATTGTGCATAAAACGTAACATCATTGATTTTGTATCCAAATTGAAATTGAAATTGTATCAGCCTGTAGCATTTCTTTCAATAACTCATGATGAAAGGAATGAAGAAAAAATTGTGTACAAGGAAAACTTAATCTTGCTGGTGTATCAAGTATTCATGAGATAGCTGGACATAAAGTGATAGGAAGTTTGTTTTGTGACCAATAGATTTGATGGTTCATGAAGCTGAGAATCTTGTGAGGACTAGATTAAACTCTTGAGAGTATAACAAACTCCCCTGCCACAATATACATGGCAACAGGAGTAGGTATTTGGGTGCTTTCATAACATAGGGGGCAATTGTCCCCTTCTCAGGCAAGAAATCCCTGGAGATTAGAATCACAACTTCAGAGGACATACAATACCAGATCATATAAAACATGTGAATTGATAACGCTCACTCCCATACAAGATTTGTGGAACGCATGTTCAAAAAGGCCAATCTGACAACCTGCTGGGCAAAAAGGAACTCATTCTGGCATATCATACATGATTCATCTTGGGCGGATTGGATCTTTGAACAGTCACATCCATGTAGTTATCATGAAAGAAAGACACTTACATTGATCAGTATTTATTCATCAAACACTTGTGAGAAGATCATTTATGTATCTTTGTAAGTCATCACCCTTCACCACAGGTCTTGTGATGCGGCTTTTTCAGATCAGTTGTGCGCATGGCTTCTGTATCTTGATTTATGGTGAAGGCATTCAAGCAAGATATTTTGAAAGCTATGGTATACTTACAAGTCCATTGATGTCTCTCTGGTAAATATTCCTCAGCTACTCCAATATATGGGCTTGCCATGTTGAGTATTTTATGACAAAACTCTAATCTTCTTTGTATGATAGTCTGATTTGTGTGGTATGTACTTTTGTAGATCAAACTTGTAAGCCTCTTGATATACCTGTTGCATCTCTAGGTAAACTTGTTTGTTCAGATGTTGATCATACATCTGCAATGTGACATTGATTCCAGGCTGATAGACTCACTGATTATTTTGTGTAATGAAAAAAAAACGAATTCCAGAACGCAATGATGGGGTGTTAGCTTAGGATTCTGAAATGACCGTCTCTTGGTATTTATGCTGGGAGACTTTTTGCTACACCAAACTGATATTTTTGTGAGTGACCGGGTTTTAACAATTCCAAGTTCACTGGAAGTGAATTTGTGATTGCCAAGACCCATTTCATTGCGACCCACCTTCTCCTGATTTGTCCAAAATGACATTTGTACTTGTTGTGGGTGCCAAACATCTATGTAGTATCTGTTTTACTAGTCATAAAATTTGAGTTGGAATCCCGCCAGCTTCTTGACACTTGAGGCTTGTGCAGTCATTGACGTATCCTCAAAGTGTGAGCGTATAGCTTGCATTGCTGCGAG
>JAIFHY010000164.1:0-107024 GCA_022264835.1 Melampsora americana | reverse complement strand
TATCGTGAAGTTGTCGTTGTTTCTAGATCAATCAAAGGGAAGGTTTGTGATGACTTGCAACAAGTGTAATATAAAAAGGTAGAAAAAGGACTGCAATAAACGTTTGTTGTAGTGAAGCTGAGATGGTAATGGTAAAAGATAAACGAAGGATCTGCCTATGAAGGACTTTTGCTAGGGAGGAATGGGAATGTAGTTTGAGGACTAGAAGACTTGCAACATATAATCAGTACCAAGAGCACACATTTCATGACCTGGTTCCTTGCAGTTCTCTTCACTTGAGCAACGGCGATAACCTCCCCATGCCGTGCTCACGAAATTTCCTGAGTTAAGCTCGGTCCACGTCAGCTCGTGCATCAACTTTGTCACTCATAACTGCTCATGACAGACCTCATTCACCTTACAACCCAGTGCCCACCTTCAACTTTCTGCGCAAAGTTCCGCAACGTCGGCCCTATACTGGGGTGTTGCATCGGTGATCGCTGCGCAGCACAATGGCAGATCAGGTTGTGTGTATATCTTGAGCCCTTTCACGACGTGAGGCGCATCCAAATATAGTAACTGGTTTCGAGAAATGCCCACTGACGCACACTCTTCACAGATCAAGGCATAGTCGTTCGACTTGGCTATCGCACCAGAATACATGAAACTGAATCTTGTACATATCCCATGACGTGATTGGGTCAGGATCCTTGGAGGCTCGGCTCGTTGGGACTTGAACTATGCTGAAGGCTACAAAGGACGCTTGTCAGTTCTTGTCTGGCTTACTCAGAAATCATGGCAGCATCCTCAGTTTCGATCACCAGTCGCTGTGTTAAGATGTACCTGTCAAGATTACGTTTTGATCACATCCGAGACGATCGGCATCACTGCGGAGAACGACGACGTCAACGAGAATGGCGTGAGTTTTTGATTCTTGAAGCTGGAAAGTCACCTCACTGGGGGAAAAGCTGGAAGCCAGGTTGGACGGCCTGTAAAATATGGTCTCATGACATTTTTTTTGTGTTATCGTCCTTTCAGTGTGGCATATTTCTCATTAACTTTCAACACCTTTGCACACTTTAAGATCTCTATAACATGATATGATGTGTGAATATCATTTCATGGAATAGCACTGGCGTCTAGAGTCAGCCTGCTTCAAAATCAATTTTACTCGTCATCAGCACCTAGAAACAAGCTGTCCCAGATCATTTTTACTCTTCAACCCCATTGAATACTGAGATGGTTGTTTATTCAATTTCCCGCAACAAGTTCCTAAGCTCAATCTTTTCTTCTTCAAAAAAAGTGTTTTGCACAAATTGGATCATTTGATTATTCAGATTTAATTTTTGGGAAGTGATTGTCAAAATTGGACCCGCAATGTTGCAGAAATATGTATGAAACTGTTGTCATCAACACAGAAACCATTCATAGCATTAAGAATGAGAAGATAATGACATTTCTTATCAATTAATCCAATATTGATCCATGCAATTTGACCGAACAACATGAGATTCTCTAACAAGCATAACCATTGCCTTTATGGTCAGCAGTCTTTGACTGACTGCATTCAGACGTGCGGAACATGATTACCTCAATTAACACGCTTTGAAATGTTCCAATAGCAGAAATCATAGCAAGAGAAGCTTGCATCATTTGATGGGATCATGGTTGAGCTGTCATCTTTGATCAAGTCTGGTTTGTGTCTTACACAGGCATTTTTGCCAGCGTCGGTATATGGACCGTATGTTTGCTGAGCATAGGCTAACTTTCACTATAAGCATTTCGATTGTACTGAGACATGCAAGCTCCGCACTCGGTTCTATCCCGAAACCCGGTCAAAAAAAAATTTGTAACTCAGCCCACCAAAAAATTATATCAACAAATCGAAGGATGATATCAAGATTTCTTACTTCAAGAAGGTTCTATTCGGATCTTCACTCGTTCAAAAACTATAGCACAAATTCAACCAATACTCAAAATTCTCAAACTTTTATCGAAAAGATCGTTCAACGTTATGCGGTAGATGTACCGGCTGATAAAAAAATTAGAGCTGGTGATTATGTGATGCTTAAGCCTGAACGTGAGTCTTACTATCGGAAAAGAAACAATCAGATTACTTTGAGAAAACACCTGACTTGGTTTTGTTTTTTATTCATTCAATATAATTTGGTATAGATGTGATGACAGTCCGTAAATTCAAACATACTCTATCTTCATGCCATTCTCATCTCTGAACTTAGATTCCTTGAATTCTCATTTTAGCATGATAACACAGCTCCAGTTATCTCTAAATTCAAATCGATTGGTGCATCTAAACCTTCAAATCCACGTCAATTAGTTTTCACCATCGATCATGATGTTCAGAATAAATCACCTGCTAATCTTAAGAAATATTCAAATATTGAACAATTCGCACATCTGCATGATATCGATTTTTACCCACCTGGGCGTGGTATCGGGGTAAGAGATCTCATCTGGCATGATTTAACGTGGTGTGATTCATATTGATCCTTATGTTTGTTTTGGTTGTATTTGTCTGGATCGTTGCAGCATCAAATTATGATCGAGGAAGGATACGCTTTTCCCGGTGGACTTATGGTCGGTAAGCCAGGTCCACAACCTAGAAAATACGCGTCGCACTCCTTGATGAAACACTGATACCTTCTATTCGACTTTATAGCTTCTGACTCTCATAGTAATATGTATGGTGGCGTAGGATGTGTAGGCACTCCAATTGTCAGGACTGATGCAGCGTAGGTCAGAAAAAATCCTCAGAGAATCATTACGTCTTCCTGTGGTTTTGTTCGATTGTAATAACTCTTCTTTTGAAAATCACAGGGCAATTTGGGCAACTGAAAGGACATGGTGGCAAGTACCTGAAATTATCAAAGTCGAATTTACAGGCAAGTTACCCAAAGGTATTGTGGGAAAGGACGTGATAGTAGCTCTATGTGGATATTTCAATAAGACGACGTTTTGAATTCGGCGATTGAGTTTGTTGGAGAAGGTGTAGAGTCTTTAGCCATTGATGAACGACTAGCGATCTCAAATATGACCACCGAGTGGGGCGCTTTGGCCGGGGTATTTCCAATAGATAACCAGTTAATTAAATATTATCAAACTTTACTAAAGAAACGAGAATTATCAACTTTTATCAAAAGTAACTCAATTCCCTCACCTGGTAGTGTACATCCAAGATTAAATGAAACTCGAGTGAATAAATTACGAGAACTTTCGAACGAATTGAAGCCAGATCCGGGTGCTTATTATTCAAAGACACTCACTCTTGATCTCAGTACTCTCGTCCCACACGTCTCTGGACCTAACTCCGTCAAAGTTTCAACTCCATTACCAACTTTAGAATCTCATAATATCAAGATCAACAAAGCTTATCTCTTGTCTTGTACGAATGCAAGAGCTTCGGATTTCAAAGCTGCTGCTGAAGTTATGAAGGGAAAAAAGGTAGCACCCGGCGTTGAATTTTACGTAGCCGCTGCTTCTTCTATGGTACAAGCCGAAGCGGAATCTACTGGTGATTGGGCTACTCTGGTCGAAGCGGGTGCGAAGATCTTACCAGCGGGTTGTGGTCCATGTATTGGTTTAGGAGTGGGATTATTACAAGATGGAGAAGTAGGTATAAGTGCTACCAATCGAAATTATAAGGGTCGTATGGGTAGCCCCAATGCTTTGGCCTACCTTTCTAGTCCAGCTGTTGCGGCGGCGAGTGCAATTGCGGGTAAGATCTGTGGACCAGAAGCTCTTGATAAAGCACAAGCTACCGTTGCTTCTCGCGCACCACTCATAAAAACTGTCCTACATTCTAAGCCAACCAAGACTGTGGAGTCAACTACTAATTTGAAATCATCAACCTCTGGAGATCAATTATTACCATCTTTCCCTTCGACGTTTTCTGGACCGCTGCTATTCGCACCCCATGACAATATCAACACCGATGGTATATATCCTGGGAAATATACATATCAAGATGGTTCGTTCCATTAAGCGCTTGATGAGCGCTGTGATCTCCATGTCAGATTTTATTTAAGCTTAGTCTGACATGTTCTGAAATTTTAGACATTACCCCATCTCAGCAAGCAGAAGTCGTGATGGAAAACTATAATTCTACCTTCGCGAGCACTGTCTCAGAACTATTCCCCATCACACCTACCACAACTCCAGCACCCACAAATACGACCCAAAGGGCTCAACAAAGTACTAAAACGGGAAAAGGAGTAATCCTAGCCTCATGTTATAACTTTGGAACAGGATCATCAAGAGAACAAGCAGCAACAGCCTTGAAACATGCAGGTATTCCAGTAGTGATTGCCGGTAGTTTTGGTGATATTTTTAAACGGAATTCGATTAATAATGGATTGATCTGTTTAGAGTGTCCTGAATTGATTGAAGATCTGAAAAAAGATTCGGGCGAGTCGCTCAAGACTGATTGGGAACTCAGTCTAGAATCTAGCACTGGTAAGGTCGTGATCAAGAAAGATGGACAAGAGAAGGTTTATTGGACTAAGGCGGCTGTGGGTCAATCAGTTCAAGAGATGTGAGTTTCCTTGTTTTGCCAAGTATTAGTCAACCTTTGCGTTGATGACTGAGTATATTTTCTAATGTAGATTTTTGGCTGGTGGATTGGAGGGATGGGTGCGAGAACGTATTTAGAAGTCAAACCAAGTTCAAGAGATTCAAAATCAGAATTCTCTCTTGGCTTAGAAATAATTTTTGCATTGATTGATCCTTGAAGAATTACAAGAAAGATGAGGCTTTGTTGGTTGCATTTCTTTGTGATTTTCAAAGAGTTCAAAACACACTGGCCACGTTGACCACAGATAAGTGGCCACTCTACAAAAGTATCCTTCAGACTACAAAAAAGACCTCCAGACTTTTATTGGAAAGATTATATTCTTCTTGAAATGTATCGTGATTCCCCATCCTAAACCCAAGATCTTTGATAGTTTTGGGGAAGATCCAATAGTGTCTGTCTTATTAATTAAGTGGTAAAAGATTCCCCAAACTCAATCCACATACAGATGCTGATAAGACTTGGCTTGAATAGCCCAATGCAAGAGAAGCTTCAATGATACTTTAGTACAGTAGCTAGGTTGTTGAGTAAGAGCTTCCACACTCACATTCTAGTATGATATAGAATGAACTTTACTCAAGCACACATAAACCAAAGTAGGTATTGTACTATGCGAGTCTTGACAGATGCCCCATGATGCACCCTAACCCGACTACCGCATCAGTCACTGCATATAGCATGATGTGGTCCACACTGCACACAATGATTTTTGTAATTTTGTGAGTCCAAAATTGGAGAAAGTTGCAATCACCAAAATATATTCTTGGTGCTATCCCGCCACAAAAGTCCTATTGGAATGTAAGTCTTAGTTCAACTGCATCAGAACTAAGATACCTAGATTCCAATCTTAACAAAACAAAATATGTTTTGGATAGTTTTCAGTGAGTAAGCCCCTTTGAGAAGTAAGACAAAGGAAAAGGCACTGCATATCCAAATGCACTCAATTTCCTGAATAGATTTGAGAAAAGGGTTATTTAACTACTTCAGACATCAAATATGAGCTTCAGAGTTCACTAAGATTAAGGGTATACAAATATGATTTCTGTCAATCTTCTGAGAGGTTAACAGAAAACTTTCCACAACAGAATAAACCTGAATTTGAGTGGGTCAGACAAATATTTGGAGTATCAGAACCCCAGGTCTCAACAAAATTCTCTCCAAAAGGCAAATTTTAGCAGGATGTGCCAATAATTTCCGGGCAATGTGCAAATATCCAGACTGCCAGAGTCCCAGATCCCGACACAACTTGGGTTTCTGACAGTGTGAGAAATGTTTTGTCAATTTCTCTGGATTTGACAGAAATCATATTTGTATACCCTGATTGTATATCTTAAACTAGTTGAAGTAGTTAAAGTTCAACTGGAGATGGCTCAAATTCACAATGCACTTTTTGGCAAAAAATCTTTAAGCTGGGTTAAATTGGACCCAGCCTGAAGATTTTCTTTAGCCAACTTTACCCACACCTTGTCACTCAATCTTAACTTAATTTGCTCTGCAATACACATCCTTAGCTTCAACTTTGATTTCCATCCAGACCATACCTCATTTCCATCTTCAATCACAATCAACCTTACTTTATGAGTCTTGCACCTCTAACTTCAACTTCCATAAATACCATATCTAGTCCTTGTTTGCAATTGAATTAAATATTCCCTAAATCTATCTTCTCATCATAACCATAACCATCTACCACCCCATGCAATCCCCTTCTTTCCTAATGATTCCTTGTTTTTGTTCACCTATCATCATCTCTAGCAAAGCAATCATTTTGTAAAACTGTTGTATTTGTGTTTGGAAGTGAGAAATTCAGTTGATCTCAATAAATGATAGACTGATGATACAAAAGCCAATTTGATCATCAGAGTGATCAAAAACACAGGCCTCCAATGCAAAGAGCTCAATTGATTATATATTGATTACAAATTTGGAGCATATGATTGGTTAAAAGACATGAAAATACTGGCTGCTTATATTTTGCCTCTTGCTAATTGTTGCCCTCACAACAGCCATTTAGGGGGAAGAATTCTTCTGCCCAAAACCAGTTTTTGAAAGATATGAAGTTGAGCAGGAGGAATCTTCCACCCACACCATCACAATACAGCTGGGTGGAAGAGCTCTTCCACCCAAAGGCATATTTCAGAAGGTGTGATTTGGGTGTAAGATTTCAACCATCTGCCCGTCATTTTAGCAGTGTTTTAGGCAAAAAAAGTGGGATCTGGATTCATCCCGCCCTCACTGGACTAGGATCCAAAATGAAGGGGTTTGGTGTCAAATGAGCTCTGGGACTGAATTTTGGCCAAATATCTGACAGTGCATCTGTTGGATCTGGATTTTAGAGAGGGCCATGGAGCCACCCAGCCCCTGGATAGTCTAGCCAGTTTGGTATTTGCACATGAAGGTTCAACAAATTACCTGTAGTTGGATACCTGATAGATATTTTGAGTTGCTCCAGACACACTTCTAGGACTTCTACAATTGACAAAAAATGTTTACTTCCCAGAGAATCAGGCCAGGACAAGAACCTACCCAACAGTGTTGGTTGAGATTCTGTACTTCAGGCATTCTGTCTCCTCTTGAATTTTCTTCATGGAAATTAAATACCTACCATTAACTGAAATGGGGCTATGGTGAAATCTTGTTTTGGGACACCATGTAGAGGAATGAGATCACTGCATCACCTTGCAAATTCCTCTGATCCCATCAAGCAACTCCAGACTCAAAGCTGGAACAATCCTCAAATACCCAGATGAGGCTCTCCAGATGCTGGATTTGAGTATATTTGATGAATCACACTGGTTTATCTACCAGCAAGTGGATCAGGACTAAGTCAAACAAAAATCTGAACTTGAGACAATGGTATTCCAAGGAATGAAAAAAATGAACAACAAACTCTGAGGCGCCTTGAGCTGAGCTCATCATTTATTGCACTAGATCAATTGTAAAATCTGAACCTAAGCTAGGTGATGTCAGTTTACACTGTTTTTTCACAAGCAGAGGAATAGACACCTCAAGGGAGCATCTTCTGTTCATGACAAACTACAATCTCTTTCTTTGAAAGAAGAGAAAGAGTTAGACGGGTTGATGTATGTTATTCAATTTTATAATTTACCAAACTTCATAAAGTCCTAGAGAGGCTCATACTTCCTCCAAGGGGGGACTTTGCTAGGCCTAACAACTCACCATTTTTGTCAATGTCCATTTTAAAACCTTCATTGAAAAGGTTTACCCAATACTTTGGTACAACACAAAAGGAACCCCCATCAGGTGTGCCTCTAGACTTTGGTGTCCCAAAACAAGATTGCTTAGCCTCAGCCCCATCTCAGTCAACGGTAGATCTTTGATCTCCATGAAGAAGCCATCACAACTTCACGTTCAAGAGGAGACAGAATGCCTCAAGTACAGCGTCGAACTCAAAGCTGTTGGGTAGGTTCTAATCTTGGCCTGATTCTGACCATGGATTAAGTCTGATGATTACTTCTGAGGAGCATGAGTGAGAAGTGATGTTGTGTTTTTACTTTTAAGTTTAGCTTGCTTTGTGCTAAATAAATTTGAAGTTGACCACATTTGAGCCTGCACAAATTTCACATTGGCAGTTAGGGTTCAAAGTTGAAAAAAGTATGACCTCACCCGGTCCCGATATAGTGTATTCGGTGATACCCGGCTGACAGTCCATTCAATTCGTGAAAAAAAAGTTTGTAAAACCCCAGGACCAACGAAGCTCAGCAAGATTGGACTTATACGACCTTGGAAATTCAAACCTGATGTCATCCACTCCTCGAGCCCTTCTCAAATCTGTGTCCTTCCATCAACCGTCTAGAAGACTACATCGTTATCGTTGGTCAAGTTCCTCAAAAGCTCTACAATTATCACCATCTACACCAATCGCATCTTCCTCAAGCCTTGGCACTCGTAGAACTTACGCTACTAATTCCGAAGAAACTGAAGATCAAAAGAAACAACGTGAACAATTCGAAGAACGTCGTCGGCAGCGTCAAAAACAACATCAGGGGAATCAGGATGATCACATTGCACCTGGTACTTCTCCATGGGCACGGTTTATGGATGTACTGAAAAGCGAGTATGCAAAGAGTCAGGAAATGCAGGTTTGCAATTATTTACTACTGTTGAGCTCATCATTGTGAATTCAGATGCAATATCTGATCACCATGATTCTTAGGAAAATGTACGTGAGCTCACGGGTACGGCTCAAGGTTTAAAGGATTCCGAAGCGGCTCAGAAAATGAGAGAAGCCTATACAGCCCTAAGATTGCAAACCTTAATCAAAGAGAATCCACGTTTAGCAGCTATGGCGTCATCACTTTCAACCACAGGTCGATCTGTCTCAGATGCTGTTAATAAAGCTGCTCGAGAAATAGAAGACAGTCGATTGGTACAAGCCGCCAAGAAAGTGACCGCTGAACTTGATCGAAGGATCGGTGAACCTATTCGACAAACCGAGGTTTATAAGGTTGTGGAAGATACAGTTGATTTTAGCCAGGGAGCATTGAGATATGGTGGTTATATTGAAAAGGACGAACGACGAAGGAAACGTCAGAAGCGATTAGAGCGCCTTGGGAAAGCTAATAAAGGACTTGGTGTACCTGGTGGTCCGGGAAGTGAGGTAGACTTGGCCAAAACAGAAGCTAAGACTACCACTCCTGATGGTTCAACTGAATCAAGCACAGCAGGTTCAACGGATACCATGACCGAGGGATCGAATAAACCTTCACAATTTCCCGAAAATCCTGAAGCTCCACCAGCTCTTGTACTTCATGCTACAGCCAATCAAGAATCCGAAAACGAAGCACGTTCAACAAAATCTAGATTAGCTTCAATCACCCCAGAACCAATCCTAAAAGCATGGACCAATTTTCAAAACACATATGAAGATTCAGACAATCCGGTCATTGCATCTATGCGTACTGTAACAGGAGCGATTGGGAGATTGTTTGATGAAACAGAAACAGCTAAAGTGGTCAGATTAATCAAAGAGATTGACCCGAGTTTCGAATACGATGGGTTTTTAAGAGATTTACGTGAATATATCGTACCTGAGATTGTAGATGCTTATGTAGATGCGGATTTGAAAATTTTGAAACTTTGGACAAGTGAAGGGGTCAGAATCTCTCATGTTTATGTTATCCATCATCCTGCATTTGATTCTTCTGACTGGCGTGTGTGATTCGGTAGGCGTATAATGTGATTACAGCACCTATGCAAACTTACCTACAGCGTGGACTACGGCCTGAAAACCAAGTGATCGACTTGAAGGGTATTGATGTGAGTTTCCATCCTCTTTCTTTGAATCACTACTGCTGGTCATCGGCCTTCACTCTTCAATGTCAAATCATAATGTTTGGTCGTTGACTTAAATTTTCTTTCTGCAAAAAGATCATGTCAGCGAAGGTACTCCAAGAGAGAGAACTCCCAGTGTTTGTAATTGCATTTAGGACACATGAGATCAATTGCTTTACGAATCCAGGAAGTGGAAAGGTAGAAGTAGGTAACCCAGATCAAATTGAACAAGTACAGTATGTGATTGTGATGACAAGAGAAGCAGAACAATGTGGGAATGAGATCACAGGGGGTTGGAAAGTAATTGATATGGCTAGGAGAAGTTCAGTTGCATTTTTATGATGGTTGGAAACCAAAGTTGATTTTTATGAGCGGATTTTTAGAGAGGGTTGTTTTGTTTGTTAAGATAGCGGTGGAACTACATGTCAACTCTTTCAGAAAAGAACTGTGTCTACGATAGTCGTGGAGCGTGGTACTTCAGACTGTTCCTCAGTTCAATCTAGATGATAAGGTTTTGTGAGAGTGGCAACAGAAGATCAAACCTGTGAGCAAAAGAGTTAACATCTTGAAACCAGGTTTCTACAATTCTTGTTTCAAATCCCTTGCCAATGATCTGTTAGAGTCTTGTGGGCAAAATTCCACTTGCAAGCTATCCAATCTGGGGGCAAGCGAATAAGAAGATGTAAAACTCGAGCTCGGTACCAGGTCAATGAAGCTTGAACACCTCATCACTTGTGTAACGTGTTTACCAGATGTTAAGCGCCAGAGTGCAGCTTGAAGTTGGACAGAAAGAAGGGAAACTCTTGGCTGACAGGCTTCTGGCTCAAGACACCCCTAGGGTCAAATAGAATGATTTGTATGAGAATGCAGTAGAAAAAGGTGTGAATGATAGGAACAGTGATGCGGTTCAAAAGAGGTGATTAGAGTAGAAAGACCTTTGAACGATCAAGTCTATTGGGGAAATTCCTATGCTTGCTGTGATCACAACGGCTTCGTCAGACGTGCATGTCCAAGGGTCCGACTCAAGCCTCTATCAGATGGATCGTGTCGCAATGGCAAAGTGGGATTGAAGGAAATGGAAAAGCAGCTGAAAGTTAACAGGGCAATGATGGATCTTGGTTGTTGTATAGGTAGGTAAGACTGGGTTCAATGCAAGGTGTCCTAACGACTGATATGGCGCAGAATGATTGACCATGTCAAGCATCACATTCAGAACCCTGTGGACTGGTGTACCCACTAGGGCCTGCATCCCGTTACGTGGTAGGCCCTACGCGAAATAGCAATGGGGTTTTCAGAACTGTTTTGTTCTTGCCACCTTCTTGCAGCCGGCTTGCTGAGGATCATTAGCGACACCGATTGTATAAATAGCGAAAGTACAACAACATCTGATTCCTCACTCCATTTTTTTCTTCATTTGTCAAATTTTCTTCTAAAAAATCGACCATTTCTGTCTCTAACTGTAAATAAATCACTTTCAACTCTGCTTTCTCTCCTCAATATGTTCATAACACCTGTATTCATCGCTGTCTGTCAACTCTTGTTGTATTTGTCAACTGCTCAAGCTGCATTACCTGATTCGAAAGCTAAAATTGGTCCAGCTTCAGCCTCAGGCCCTACACGCGTCGTCCTAGATTACGGTGATTTCACTGGAAAAGATCAAGGTGGAGTACACAGCTGGACTTCAGTCCCTTTCGTGAGCAATTCCTCAGCTCGAAAGAATCAATTCATGGATCATTGACCTTTAGTCATTCTGATTTTAGGCCGAACCACCACTCGGCCCAAGACGTTTTGCATCCCCAGTTGCTCCCATCAAAAAATACCCAAACTACGACGCTACTGTCAGTCGACACCTTCCCTATCTCTTGGGCTACGTTAAAGCTTAGACGCTGATAATCGTGTCGCGCGGCCAATGTTACTAGAAACCCTCAATCGGCTGTCCTACTACTGACCCTCTAGCCGGTTCAGATGCGTCTACAGTCGTGCGAATCTTGAGATCACTCCCGATAGGTGTGGTACCCGCTCAGAGGACTAGCGCAGGTCAAGAAGACTGTTTAACACTTGATGTACGTATTGCAGTGGAATCTACACACTCAACTTCCTGCTGATCCCATTGGAACTCTCTAGATCATCAAGCCCTCAGGTTCACCCAGCGATGCCAAGCTACCCGTGATTTTCTGGATACGTGAGTGCTTTGTACATCGATGCCGAACCATACCTAAAGGTTGACGTTCTTCTTTCCTTTCGTCAGCTGAGGAATCCTCAAACACAAACAGTCCAACTGGTTTGATGAATCGCGCGAAATCGACACAAAAACCATTCATTTGGGTTTCAGTAAACTGGAGAAAATATGTACGTGATCATCATTCCAATACTGAAAGATAAGACTCTAAAGACTTGCTTCCCTCGCAGGCTTTTGGATTCCTGGGTGGGAAAGAAATTGCTGCCGCTGACGCCGCCAATCTCGGATTAAAGGACCAAAGATTAGCAATGGAATGGGTCCAAGTAGGCTCAATAAAATAACCTTCCCTTCATATTAAACTGATCTTATCATTTCGTCCTGTCATTCCTGACCAATTCAGAAATATATTGCAAACTTTGGCGGAGACCCAAAAAGAGTAACTCTCTATGGATCTAATTGTGTGTCATTCTTTAACCACTACAAACTCATTCATAACTCTGAATCTTTCATATCACATCTTTTTAGTGGGATCTATGGCTGTGTCTCATCACTTGGTGGCATTCAATGGACGGCACAACAACTTGTTTCACGCTGCGATCCTCGGGGGAGCGGTAGCTGTTCCTAGTCCTCGTGAGCAGACTATGACCCCTTTTAGTCACTTGATATAGGAGGAAGACTGATTTGCCATCATTCAGCCGTCCTGGACGGCCAGAAAACTTATGACAAGTTTACTCAGGCCGCCGGTTGCCCCATTGGACCAGGGTCACTCGCCTGCTTGCGTCAAGCTCCCTTCCAGAAACTCATGTGGGTCATCAAAACCTCATCACACCTGACATGAAAGTCGCTGACTGTGAGAATAAATCTATCAGCGCGGCCGGAAATACCTTCCCAGGACTGTTTGCAGTCGACCGATACCCACTCCCATTCCACACCGTTGTGGATGGAAAGTTCCTCACAGCATCTATTGAAACGTTAGCCAAGGCAGGAAAAGGTAAGTTCACAAATTGTCTTTCTCCAGTTGATTTTTTTGACCTTTGATTTATTACAGTCGCCAAGGTTCCTGTCATCATAGGAGCTGTTGAGGACTCAGGAACGGTGGACACCTTGGTTGAAGCAGCTCACATTTTTGATGAAGCTGGTGTCACTGACTGTGAGCTTCAACATAATCTTGTTAGACTTAATTTAGAGATGATCATACTCAAAATTTATTGCTTTATTAGGGTTGAAGAGAGTCCTCCCCGGTTCCCAGCCTGAACAGCTTTCTCATCTTCTGACTCTCTACCCACCCAACCCTTCTGCGGGATCACCTTTTGATACTGGATTTTTCAACGTCTTGAGTCCTGTATCTAAGCAAATGGCAGCGATGTTTGGAGATCTAGCCTTCCAAGTATGATCTCACACTTTCAATCGACACATTCATGCCAATCTCACTTACATCATTCTGTCATAGGGAATCCGACGATACTTCACACAGGCCATCCAGGCCTCCACCACTGTTTATGGTTTCATCGACCACGGCTTCAAAGGGACTCCATACCTGGGTAAATCCATTGTTTCTAAATCTGAGATGCACATGGACCGTGAACGTTGACAGTCTTTACATCGATGACATGACAGGTTCATTCTTCGGCGCGAACACCGTGAGTGCCTTGAGCACCCGAAGCTCTCCCCGAAGTGAAGACATTCAAGATCGATACCTCTCATTTGTTTACACCCAAGACCCCAACCATAAGGGTTCAACTGTTCAATGGCCCAAGTATGGACCACGCTCAGAACTGTTACAATTTACAGACGATGGCGCGGACAGGGTTGTGCCTGATAATTTCAGACAAGCACAGATTAGTTATTACATCACTAACCTTATGGGGGATAGTACCAAAGGACATTAGTCGGATCTTGTTGTCTTTGTCGTCTCACAATCGTCAATTAGACGTTTTATTCTCAGACATCTTCTCTTGAAGATGCTTTCATTCAAACGCCAATTGTAGCCTAGATAGACCTTCATATTTTTACCCTCCTGTACACATACCCTTTTGGATTTTTCCTATAACGAGCTCGGTCTTTGCATATGTATGTGTCACTCTTGATCAGTAATGTTTTGTATGTCAATCTGTCATGATCTCTAAAGACTCTGGATTTGTCAAACTCCAATCTGTCATAAAATCGATTGCGATATATCTGTCCACATCGTCATAACACCTCAAGCTTCATGTTTCACAAAACAACTTCAAAACTAAGCAAGATTTTTACGTCAAGATCTTCTTATATGCACGTGAAGCTTATAAGCATAGCGAAAAGAAAAAATGAGTTTTGCTTCCTTGCTTTGAGAATAACCCATCACGCAATGTTTTGGAGCAGTGGATCTTGCGCGCAGATACGATTTCATCGCTTCTATTGTTTTTGATAGATTTATAACTTCTGGCCCATGCCAGAGAGTTTTGGGAGTAAAACCATTTCAATTTTAGTATCATTCGCAATGAGCATTTTTGGACTCTTGTTTTTGTTTATCTAAGAGTTGGTGTGCAATCATCAGATTTCCCTGGCGTAAATTTATAGCCTTCTATAGGGCTGCTGCATGACACACATGTGCAAATGGCTTTTGCTACAATTGTGTCTTGGTGGTGATTTTGGGCGAGGCAAAGCCACACGACCTCCCATCTAAAAAAAGACGTGGGTGCAAGCAAATTTTAACCTTTGAAGTTTTGCAACTTTCCTTTCGACGATATTTATACTGATTTCTTCTCATAATATGGAAGGAGGTCTTTTCACGAGGTTTTCATTTGTGAGCAGACTCATTAGACATCCAATGCAGAGGACATGAAATTCGCAAAAAAAATGGGAAGCATGACCGTTTTGAGAACGATCGATCGTAGCCGATCTGCGAGGAATTTGGGGTAAACTCGGTAGATCTCGGTCTCGTATCGAG
This sequence comes from Melampsora americana, assembly GCA_022264835.1. Taxonomy (NCBI): domain Eukaryota; kingdom Fungi; phylum Basidiomycota; class Pucciniomycetes; order Pucciniales; family Melampsoraceae; genus Melampsora; species Melampsora americana. The sequence continues at coordinate 92,057 of JAIFHY010000164.1, read as the reverse complement.
CCCGGTGGATCACTTTCCTCGTCTCGGATAGAAATCCGATGTCCACAGTCGGATCTTCGGACCACTTATGAAACAAAACTTTTCGCTGTCAACTTTTTTATTCTGTCCAACTTTCTCAACAAACAAGCATGGCTACTCATATTCGTCAAGTATTTGCAAATAAAGCTGCCCAAAACTTACCTGTTTTCGTTACCTTTCTTACAGCAGGTAAGCCTTCAAAGTCTTTCCAACTTTTGGGGCTTCTGTTATGTTGTCACACAATCTTTCGAAAAAAAAAATACTGACCTGATTCTTTTGTGGGTTGCCAGGTTTCCCGCATCCGAAATATACCGTACCATTGTTATTAGCTCTAGAAGCGGGTGGTGCCGATATACTAGAACTTGGAATTCCTTTTAGTGATCCATTAGCAGATGGAGTAGTAATTCAAGATAGTAACAATGTGAGTCAAATGCCACTTTCATATGAGACCCCTTCTCTATCGATGTATGTGAATGTGAACCTGACTTGTGAATCTTTCATAGATCGCGCTGAGTCATAATGTGAACTATACTACAAGTTTGGGTTATGTCAAGGAAGCAAGAAAACAGGGACTCAAGGCACCTGTCATTCTCATGGGTAATCATTGCATCTCTTTCAGGATTCATTGAATACATATACTGACGATTTGGTGTGATATGTTATGCAGGTTACTATAACCCCCTCATGTCTTATGGTGAACAATTAGCTGTTTCAGAAGCGAAAGAAGCTGGAGCAAATGGGTTTATTGTGGTCGATCTACCTCCCGAAGAAGCCATCAAATTCAGAAAGATTTGTACCTCTTCAGGGTTTGCTTATTCTTCTCCTAAGGATCTTCCTTTAAGAGCTAATCTGATACTTTTAAATTCGTACCTTGTAGGCTTAGCTATGTACCTCTCATCGCTCCTTCGACATCAGATTCTCGCATCACTTTTCTCACCTCGATAGCCGATTCATTTGTCTATGTTGTCTCGAAAGTGAGCATCACAATACATATCGTATTCTAATCCTACTAGTACCATAACTTTCCGGAACTCACAATACGGCTCAATTTCTAGATGGGAACAACTGGAGCATCAAATGCGGTCGAATCTTCTCTACCCCAACTCGTTTCTCGAGTACGATCTCTAGCCACCGATGCCCCTGAAGGACCTGTGCCTCTAGCTGTAGGATTTGGTGTTTCTACTCCAGCCCATTTCGATGAAGTCGGGGCTGTAGCAGATGGAGTAGTGATTGGTTCTAAACTTTTGACTTTTCTTAAAGGACAAGAAGGTGATCAAGTGATCAATGCAGCCAAATCGTTCTGTGAAGAGATCTGCGGGGGCAAATCAGGCCGAAAACGCATCGAATCACCCTCAACAGTACGACCCACAAGTGGTAAACAAACCATCAATGGATCTACAGCACATTCTGATACTCAAAACTCATCGGCTTATCGATTTGGAGAATTCGGCGGCCAATATGTTCCAGAATCATTAGTAGATTGTTTAGTCGAACTTGAAGCATGTCATAAAGCTGCCAAAGCAGATCCAAGCTTCCAAGCCGAATTTAAAAGTTATTATGGTTATATGAATCGACCATCGGGATTATACTATGCAAAAAGGTTAACTGAAAAAATTGGAGGCGCAAAGATATGGTTTAAACGTGAAGATCTAAACCATACTGGATCTCATAAGATCAATAATGCAGTGGGTCAAGCTCTTCTAGCTATGAGACTTGGTAAGAAACGCATCATTGCAGAAACTGGTGCGGGTCAACATGGTGTCGCGACTGCTACCGTTTGTGCCAAATTCGGATTAGAGTGTGTGGTTTATATGGGAGCAGAAGATGCACGACGTCAAGCTTTGAACGTTTTCAGGATGAAGATGTTAGGAGCTAAAGTGATAGCGGTTACAAGTGGAAGTCAAACACTCAAAGATGCAATCAGTTGAGTACCTCGGCCTTCTCTTCCAAATAATCGCCTTTTCTTCGTTTGTTTCACTTAAATTATGAATATATGATCTAGATGAGGCCATGCGTGATTGGGTGACGAATTTGAGCACGACACATTATCTTGTTGGCTCGGCTATCGGACCACATCCGTTTCCTACCATTGTTCGTGACTTCCAAAGCGTGATTGGGAATGAGATCAAGGAACAGATGCAAGTTCAGATTGGAGGCCTTCCGGATGCAGTTATTGCATGTGTTGGAGGTGGTAGCAATGCCATTGGGTCAGTAGTGCAATACATTTCCTGCTTTTCTATATAACAAATTGACTAATATGAACTATCGGGTCTTGTAGAACATTCTATTCATTTTTACCAGACAAATCAGTACGCTTAATCGGCGTTGAAGCCGGTGGTTCTGGTACTTCAGGCCATGAACATTCAGCCACATTGAGTAAAGGAACCAAAGGAGTTTTACATGGAGTCTTGACTTATATCTTACAATCATCAGATGGACAAATCTCAGAAACGCATTCAATTTCAGCTGGACTTGATTACCCAGGAGTCGGACCTGAACATGCTTATTTAAAAGATGCAGGTAGAGCTGAATACCGAGTGGCTACTGATGCTGAAGCTCTGAAAGGGTTCAGAATGTGTGTTGAACAAGAAGGAATTATTCCTGCTTTGGAAACTGCCCATGCAGTTTGGACTACGGCAGATGTGGCTCGTGAATTAGGAAAGGATGCGAACATCGTGATGGTATGTTTTATTAAATATTTACATTAGATCATGATTGATAATGATAAATTGATACAATTTTTCTTTCTTAGTGCCTGTCGGGAAGAGGAGATAAAGATGTAGAACAGATTGCTCAACAATTGCCTAAGTTTGCCGATGAGCTAGATTGGCATATCGCATAATTTTTGACCTATGGTAAAAAACCCTATCAGAAGAAGGATCAAAAATATGCATTATACAAGCCTGTGTATATATCATAGACAAAGAATCGTTATATCCCCGTTACAATTGCAAAGTGATCTGTGGAATTGATAAGAAATTAAGCAAGTTACTTTTACTGATCTGATCCATCATATACATCTTCCTGAGTCATGATCATGAGTGATAAAACATATTCCTATGAGAAAAGGTTGCCTGAAGTGAACTCGAAGAAGAGCGATCTTCAGAACAAGTGGCTTTGGTTGATACGTTCTATCAACTTTCAAGTGAGAGTCTGAATCGAAGGAAATGATGGTTTGTCATTCGTTCAAAGCAAACGTGAGACTGTTCACATAGTATCTTCATCTTGTGCCTTTAAGCTCTTTCACTTTTGATTTGTCTATTATCAACAGATGATAGATTAAACAAACCACTGGACAAGTGCGAGAGGTTTGACTAAATTTCGAGTGAACAGAAATAGCCAAATAGTAATTACCAAATTGTAGATGTTTTTCAAAAATTGAAACCTCAACAATCAGAAAATTCAGATTGAACCACAATTACCCTAGCTCATCTGTATCTCTTTGAGGGAATAGAAAGAATGGTACATTGTCTCTTTATCTGCCACAGACTTGCAAAACGACGTCAACGATTCAATCAAGCCATATATAAACTTCATATACGAGAATCGACTGTTAAACTCAAAGAGCCTAGGTCTTCGAATAGATTTCCAGATGCTGCAGGAAAAACATGGCGCCTTAAAACCCGCTGGGTGTGGGCAAAAATTATTGATGATAAGAACCCCCTGTGATCTCTAAAGCTCAACAAAGTTCTCCTCTTACAGGAATGAGAAAAATCGCAAGCGCTTATGATCTAATTCATTGTCACGAAATTAATTCCGGCGTGATAAAATGTGATGTGACTTACTACCGCACACATCGTGTCTCAAAGATTCAAGCTGCTCTCTTGATTTTCCTTGTCCTGTGGCCAGGATCATGGATTCTTAGTAAAATCTTCACATCGATATGAAGTTGAGCTCTCAAGGGAGGGGAAGCGGGAGGTGGTACAAGGATTTATGCAAGTATTGCTCAAAGGTTCTAGCATAAACATCGGTAAATTGTGGTATTCAACCCCTTTCGTGAAATGCACTAATCTTACAAAATCATCCAAGGCTGAAAACCAAGGATTTCTGAATAATCGTGTTACAAACTCTATGAAGCATCAGTTACAAAGTCAGGTTCGAGTGGACAAAAATTATATACAGGTGATGAAAGATTTCGACCATTGGAATTCGAGTACCCACAGAGTTGCCACCAGGAATGATTGATAGAAATCTTTGACTAAAGAGACATAAACCCACCAAATCGACCACGATAAGCATTCGGAAGATGTATGAAGAGAAAAATTGTAACTATGAAACAGATCCTTTGAGCGGCGGATCTTTGATAACCAATGAGATATTTGACTCCGAGGCAAGGCAAGCTTCTTTGACTTTGTGCTCTAAATGGTTTTCATGATGACGTAAAGACTCGATGAAACTATCAGAGCTAGTAAGCTCTAATTCCTCGAGCTTAGGCCAGTAAGAGATGAGATAGGGCAAATGATCCCAATCTGATTGATCCAAGTTGCGATATATGATCTGTTTCAGAGCACGGCATTCTTGAAATGTCTTGATGAGTTGTGGGTATCGTTCATCGGCGTAAAGGGTGAGTTGAGTGAGCTCAGGTACAGCACACACAGTTTCCTTTGGGCAAAAAACTGAAGAACAACACCGTTCACCGCCAAACTGAAGAGTAAGAGTGATAAGACGAGGAGCGATATGTTGCAAAAAATCGTGAATCTTGAACCCATAAAATCCAACACACCTCATGAGCGTTAGTTCAGTGATCGTAGCAGGCCAGACAACTTGAGTCCAAGTTTGGAATTCGAAATCGGTGTCGTAAAGATGAAGTTGAGTAAGATGCTCAAGTTTGGAGATTGAATTGCCTAAAGCGAAGCCACTCTGAGTGCGTTCATCCTCAGACAACATCCTTCTATCACTACCAACAAAAGACCCTATGCAAGAGAACGATGATAAAGCAGGTAATTGATCTAAGAGAGAGCTAATCAAGGTGATGGGTAACTGCATTCCATCTTGGAACAAGATACTCAATTTTGTCAGCTGGGAACACCTCGGTATAATCCGATTCAACTGGAGTGAGATTTCATGAATAAACCCCCGTTGACTGCTACCACCCATCGCACTGACAGTTGGGCACCTAAGCTTGATCGAGTTGATATAAGGACACAGCTCGAAGACTCTAGCAAGCGTACTTGGAGAAAGCCCTAGAAATCTTCCATAGCAGTTTACGTCCCTTCGTGTAATAATCTGCTGACGATCATCAGCTTTGTAGATGAGCGTGTTTTCGTACTCAGATGGATATGAGGAATTCCGTGAACCAAAAGTTTCGCCTAGAGTGAAGGATATGTGACGAACGAGATAACCGTGCTTGGGTAGGATGTCTTGCGTCCATAGAGTCATCGAGATAGGAAAACGGGTAGGGAACATGAGCTTCTGGACAGTGTTGATGTGGAAAACATGATTATCAATCAAAATCCAGTAAAATTTTGCGTTGAATAACCCTTACGATGACATTGAAATCGACTTACTTTCCACAAAATTGGTGCACAGAGCTCATACAAATACTTGCTGACTGAACTCAAGGACGCCGCACTATCAAGCAGAGGATCTCGTTGAAGTTGGAGATAGCAAAGATAGTAACTAATCGTCGAAGGTTCAGGGTCATTCGAAAGTGTTTCATTTGGTGTCCTCATGCAGATTGCTGATATCTCCTTTGCCATAAAGCCCAACGGATTCATTGCCCTGTTAACTGTGAGACGACAGTGTTCACGTTCGGCGTATGAGGCTACGTGTTCAATGATCCTCAAAATCACATTCCGCGGTAAATCCAAGAGGGTAACCTTCGAGATCAACTTGCGTTTTCCAGTCTTGATTTCACTTTCATTGATCTCACTGGCCATAGTGTTGAGGAAGCGGACTGTTTGACGCGAATTTTGAAGATTGAGCAATCTCCTTGAGTCATCGTGGGTCAGATTTTATGAGAAATCTTCACAAAAGCACGAAGGTACAATGGTTCCCATGACACTGAAAGTCAGCGTGGTGCAGGTACTGTCAAAGGAAAGTGGGAAGCACTGGCGGTTGATTTTACTGTCATCAAGACTTCCCATGAAAGACAAATTGTCCTTTGTCTCTCGAGAGAGGACAGAGGGCACCCAATGGCAACAGACACTGGGTTCCGAGGGGATTCAGAGCAGCTTAGAACAGAGTGTACCATTCAGCTCACATCGAGTTTTTCACCCCCCAAAATTCCCAAGTTCCTCGTAACCTACCCGCGGACGCGTGAACAAAAGCCCACAGGGGGGTGTCTTTGTCTCTATGCTGAGCATACTCCTAGTTAGTGGTTGATATTAGTACTGGCGTGACTACTAGCAGATGAGCAAGCTACTCGGGGCGTCAAGACACAACATTTTGGTAAAGATGTTGAGAATGGACACGGTTCAGAAGTGCTTGTTCTTCGTTTTCAGGAGTTATCTCTTCCCCTTCTGTTTCTTTTGCTTTGTCATTTCGGGGAATAGAAGATCGTCTGATCATTGGGTCTTTGAAGAACTTCTTGGGTGTCATTGATCAATTCAGTTTTCATCAATTGCGTTGTTTTCGTTGAGGTCATTTTACTTTCAACTGAAGCTCATGAAGTCCTTCTCTGAGTCCGCCAAGGAAACTCATGGCCGAAGCTGTTTTACTTCGTTCACTGTTTTCACTGAGCTTAACTGACTAGCCCCTCGCGCGGCCGGGTCCGCGCCTTCGAAGGTGTTCACAGTTTTTCACACTCTTCTTGACAGCTTGTTGGGATTCAATTCAGCTTGTTTTTTCAAAAATAAACTCAACCTGACAGACAGTGGCTAGTCATAGAAGAAGTTCAGTCCTTTGAACAATCATGTAGTTCTAAGGGACAACCCCGATCGAAAAAAAGTCCCTCGATCGTTGAACCAGTCCATCTGACAGACTTTCCCATCCCGCTTGCAAAAGGGAAAAGGAAATCGTCCTTTAAAAGTCCTTGGCTGTGACCTAAGATGAAGGGCGAGAAAGGTCATAGCTGAATTACTCTTCTTTATCTTGGTTCGAACGCTGTTTGATTGGCATCGTCCCATTCTCCTCTGTACCTTTTATACTTTATCAAAAATCATAATTTCTCAATCAGCTTCTCCCCAAACAAATCACCTACAAGGTAAGCAAGTGTATCGATTTTACTATTCAGGAAATTCTCAATCTTACGCACTCAGGAATGTGGTATATATCCATATCCCTTCATTCTCAAAGACTTGTGTAATCTTTCAACATCTTCTCCTGTTTGTTCATCATTCCACTTGGATGAAAACCCCTGCAGATGCCCCCGCAACTACGTATCTACAATTCTTACATAATCGGAGCTCTTAACCCATCAGTTATGTTTTTCTTACGATGCCTTCAAACTAACTTGTCCTTCCTCTACGTTTCACGTTCTGGGTTCAGAACTCATCTCATCGCAATTCATCAACAGGTCATCCGACAGAATTTACAAACCTTTTCGCGGAATAATGAGAACTAATCTATCAACGCTTGCTGGCCTTTTGGTCGTTTCTTCGAACTTTATCTTTATTTTTGCCGATGAATTTGTTCCTCCACCTACACCAGTCATTGGAGGCGATGGACCTAGACCTCCAGCTGTCACAGCAACTGCCTTACCTGGTCCGTGGACCCCTCCAAAATCTAACGTAAACATCAATGGCCAGAGTTATCCGCCGCCGTCAATGACAGGTATGGGACGACAAATGCAATTGAATAGGTCTGTATCCCATTTTCCTTCATTTTTTGTAATCTACAAATCTGCGTTTCCGAAATTGTCTGACGTCATCTTATCTCTGTTTTTTTATCAGTGCTACAGACTTTTGCATCCTCATGCCACCAGATCCCACTACTCAAAACTTAGTAGATGCTGAAGCTGTGGCGGTTACGTACTGTGTAAACCCCTACAATAACACCAGACGTAAATAACCTTCATAACACCAGAATTTTTACACGCGGATTTTTTTTTCTTACCCATAACGCCTTTCTTGGATCTTTCATTTTTCGGGAGATCTTTTATAGCGTTTCCCGATGGATTCATCAAAACAGCTCATTTCAGGAAGACTTCTGATTATGTTCAGATCTCTGGAACATACAATCCTGCTAAAATGAATTTAGCATCCAATGATTGCGGGTCAGTTGAACTCTCTGAAGTCTAACAGATTACTAGGAATTAGTTTCCGAGCTCACCTTATTCATTGCTACAACAGTGGCGAGTATGATAATCATGGTGCTATGGGAGGTTAGTGATCATGAACCCTTTTTATCTATACCTCGTTAACCCAACTTTTTTTATCAGTTGGTAATCCTGTAGGGGCAGCAGTAGATGGAGCTCATGACTTTATGCAATTTATCGGTAAGTTTCACGTTTGAAATGTAAATTTTCATCATACCTTTAATCTTGATTGTTTTTTACTTCAAATGAACCTCCCCAACTAGGTGGCTGTGATATTCCTGGGAATGCTGTGTTTTGTTTACGTGCATGTCATGGACCTAACTCATACGCTTATTGTAAAAATACTTATGATCTCATGGGCTGGTAAGTAAAGAAGCGTCAAACGACAGTTTTCTCAACCCTTACGATTTTCTTCATCATTCACTAGATCTGATTTTTTTTATTCTTTTCTAGTTTATGGACAATGCCAGGAGATTACGAACAACCAGGTTTCACAAATTGTGAAGCAAACCTAGACTTACCAGTAGGGGCTTATCCAGGAGACGGTACAGCGACCACATCAACTTTTGTTCAAGGTCAAACTCCTACACCATTACCTGTAGCAGCACCGGCTTCATCTCTTTGTCAAACTTCAACTTCACCTGCTGCTTCTGGTGTAACTTATTATTGGGATGGTACATCTCCTGCTGTACAAACTGGTGCAGCCAATGCAGGTAAAAATGGTAGTTCTGGTCAAACTGATGCTTCAAGGGGTTCAAAATCGGATGCTTCCATATTAAAGATTAATTCCTTGATGGTGATCACTTTCCTTGTTGGTGGTTATCTTACATATATCTCGTAACCTCTTGAAGCCCCTTCTCTTTCTTTTTATTTATTTCCTCTTATATTCATTTGATCAAGTGCATTTTGTCAATCGTCATTGTTTCGTAGGATTTTCTTGTTTTTTTATCATTTCTGTTATGTTGTGGCCTAGATAGATTAATCCTCCTATGATCTTTTTTCTAGTTTTTGTCTTGATTCATAAGTCATACATTCCTTGCATCTGAGCTTCACCACCCGACCCGAAGGGTTTGAATGCTTTCATTGTCTTATATTGAGACTTATCTTTTTAGCTTTTCTTGACTCGAGTCCCCTCATTTATGTTTTTCTATAGAACATCTCAAGTTGCATAAATATACCATTGTATAAGACTAATACTAGGTTCACCACAATATCAATAATGATCAATTCCTCCTTAAAACACCCAAAAACAGATAGCCAGTCAAAATGTTCAAAAAGCAATGATAACTTTCAACAAGTTCACACCTTTCTTCAAAAAATGCTTTGCTGTAACTACTGGGCCAACTTTGAATAAAATTGTTACAACACAAGAAACGTTCAATTTATATAATATAAAATGCGAAAAATCTTAAACTTGATACTACCGCATTCAAACAAAAATAAGTATAATGAATAAATGAAATGAGCAAACATGTCAAAGAGAAAAAAAACTGCTTCTTATAATTTAATTACCCCGAAAAAATGCTGATGATTAAACTGGATCAACAACTTGTTGTGGTTGGTGATTTTCATGATTTGTATTTGAATTATTACTATTAGCACCTTCAGAATAGAAAAAGTCAGTACTGACAGGTACCGGAGGAATGTCTAAATGACTACATCAAAAAAGGTCCCAAAAAGAAAAATAAGATAAGTGAACCAAAATTCTCTCTCTATATGTGTTGGGAAAAATGCTGACTTTGGTATTTCAACTCTTTCTCCACTTAAATCCAATAATTTAATTTGAGTACCGATTTGAGTTAAAGTAAAAACCAATTGAGCCGATTCTTTAGTGGCAACCATCGCCCCATCTTCTCTTAATAAATTTAATCCATCTAACCATTCAGCATGAAGTTCAGTAGAAGAAGGTACCAAAATCGCTAAAGTTTGTCCTGCTCCCATCAATGAAAGTTTAGGTATCGTATTTTGATGATGATGGTTATTTAGAGGATGTGATAAGTGAGGAGTACTTGGGGAACTATCAGTGGTTGTGGAGGTCGTGGAATGAGTACTCGATCTTCGGTTTAAGTTTCGCATTCCGGTTGATTGGTTCAGTTCTGGTGCTCCATTTCCGCTGATGATCTCTGTGATTGAAGAAATCTCAACTATCGAAATTGACAGCAAAAGGTCAATTCTTAATCAATTTCATATATGTGATAGCTTCCGGCGAATGTGAAGAACGATAATGGAACTTACTTCGATCTGGCATTTCATCTACCCCATTCTTAACAGGCATAGTAGGCAAATGACTCTCAAAATAATGTAGATATTTCCTATTAGGTGCTAATCTATAAAACCGCCATTTAGCTTGTTGTTGTACTCCACCACTCAAAGTAGGCGTAGTAGAATTCTTTTGAGTTCTAGTATTATGATTATTACTTGTGTTTAATTGATTAGGTATAATTGGTGAATGTAGAAACCAACTTCCTTGCATCAAGGAATTTACTCTCTGAGCTTTAACAAATTCAAATGAGTCCTGATATAATTTTCCTCTCAGATTTCTGTTGAATTGATAGCAATTCAACAAAGGATCGATGAAAAAAATCCAGGTTGAATGAGTTTCCGTATGTAAATCAAGCAATTCAAATTCAAGAAACAAGCTTACCTAACAGGTGGTTTATTCAACAAACTATCTTCGAGAGCAAGTTCTTGCATTTGTCGATCCCTAACCCTAACATAATCAACCGTTTCAAGTTCACGTATAAGTTCAGCCCATTGAGGTCTAGATCCTGGTCTTTCTGAACCAGTGATAGCAATTCCTCTCAATACATTTGAAAGATGTGATCTTACTAAGACTCCTACTCTTGTAAAGTCGTGTGTGGTTGCTCCTGATGCTGACCACATTAATCTAAAGAATTTTAATACGTGTGAATGTAGTTTTGGTAATTGAATCATTAAAGGCTGGTAAGCTGTTGCCATGTTTAGTCTTGGAGCTTGTGATGCCTCAGTCGCATTCCATTCATATATCTCGGCTAAGATCTAAAAAGATAAAATGTGTAAGTTAGAGTCCGAATGTGAAAAGTGAATGAAGAGTGAAACAGGATGCATAAAAACATGACCAACTTCTGCACATTTGTTTGACGCCTTTGCAAAAGGACATCTTTTGGCCTCGGGTCTTGATAACTCTTCCAAAATGAACTATATGCGAAACAAAAAAAGTCAATCGGTAGTCAAGATTCGACAGTCAGACGACATATATGGCAAGTCTCACCTTATCAAAATCAGGTGTATGAACAGTAGTAAATCTATACATAAGTTTAAGTCCAAGTGATCCAACATTTTCAAAATCATCTAATAGATTCTCAGATTCGAATCCAAGAGTTTTCCACTTCCTTGCTTCACGTTCTTCATTTTCATCTTGATTTTCATTAGGTTTGGAATCTAATTCACATGCTCTATTGGCCATTTCCATCAATTTATTCACATCCCTTTCGTATTCAGATGAAACTACCATTTCTCTCAATTTTGTAAATAATTGACCCGAAAGAGTTTGATAACCTAAGACCAATCCATCTGATTCACCGGCGCCTCCTTCTTGTAATCTGATCACTGATTTTGCAATTCCAGCCCTTTCCAATGCTTCTTCGAAATTGATGAATAAATCTCGATCCGAAGTCAATAAGGATCCTCTGATCAATTCATTCACTAAACCAAGTGTAACTTGAGCAAGACTGAAATCCGCGTTAGTTGCACCTGCGATTCGTTTGGCTAGAACACATAAAATCTCTTCGGTTCCTTGTTCTTCTTCATTTGTTAAAGTCGATTCCAGTACTGGCCAAACAGCCTCAAATCCATTCTCGGCACTTACTAATCTACGGATGACAGCTGTAGTAGGACGTAAAACGTTCACAAGTGCTGATGTACTCAGAAGATGTGCAAAACGATGTAAACCGCTTGTGGTAAATAGATCATTTGCTCGATCTTGTTCGGCTAAGACTTGCAGGGCTGAAAGTGCATAAGCAAGTGTATTACCAGCTGATGTTATTTCACAAAGTTTTGCGAGAGCTAAGGATCCACCTCGAGCTTCAAATTCAGCGGTAAAATCAGCTTCCTAAATAAACCAAAATCGACAGACAATGAGTTAGTTCAATTTCAAGGAATAGATGAAATAATTTGAATGAGAAAGACTGAAAGGTGAAGAAAAATCTACAAACTCTTAAGTAATCTTTCAAACTGAATAATGAAAGCTTGATCGTCTTTTCATCCGCTGAGTTATTCGATAATCTTTCAGCCATTTCTTTAGCTTCTAAAGCTGGCGATGGAACTAATTTAAGTGCCATGCAACCGTTTGAAACTTTCCTATATACCTACGAAGTAAGAATGAAATCAAGATTGTTAATTTTGAAGATCATTTTAGTCTGATAATAATGAAAAGATTGAAGGGCGGGATTTGAAGGGAGAATCACCAACATTTTCATTGGTAATCAATTCATTATTGGAAGCGTCTCTCAAAGAAAATTGATGAGCTGGTTCATTTATAGCAAGTTGAGCCGAAGTACAAAGTTGTCGTACAACTTCATCTAGAGGAACATTACGATCGATTCTTGCTTTAACAGATCTAGGTTGAGAAGTTAGAGGATGTTTATAAGTTATTAAAACTGTTGGTAAAGTGATGATATCGGGTGCGATTTGTGGTGTGATGCCAATTGGTTCTACTGTTTGATTTTGATAGTTTGAATTTGAATTAGAAGTTGATGGACCTGGACTTGGTGGTTCTGATATTGTGGAGGGCATTTCATTTGATTTCTGTTCTTTGATTGATTTGATTGATTGTCTTTCTTACTTGCCTAGTACCGAGATGATATTTATATGCTGAGGTTTCGAGGTGAACTAGTGTCTCTGTCTGTGACTCTGGAAAATCAAAAGAACATTTCACACTTGGCGAAGAATTGTTTGGTATATGTACACCACCACCACGTACATTTCAGTCTTCCCAGTTCTTGCATACTGCAACTACTCTTTAAGAGAAGGTTTTTCCAGTCTCTGGATATTCATTCACTCTTGGTGTTAAGCCACCTTCAGGTGAATCACTCAAAACTATGCCAGCTTTGCTCACAATCATCTCTTGAGCAATAAATATAGCTCATGATCCGATTCCTATATGGCATCAAAGGTCAGCAAGTTGTGAAGTGTAAGCAAAGGCTGAGGTGCAAGGTCTGGTAACAAACACTATGGCAAACCAGAAAGTCATGGAACCAAGTTGAACCAAAAAACATTGTCCAGACACCTTTTGACTTTCTACCTCAAAGTTTGACTTCCAAGCTTTGGTTTTAATCCACTCCTCACAAGCAGCTTCGAGCTCTGCATATCGGAGATGATGATTCTATAAACTACCTCATATTTATTGTCTAGATATACATTAATTGAGGGAGAAATCAAGAAACCACACAGCCCTACACTACACTGTGCTACTAGCCACTTATAGAGTACTTGGACCACCATTGGATAACCTCTCCTGGAAGTTCCCAAGTCAATCACATATGCAACTTCAACCACCAAGGATTCAAACTTAATGGTGCACATGACAGTAAAGTTTTTAAAGATTTACTAGTTTATATCACAATGAATGTTTTAGCACAAGAAACCAGAAATCAATACATATTAAGGGGGCTCAGGTCAAGACTTGTAGGGTGTTTCCTTAAAAGATTGGGGAAAGTTTTTTACGGAACCATGTTGTAAAGACTTTTCCCAATTTGTAAAAAATTACTGTAAAAATATTGACCTGAGCCAAGAATAAGTTTTCAACTTTCTCATTTCATCTCATCTTAGCTCTGGTTACCCAACGGACCAGCTCGGACCTTTTGGTGAGCAGCAAATTTACGCAAATTTGTTGCTCAAAAAAATTTGGAATGTTCTAAAACTTTTCCCAATTTTGTAAAATTTTGCATAAATTTTATGAAATTGGGAACAGTTTTTTGCGCTCAAAGCAGCAAGATTTTTTGACTTGAGCCCCCCTTATTATATTGATGGGACTCAAAGTACACCCACTTTGGTAACATGTGCGTGTTGTGTGCAACCAACTGCGCACCACCAAAAAGACACAGTGATTTTTGGTTGCGTATGTCACCCAAGAACATCATTTGGTAGATAAGTAAACAAAAATGTAACAAAAGAGTACACAAATTCTTACACATATGTGTAAAATTTTTGCACATTCTTGAAAATGACTAAAAGGTTGAATATTGTTGACAATCCATATGCAACTTTTGATTTTCTTGTACTTCACCTTTTTTTGATTGTTTTACAAGTCCATTTCTCTGATCACAAACCATTCAAATCAACATCACCTCAAGTTTTCTCTTCATTCAATTTTTTTCTCAATCATGTTCTCCCATCAACTCCAGTTTTTTCTTCAATTCTCCTGCAAGATGTATTGAATCTTCAACACAATATTCAAATGATTGTTTTCTTTGCTTCTATTCTCATTTGGAACCAAAGACATGGGGTGAGATATTGAATAGTATTGCAAGTTATTGAGTAATAAGTTTACAAAGTTATTGAAAAATTGATTTACTGAGTTATTGAGAAACTACTTCACAAAGTTACTGAGTTGCGTGAAGTGCTCAGTGTGCACACCAAAGGACTTTAGCCCTGGCTTGACCTTTCCAGATGTTGGGGTAGAAAACCTTATTGTGCCCGGTTTATAACTTGTCCATCCACAAAAAAGAGTTGATAGATCCTTCACTTTATGAGTTGAGTTTGATATAAAAGGTTTTTTGAAGTGCTTTTGATTTGACATATTGCACTAGCTATGAAAAGTTGGTTCAACCAAAGATCTGAGGTGGTGGTTGGTAATGTTGAGATTGTAGAGTGTCAAAGCAAGATTTTGCAAGGCCAAAATTCACAGGAGTTTGTCAGATGAATAAACTCCCTTTTGGAATTCATCCAAGAGAAATGTTCAATCTAATCTTGGGACAGGGATGGAGTTTACCTCAAGGAAAAATAATTGCTACCAAGTGAATTTTTTTCAACAGCATCTATTTTGAAATATAAGGGAGACCATGGAAAATAATTGTGAAAAATAATTGCAACCAGAAATGTCCCAATAAATGGGATACATAGAAATAGAGGCTACTGAGATTGAATGAGTCCAGAGGACCTTTACAGAAAGATACATTTGAATCATTCTAGAGAACCACAGCCCTCAAAGATGAGCTTTCTTTCTCATATTAGCAACACATTTTCTCTGTCTCAATGCCTGTGTGAGTTTCTTATCTTCCAAAAATTCAAAATGGGCCCAGAATTTAGCATAAAATTTATCTTGTGAATCTTGATGCAGAAATTCAGAGAATGTTGTGACTTGATATTTGTATGTTTTAGCCGGGTTCTGTTCACTCATAAATGTGTGGATTGCACGGCAAAAGTCCTGCACTGACAAAGCTGGGAAGTTTGATTTTGGCAACTGTGAAGTCCTTATGAATTCCATTGTTCTCTTGAAGTCCATCTTCCATTGGTGAATAAATACAGCCATCTTATTGTTTTTCTCCACCAAGAGATTGATCTCATGGTCACCATTTACAAAAAGAATTGGCTCTGAATCACTCCTTTGGAAGTCAAAGAATTTTGGCCATGGGACATCTACAGATTTGTTTCTTATATGAAGGGACCTTTTGGTCCAGCTATCCCAAACTGAACCATTTTTTTGAGAGTTTCTTTGGCTATATGGATAACCTCTTGAATAATCACCCTCAAAAATTTTGGTAACATGCCGTGACAACATATAAAGCCTTGTTTTTGCATGTTGGCTGAAATTCTTGAAGGCCTCATCATTATGAATTATCAAAAAATTCCTGGCCAATGTTGATAGTCCTGAGACTGTAAGCTGTCGGTCCATTTGTGTTATCTTGTCTCCTTGTGATAAACTCATATTTGTTCCCACTTTTGCAATATGATACGTTACATCTGTGTGCCACAAAAGAAATTTGGCTAGTCTCTCTTGATCAAAACAAGTTTCTTGTTCAGAACACCAGCGATGATAAAATTTTAAGATGTGCGCTGTCACATGTTTGATATTCTCCCAAATTCTCAAGGTTGGATTACAGGAAACAACAAAATATACAAATGGGAGTAGTGTATTGGTTGTCCATATGTGTTCTGCTTCCTCCCAAGTAGGCCAATTTGTTTGTTTCTTATGTGCTTGGTATTTTTTTTGCATGACTGCAAGGAGATCTAGTGTGAAATGAACTGCAGCAGCTGAGCACATTTTGTCTGGATTGTGTGAGTAGAAACTTGGTAGATCAACTTCTGATATCCTTTGTGCAGAAGTATTCTTAATCATTGATATATTGGAAATTTTTCCTTTGCCTTTAAATACAGATTGATCTTGATTTTGCCAATTATGTGATTTTATGTTTCTCAAGTGCTGTGCTGGTATTTGGAGGCCATCAGGTTGAAATCTTTGATTGATCCCCTTGAAATCAATCTTGGAAGTCTGGTAAGTCCTTGCCTGGTTAACAGTCATTTGCTTTATGGCACATTTTTCATCAATTGTATTATGCATATGTGATGTGGAACCTTTGGAGCCTGAAAGCTCAGAGATGAGTTGGCCTTTTGAAAACGGCCTTGAAATTTCTGATTTACCTTCGGAAAGTTTTCCTTGACTCTCCATTGGACCAACAGGTAAAGGTTTTTTTATTTCTGGCCCAACAAATTCATATCTTTGTTGCATCTGGTCTGTATCAAAAGCCTGTTTTTTCAGAAGTTTATTGTGTGATTGATAACCCAAAATTGATTTACCTTCCCTTTGCGTTTGATTTTCTATAATTCCCTGACCAATATTAGAGCTGATCTTGGGATCCCCTGTGGCCCTGGCTTGATAGACTGGAGTGTGCTTATGCATATGGTGTCCATTGGTATTTTTTTTTACGTAAGAGCTTGGCCCTTGAGAGCTCAAAACCTCTGAAGCCAGGTGGCTTTTTGACCTTGGCCTTGCTTCTACCGGTTGAGCTCTTTTGAGCTCTCCTCTATTCTTTATTGGTCTATCAGTCATGTATGTTTCCATATCTTGAGCAAAGGATGAAGATCTTCCATGCAGCTTTCCTCCATCATATGATCTATCAGGCTGTTTTGGAAAATACTTATTGAGTGATTGATGACCCAGATCGAAATCGTCTTCTTCTTGATTTTGATTTCCTAATCCTTTTCTACGTTTGTTATGACCTATGATTGGATTGTCTGTGTCCCTAGCTGGATTGACAGATGTGCGCTTCAGGGCATGATGGCCATCACTCATCTTTTGTACATAAGAGCTTGACGCTTGAGGGCTCAACACTGAAATCAGGTGGCTTTTTGAGCTTGTTCTTTGTTGTCCTACTCGAACTCTGCTGAGTTCTTCTTGCTTATTCATTGAGCCAACAGGTATGTGAGTTTCAATATTTGGAGTAAAAGATTGAAATTTTCCATGAAACTTTGTTGCATCATGTATTCTATGAGCCTGTTTTGGAATATCCCTATTGTGTACTTGATATGCCAAGGTCAAATCATCTTTGTGTTCCTTTTGATATTTTAAAGTATTCCAATGTATGCCACTTGATTTTTCTTTGTGTACATTTCTGGTGCAAGCTTGGGCTGAGAGAGCAGTATCCAGTTTACTTTCTTCTATGTTTAATTTTGACACAATATTCAAGCTTGGGTTCATAGATATAGCAATATGAGTTGAGATACTCAATGCCATTATCACAAAATTACTGAGGCTTATCATCTTGGGTTGTATAATTTGGGTGAATTTTTTTGATTCAAACTTCTCTCAAGTGGAAACCTTTGGCTATCTATATTGAAGGGGGTTGAGCTGAGGTTTATGAAGTATTGAACATTACATTGTCTTCACGTGTGTAGGATTCTAATGAACAGTTCCCCTACATGCTGTGAAATCAAATTTCACTCATTTCATCAATTGTCACATGTCTGCAATTATGTAAAACTAAGAAAAACTGAACGGGAAAGGTTTTCAGCTCTTGTATAGTCACACTGAAACCTATTACTATATCATTTGACTACACATTTTTCAATAGATAACCCCTTGGATTCATTGTCAGAGTAATTGGTGTTCAATTTTTTCTTCCATCTATGTACACCCTGCAAAGGCCATGACTTGGCTTCAGGGCATGGCCAGGCTGTGGCCTATGCCTTAGCTGTTGCCTCCCAATATTTCTGATGCCTTGAGGACCTGTGGCACCTGGTGTGAGTTGAGCAACAAGCAATTTCAGAATAGTTGTATAAATTTTAGGTGGAATAATCAATGATTTAAAAGTAGCATTGGTCATTTTGGTGTCTCTATAACAAAACAAAGCATGTATCCATTTTGAATGTCACAATTGAATGATATCAAGTTCAAAACCCAGGGGGTTTTCCCCAGTTTATCAGTTTCCAAACTTGGTCCTTTTGGCTGTATTTGTTAGTTTGGCCAGTTTCCCAGTTTCCCCATCACAGCCAGAATGTTACAAATCACAATTTAACACAAGGGAAAGAAATCTTATATGTCACAGAGGATCATTGGTTATGACTTGTATTACGTAACCCTGTATCACATTCCTTATCTGACAATCAATATAACAACCTGCTTAAGTGATAGAACTCCCTCCAATCCCTCAATGTGCCCCTGTGAGACCAGACCACAACACAAAAAGTCCAAGTTGAGAAACTGAGAAGACACCTGGTTTTCAACTTTGTATCCCACAAATATTCATCAAGTTGTATAGTCAAGTAAAAAGTTTATTGATATCAGAATACAGCTGTCTTGCCATTGCTTAGCCTGACTTTTTGAAAGTAAATAAAAAAGCTAGACCAAGACTCAATTCAAGATTGAGTTTGGCAGCCAAATTCAAGTTTCATCTAGTTGAAACTTACGTTTGCAAAGAGTTTTCATCTTCATATTTGGATTTGGAACACCTGGAAAATCATGGAAAAATAGCTTTCCACCTAAACTTAACAAAGTTTTATTGTGCCTTGGATTTCTAAATTACTAGTCATCTCCAAGGCGCAAGAGACTTATGTGACTAGTTGAAATTTTGTTGTGGTGGGTTTTCAAATCTAGTAGAGGAAAACTTGACCATCCATCCACCAAAAACTGTAATATGCCCCAGAACCAAACTAGCAGGGATTAACCTCCTGCTTCTTGGAAAGAAAAATCCCTGTTCAGACAGCTTGAGAAAAAACTTGAGACAAAAGTTGTCCTTGGAAGGAAGTCCTTTTCTCTCAAGATTTGGTCAACTGTATGTCAACACAGCTTGTCATATCTAGCTAAAATCATTGAAATCCAATCAAATCACCTGCTTTGTCCCAAAGATTTTTTTTGGTTTGGGTTCTTCAAAAGATTGAATAAAAGAATGTCTTTCAAAGAGGCAGAAAGTCTCAATTCAACCTTTTAAAAATTTCTTTTAAGTAGCAGATGGGTGGGCTGTGAAGCTTAGTTGTCCCCTGCTCAATTTGAACACTCACTATGCCAAAGTCACAACTAATCACCTAAGTCCTTCATGCCTCATGGATGGCAAGTCATTGAACATGCAAGGCACAATAGGGTGGTTCAAGTTTGAAACAGTGATAAAACATAAATGAGTCTACCAAAAAATGCAGCTCATAAATTTATATTCAAGAAAGTCTAAGGAAGACTCATCCAAGAAGCACATGCACGAGTCACTGTTTTCCATGAAGCTCAAATTTTACAGTCCTGGAGGCCAAATTTGAACTGCCCTAATAGGACTTTCTTAAGTTTCTGTACACCCCAGACCATAGAACACAGAACTTGGGAGCTTATCCGGTACCAGGCTTGCTTTGCCACAGTGTATGAGATGCCCTAGTACAAGGGCCAAATGCATGTCAGGAAGTGCTTCCAGCAGCATGTGGACTTGGAGCACCGTTCAGATTTGTTTTGTACAAGGGGATAAAACTGAAAATTGATAGAATATCAACCTTTAGGCCTCTCACAAGCGCATTTGCCAGGGTTTGCCAGAGAATGCTGAGCCTCACAGAATCCAAGAGGCTTGCTATATAGAGGGTCAAGAGCAATGTACAGTACTTCAAGCTGTCAAAAATTGTCTGATGTGTCACACCCCCATTTTTTAAACTCATCTAAGTCTCACACACATGCTCACTCTGTCTTGCACGCTTCAAGCGCATAGAGGTACCCATTTGTCAGGTGGTGAGAAAACAGTATAGGCAACTCTGGGCAACTTCTTATTCACCAACTGTTATGTAGTGATTAGTGACTTATTTGGTCTTTGGAATCAAAAAAGGCAATGATGAGTGAGGCTGAGTGGAAAAGGTTTTGCTATCCAAAACTATAATTGTTGTAGGATACAGCAGGGGCTAATATCTGCCTTTTTTTTCAAGGTGGTCATTGTTGACAGAGGCTTGTGTGTTTTCCTTTGGCAGCAATCATCTTGTGTGGATCTTTGTGGACCTTGAATGCTGGTGCTGAGCTTTCTTGAGCAATAGATGTTCAATACATTGATCATCTTTGTAGATGATGAAGGAATTGGCTGTGGTATGGGTATGGGCTCTTGATGCATATTTGAGAAAGTCATGACAAAAACGTGTTTGACTGTCCAGTATAGACATGATGTATGTATATTGCAACAAATGAATGGGTGATATCCGCAAAAATCAACATAATCTAAGTATGGCAACTGTATCACAGTGTGACATGTGAGTCACAATGTGGGTGCAAATTTTGAGCAGGGGAGCCCCTGCCCAGGTCTGGGTGTTCCCAGTTTGGCTGGGAGCACAAAATTAAGTGCAAAAAGGCGCATAGATGATATGTTTTGATTAAGGAACAACCTTGAGATGACAATTAAAGACAAATATCATCCTTATACCAGGACCCATTATTGCTCTCACCTTAAGCATCTGTTGGGTGTCAATTAACTACTGTTGTTTCATGTATGCTTGTTCAAAAAACAAAATTCACAACACAGTAGAAAAAGGTAAAAACCTATTTTTTTCCAAATACAGCTGCATTTTGGAAAATTGACTCAATCGATTCATGTCAAAAACTACTCAAATTGCTGTATTTGAAAAAAACTGGCTTTCTGCCACGTCATCAATCTCATTTTTTTGGACAAGCTTCCATGGAACAACAGTAAGTCAATGGCTGGAGTGTGAGTGAAGTTGGAGGATCCAAATAGGGTATTAGTTGAAGCTTTGAATCCAGGCCATCAAGTGCAGCTGTTCTTAGTGGGTTCAATCCACAATATTCCGGGGGTCCAAAAGACTCATGATACAACCCTGCATTGATGGATCTTAATTGTGGAAGTTTATCAAAGTCCAGAAAGCCAGAACATGTTCTGGCTTCCTAGATTTGTGGAAAATTTGTTCTGGAACCTTTGTGGAAAAGTTCCAGAGCAACTTTGTGTATTATATGAAGTTCTTTATATTGTGGAAGATACTACAGATCAATTCTTTTGTTGGATTTTGGATGATCTTTTGTATAAGACCCTCATCACTCATGTGATTAGGCTATTGTGTGCCCCCACCCCCAAAATGGCCTTTTGGGGCGCTTCTGGGCGCTCCTGCCAGGGCGCCACCTGGGGCGTGCCAAACGCGCCACGCCCTGGGAGAGTGTGAGGTTTTACGTGATACGTTTGCTTGACATCACAGACTTTGAGTGAAGATATACAGCAGGTTCCAAAAGGGATGAAATCGAGAGATTTTCAAAATCGATTGGTGGTCCATGCGCCACCTGTGACAGGTCTGAAAATGCATACAGAAATGCTGACCTATACAGAATAAACTTGAGGCTCCCAAAGACTTTGTAGTACAGTGGGTTGAGTGCCTGCTTAGTGGGTGTGAACTCGTGCTCGAAAAATGTGTGTTTTTGAGTTCGAGCCTGACTGGCTTTCTTTTTGGTCATCACACTTTTTTGACCAAGTTTCCTATACAATTTGCTGGTTATCATGAAATAAAACAATGGAACAGGTATGATATTGTTATTTGCTCAAATATGAGTGTTGCCGGGCCATCAGTCACTCTGAACAAAAATAGTTGCCTTCACAAAGGCCACATGACTCGAACACAGGGTCGCCAGCCAGATGGCAGCCAACAATCACACCTTCGGACCACTACGCTATCAAAGCATTGGGACTTTGGCGTTAACGGTGTATTTGTAACAGTATATTGGCTGATCTGGGAGGTAAGTTTGACACCTTTCACAGGTCATGCACGGACCACCAATCGATTTTGAAAATCTCTCGATTTCATCCCTTTTGGAACCTGCTGTACAAAAGAGAAACCGGCCAAGGCTGATAGACTGTGATTTTTCAATCGATCAATTTTAGACTGATCATCACTTACCATCGGCCTAGTTGATCAGGGTGAATCTTATTGATTGAATATCGCTAGCGGATTGATAATCAGTATGATCAATTGTCACCGAAGTACAAAGGGATCAAGTGATGATGAGGTATGGATTGATATACAACCTAAGAAGTGGGTAGTAAATATGTACATACCATATCTGGTTGTGAGGATAAGTTAAGTTGATTTGATGTGACGATGAATATGGAAACAAAAGGAATCTTATCAGCAACCGATGAGAATCAGTTTGACTATACACACTCTTGATTGAATTTGTGGTCAAAGAGACCGAGACTAGGCGGAGGTTCTGATGCTCTACATCTTAGATATCAGTTTCATCGACTTCTTCATGACTTTGCTTTCTTCACTTTTCGTATCATTGAGTTTCTTTTTGCTTTGAAAGATATTCCATTGATTGAACTCTTGCTCAGCTTCTCCTTTTTCAAAGACTGCCTCGTCAACTCAATCATTAAAGCGCTCAAACTGACTAGCTCAGCCTTAGTTGTCACAGTAAGTTATAAACACCTACTCATCTTTCATCCGATTACTTTAACCATTCTTTTTTCTAAGAAGAATCGTTCCTAATTGATATTTAACTAAATCTAATCAAAAAACGTTCATCTCTCATCGAACTTTTACGTTATTCCGTTTCAACTTTTTTTTTGTTCAGGAACAATCGAAATTTGCGAAAAAAAAATTACTTTCTCCAACAAGTCAACATAAGCCCCGGTGGCCAATTTCCAACGGAGTGCCCCACCCAATCCTCTCGACCCTTAATTTAATCCTTTGAAGGTCAGATCCTCGATTATCTTCATTTTCCCAATCTTTTGATTCACTCACACCACTTGAATCTGATTTCATCAGACTTGGACTTTTCAGATCAAAAGTCACTTTTAAAAAAACATTATGACATTTTACATTCCAGTACCTGTTGGTGAGTCAATCTTCTCAATAATCCCACTCCCACTTTCACTTTCTACTTGGTATCATGGATTCAGAAGACCACCTCAAGGGCGCGTTCACTTAACCCGATTCTGACCAGAAATCACATTCTGTGAAATTTTTGACGCAAAAATGAAACATGCACTACCAAACAAACACTTGATTTTGGAGAGTGTGCTTTCTCACCAGAAGCTGCTTAAGTGAACCCGCCCTAAATGTCGATGATCAGGAGTTTCAGCAAAGCGTAGTCGAATTGTGATATCTTTGGCTTTCCTTTCAATATAAAATCACCGTTGAACTTTTGAATATTCAAAATAAGCAAAACTCAGCTTAGACATCGGATACCTTTTCTGATTGCTCATCATCATTTTCCCTTCAACTCTTCATAAATCCCAACTCAGCTTTTTCTGCTAAATGAACATGTAACATATTTAGTAATGGCTCGCTGATTTTAAAGACCAACTAGACAACTTTTCAAACTAAAAGCATTCATATCCACAGCCATCTTATCGCGCGCATCTCGAATCGACTTGTTAAGTTGAAGTTGTTGACTTTTCCATCACTATTATAAAATACCTCTTCTCTTTTTCCGTTCCCTCTAACCCCATTGCATCGAAAGAAGACGAACTCAGATTTTAAAACTCAAAGCGATTACTAACCTTGTTTACTGATTCCTTCCATTCCCTCTACAACGGTCTTCACAATCATGAACACTATTACCAACCAAACCCCAATTTCACAAAATCCACCAACAGCCAACTTACATCTCAACGGTCGAACCGAAATCTTAAGTCATTTTTCAGGCCAATTAAATCCAAATTTGAATCCGATTCCATTACCCATCGAATTACAAGTTGGATTATCACCTCAAGAATGGGATCAACGTTCAAAAGAGTTATTCAATCATTTTGCCAAATTCGTTTGGAGTAAAGTTTTGAGAATTTATTTAATTTTTTCTATACTTTTCACTATGCTTGGACCGGTGATTGTTAATGTGGTAGTCAACAAGTCAGTTCAAAACCCTATCTTTGTCTTAATCAGTCAATTCAGTAACTGATGGTTGCGCTCTTTCAGAATTTTCTTTGACGGAGTGGCTCCTTTAAGATTTGATGCGACATCAGAAGAAATTACTGAAAGATTATCACTTTTAAGGAAAGCTCATATCGTAAACTTTGCTATTTCTATCTTAGTAGTTTTATTAATATGGGTACCTTATTATTCATTCAAACTTATCGTAAGCTAATCTCTTTTTCGTCATCTTTTGGATTTTTTCGGATCTAATGTGTTTCTTTCCGTTTAATAGGGCAGGAACAAATTGAGAGCTTTGTTAGGAAAATTTAATAATGAAGATGCAGCCAAAGGTAATATGTCAGCATTGGTTTGGTCGTGTCCTCGAACTTCAACGCTACAAGGAAATGCCACCATCTCAATCCAATTACCAATCTCGTAAGCTTTTTTATGAAAATTTGTTCTCTGTTTCTTTTGCAATGAAATGAGTGTCTTTTAAGAATAGAACTTAAAATAAACGTTTGAAATACTTTCTGTACAAACCCAATCAGATTATTAGCTGCAAGACAACCTACGTTGTTTTCGAATGGAGCTTATTTACCTCCTTATTTACAAAAAGAACCTACAATGATGAATCCTCAACCTGCTCCTGCTTATGATTATCCTCCTCCTGAAAGAAAGTAGAAAATACCCAGACAAAAAAGTCATTCTCTTTGTTTTGGTAATCTTCTTCTCTTTTTGAGGAACATGTACAATCCTTGCAAGACTTATTTTGTGTTTTTGGTTCTTAAATGTTTTTGTTTTCTTGATGAAATTCATTTTCATTATTCTTTTGTGTAACTTTGACATCCTTGTTTGCAACATACCATTTTTTGTTTGAAAAGTGTGACCTAATCTTGGGATTTTATAATCAATAGCATCATCCTCCTCACCATGTTTCTGTAGATAGCACGTCAATCCTTGCAATTGATAGGATAACTGAGCCACACTCAGTTGACCTCTTTTGGCACTGGTCAAGCTGACCACATAAGTAACTCTAACAACAAAGGACTTGCATATCATGGAGTACATGGGAGTAAATCGTTACAAACATCAAACAAGTCTCAGAGACTTCTACAGAAATTTACATCACAATGAGAAACTTCAAAAAAGGACTTATGTTTCAATCTTATGATTCCTGTTTCTTGTCTCTAGTACATTCTTGAGTTTCTTGTTTTCCAAAGCTTCAAAATGGATCCAAAAATCTGTATAGAATTTGGTTTTTGAATCTTGATGAATGAATTCAGAGAATAAGTTCACTTGAAATTTAGATCTCTTAGCATGGTTCTTTTCCTGGAGAAATGTGTGAATTCCACGAGAAAAGTCCTTGACTGATATAGGTGGAAAATTTGATTTCTCTGATTGTGACATCTTTGTGAATTTCATTGTTCTCTTGAAGTCAAACCTCCACATTTTAATAAAATCAAACATTGTTTTATCTTTTTGCAACCTCATATCATCCTCAATGTTCCCATTTAACAAGAGAATCGGTTCAGAATCATTTCTTTCAGAATGAAGTATTGGCCATTGGACATTATCAGCTGTGATTGTTATCTTGTATGATTTTTGTTTCCAGTCCTCCCAAACTGGAACATGTTGCCTCTGGTTGTTTTTGTAGTTTGGATATCCTTTCTGATAGTCATTCTCAAAGGTTTTGGAAACATAACGCTCTAATGTATGATGCTTCCTTGCTGTACTCTGCATGAAATTTTTATAAGCCTCATCACTATGAATCAAAGAGAAAGTTCTTGCCAGAGGTGATAGTCCGGGTGTTGTGAGCTTTAGACTTGATATTTTCTTTATCTCTCCTTCTGATGATTCAATCTTAGGACCTAATTTTGCAATATGGTAAATTACATCTGTATGCCACAAAAGAAATTGGGCCAACTTCTCTTGATCAGAACACGTTTTTGCTTTAGCACAACAATAGTGATAAACTTTCAAGGTGTATGCTGTCACATTTTTGATATGCTCCCAAATCCTCATGTTTGGATTGCAAGACACAACAAAGTATACAAATGGAAGTAGTGTATTTGGTGTCCATAATTGTTGTCCTGCATCCCAAGTGGGATATTTTGATTGTTTATTGCGTAATAGGTACTTGTTTTCCATGTTTTGCATGAGATCTTTTGTGAAATGAAGTGCAGCAGCTGAGCACATTTTGTCTGGAACGTGCAAGTAGAATTTCTGTATGTCAATTCCTTGTGTCCTTTCTACAGAAGTATGTTCAATCTTAGAGATATTGGGTAATTTGTTGTTGCCTTTAGAGACATAGTGATCTTTATTTTTCCTACCACCTGATGCTATTTTCTTCAAAGATGTATGTGCCATTTGAAGGTGATCAGATGGGACTCCCCAATTGCCTTTCTTTGAATTGATTCTAGGAGTCTGTTCAGTCCTTGCCCAATCAGGAGGAATTTGGTTTGTAGCACATTGTCCAGCACTCATCTTTTGGGAATGAGGGATTGAACCTTTGGAGCTAGAAAACTTAGATGATAGGTGGCCTTCCAAACTTGGCCTTGTTAGTCTTGATGAAGCACTGGTCAGCTCTGATTGATTTGATGTTGTGCCAGTAGATATGGATGTTTTAATTTTTGGTCTATTAGATGGATATCCTTTCTGCGTCTTTTCTAGCATGATTAATTTATGAGATTGTTTTGATAAATAGATATTTTGTGATTGGTAATCCAAGCCTGAGTTGCCTTCCTGTTGCTTTTGTTTTTCTACAATTTTCTTACGTTTATTAGAACCTATGGTTTCATCCCCTTTGCTCCCAGCTTGATCAATAGGACTGAACTCAGGTACAACATGTCCTTCCCTCATCTTGTTGATATGAGGAATTGAATCTTGATATCTCCAAACCTGTGAGGCCAAGCGGACTTTTGAACTTGGCTGTGGGTTTCTAAGTTGAGGTTGTTTTAAGAGATCCTTATTGAGTGATTGGTTTCCCAAAGCCAAGTCTTTGTCTGATTGGTTTTGGTTTTTCATAATGTTTTGACTTGTTCTGATTAGTTTTCCTCTTTGCACATTCCTGGTGCAAGTTTGGGTTGACAATGGTATATTCAGTGTACTTTGTTCAAAATTGAATCTTGAAATTTCTTGTGAACCTGGATCCATTGATAAGGCCATATGAGTTGAGATACTCAATACCACTATCACAAAATTGCTGAAATGTGTCATCTTGTTGAGTCAAATTTGGGTCATGGATTTTGATCAACAATTCCCTCTGAAGTAGGACCCTATGGTTGATTATGTTGTAGGTGGATGAGATAAAGCATGAAACACCACCTTCAATACTTTATCTGAAGGTGTGTAGCAGCTTGATTGATTCATCCCCTTCATCTCATCCAATCAAATATGCCTTATTTTGGAAAGTGTCACATGTTTGGCATCATGTCTGAGTGAAATTGGAAGTTGGCTTGAAGATATTTAGCTAATATGCATCAGGTGGTGTTGGTTGAGAAAACCCAGTCAATAGGGATGGGTTTTACATACCACAAACTTAGTCTAAATGCACTAAATTCTTCCCAGAAACTGACCAATCAATTCCTCAATCTGAGTTACCTTTTGGATCCTTTCAAGCAGGTTGTGATACTTATGATTAATGTACTCAAAGCTACATATGTACATGTATATAGTTTCTGTATGAACTTTTGCTTGGTGGGAAAAAAAGCAAAGACATACTTTTGGAAGTATTTTCCCTGCCAAAAAAAGTATATATGGCAACTATAAACATGTACATATGTAGCTTTGACTACTGTAGATATACAGCTTTGTACACCTGGTATACTGTTGTATATAGCTGTAGTTCCCAAGCCTTTGAACTCTCTCTGGCACCGCTTTTTGCTTTGTTCTGAAGCTGTTGTTTAATTGGGATTGTGTGGAAAGCTGCTTGAAGCCCGCTTTTAACAATTTTGAAGCTGTGAGTAAATAAAAAAAGTCATCAAATTCATTTCTCTTTACAAGAAATACACTTGGAATAGTTTCATAGTATATGATGACTCCTTTAAAGGTGAGAAGTTGCAGCAAAAATGAGAGAGAATGGAAGAAATGGACGAGGTGAAATATAAGCACCAGGCCTGAGTCTATGTTGTCCACTCAGCCTGTGGTGCCAAGGCATCTTTGGGATGATAGATGTCTATCACTGAAGTATCCAAAGAATTATAAGTAATTTAATTGCTAAATTCATCAAAATCTGTCTGAATTTTATGTATATATAACCTATCAGCACCTGTGGTTTCTTCCTTTCTGTGAGTCCAAGATTTTGAAGAGTCCATAATCTGATCTCATGAAGTTTCCAAAAGTATCATCCTTAGCTGCCAAAATGGCCATTCCATGCACTTGAAAGCTTTTGAGAGTATCTTTTCTTTGGTGTTATGATACAGGCAGTATATCTTGGTATCATTGGCAATCAATCTCAAAGAAACCTTGGGAAGCAAAACCATACAAAAAACTCTGGGAAGAAATGCCAGGCTTGTGATCAAGGAAGTGCGGTTTGTAGGCTTTGTAGGAGGTTGTGGTCTGGAGTGGATCATGCAAGAGTAGAAAGCTGCAATTTCTTTTGCTCAATTTCTTTCCCCTATAATACATAGATGCTCTTGCTAGCTCAGCAGTAGACAGGGATACAAGGACTTTTTATTTTTATTTTTTTTATCAATGACAGTGTCAAATATTTAACAATTGGACTTCAGAGCTTCAAGAGGAAATGGATTGAAAATGGATGACACCCACTTGAAATAAACTCAATGTTTGCCTGTGAGGGGATTCACATTTGGCTGGTGAAATCTACCTTTCTTATAAGACATTTTTTTCATTGTTTATACATTGTCGTGTGTCACAGATCATTTGTTTGCCTCTTTGAAACACATCAACACATCCAAAAAAACAAGGGAACCAAGGCATTTTCCTTTGGCTTGGTCCGGAAGTTCGTAATTTTTGAGTGTTTTGAGTGTTTTCTCTTGTTCCCCTGTATTTGGGATTCAAAAGTTTTTTTTTGTACACACAAACACAGGGGAAATTTGACAAAATCCTCAAATTTGGGAAGCAATCGGGTCGGGTACACAGGGTACGTCTCACAATGTAGATTTCACCTGCTGACTGGAGTCGTTGACACTTTGTGTTGAGCTTGTAGAGAATCTTACTCGCGAGTCGTCTTTCAGGGCAAAGCTATCTTCAAAGTAACCACAAGGAGAGGAAAACCATGATAAATCGAACGAAAGTGAAAATAATAAGTTTGATTTTGATTAGAGTTTTAATTTTGATATATTCCAAATCGATTTTACATCCAGATGAACATTATCAATCCACTGAAATTGGAATTCAAGATATCTTCAATTTGAAAGAGAAATCTAGAACCTGGGAATGGATCATAAAAGACTCTTATCAAGGAAATAATAAATTCGAAGTTGGTATTGGACCTTATCGTAGTATAATTCCGGTTTATATTTTCATCCATTTTCCACTTTTTATCCTAAAATCAATTTATCGTTCATTTCAAGAATATCAAACACGTAAGTATTCTTTTCATCCTTTTTTCTCGTTCATCCTCCATTCAATTAACATTTTTCTTTTTCTTAGTTCCTTCAACTTTTCAACTTATCATCACATCTAGAATATTTTTATTTTTACTCAGCTTGTTCATAGATTATTTACTATTATTTCAAACTGATCTTAACTTTCATGCCATCAAGTCAATTTATTTATTGTTTTCCACTTCTCCTGCTACTTTAGTCTTTTTAACTAGACCTCTGATAAATTCATTTGAAACAATCTTATTTACTTTAGTATTTTTCCTAACCATTTCTATCTATAGACATTTTCCTCTTGATTTAAATTCACATCGTTATTTTATCAAATTATCAACCTGGACAACTTTAATCAACGTTTCAATTTGGTCAAGGTTTAGTTTCTTACTTTTTTGTTTCCCTTTGATTTCTTTGATAACCTATAGATCTATAATCAAATCAAGATCGATCTTATCTTTTCTAACCTTGACCTTTTTTACGCTTTTGACAATCTTTTATTCATGCTGGATTGATTCGAATTATTTTAATCATTACCCTTCAATCCCTCCATTAAACTTATTTTTGTATAATTTAAATTCAAATAATTTATCTTTACATGGTTTACATTCTAAATGGTTGCATTGTTTCGTTAATGGTCCTTTACTCTTTGGTCCTTCAATTTGGTTTGTGACAATCTGGGGAACTTTCAATGTTACCCAATTTCGAAATGATTTGCATTTCCTTCGTATGTTCAGCTTTTTTTCTTCTGAAAGGATGATTTGAGGAGTTATCTGATTCTCGGTGCTTGTTTTGTAGTTTCACTTAGTGTGATTGTTTCGGGTTTGGCCTTTTTATCTATTCAACCTCATCAAGAACCTAGATTCCTTCTACCACTCTTGATTCCTATTTGTATGACCGCTTCGCATACGCTTTTAACCCTTAAACCTGCATCCCGTAAACTCTTCTGGGTAAGTTCTATTTATCTGTCAAAGCTCTTTCAGAATCATTGACATTCTTTGTGTTGACAGAAACTTCATTTCCTACATTCGATTTTTGGAGTCGTCTTTTACGGTTTCATACATCAAGGTGGTATAATACCTACCATAAGTCATATAAAAGAAGAACCACATCAGTTTCGAGATAACAATTCAATTATCACATGGAAAACCTTTGATTTTCCAAAAACCCTTGTACTTCGAACTCCAACTTCAGATCTAAACCTAATCAATCTACGAGGTTTGGATGAGATGTCCATGTTGGAAAAAGTTTGTAAAGAATTACATGTTACTCGAAAAGGAATATTGGTGTTCCCCTTGAATGCATTCAAAACCTTCGAGGTTCTCGATTTGGTCGTTTGGAATTCCTTTGAGTTTCATCTTGATATGGATAGAATCAATGATTACTTTGATGCTAAGTTCAAAGGTAATGGGATATGTATGGTCAAGATTGATAGGCTTTGTCATAGGTATCTTGAATTTGATCAAATCTGATGATTTAGAACTTGGTTTTAATTTTGATTTATCACTTTTTGATCTCTTATTGTTTTTGTTTTTGAAAGAATATGTTTGCAATGCTATTTCAACAATTTTTTTGTAGAAGAATCCTGATCTGCATGTACTGATCGCAGCTATCCTGTTAATCAATCTGAGGATATAGATCTGGAAAGCTCCCTGAAGGATGGTCTCGTGTCTTTTGCACTACTCACGAATAGCCGCTTCAAATTTTGATCTTACACTTTCTTTGATCAAGTTCAGCAATATGCTTCTCACAGTATCAATGCTAAACTCTAATTATTTCCTTGATAAAAGATTTGAAAAATTTCACATTGTATTGCCCAATTTTATAAGATTAACTACAAGATTCTCATCTTGCTAGATTTTGGCCAGCTCATTGTTTTGTCCTGTATTAATTTACTGGTATTTTACCAACAGTGTCTGAGTAAAGTTGGCATATGAGAGTTAGGGGAAGTAATCAAGCTATGTGGATATTGAAGAGAATAATCAATGGTTATCTTTTTCCTGTAAATTTCTTCCAAGCCAACCCACCTCAAGTACCCCTGTCTTGTACCACAATGCCTGATTCATGGTACGCATGACTTGTGGCAGGTACCATATTTTGAAACCTACAATGCTCCAGCTCTCCAAAAGCCAACAGGTGTCCAGGTAAATGCACTGTGTACACTGTATGTCAATCCATAGAGTAGTGTGGGTGACAGGAATATTGAAACCGGACACTGTATTATTCAGTAACACAATAACCACACTGTCTCTGAAAGGTAAACAGGATCACCACGTCCAACTCTGACCATCTTGATGTCAAGACAGTCAGAAGTTGGCACATCACCAGAACTTCATCCACATTTTGTCAACCCACCAATTCCTCAGCACATTTCTCAGGAGCAATTGATCCTGAGATGCTCAATCTCAGGCATGCTGGATCCTGAGAGTGAGAATCTCAGGATCAATCAATGCTTAGATTGCATAACTGAGGACACTGAGGATTTTGGTGATTTTGGAGAAGATGTGGCCAGGGGGACCGGGGTTGCTTGATACTTACAGGTGTGGCTAAGCTTGCCGCTCTAAGTATGCTCATTACTCAGGCTTTGTGCCCAGGCTGAGTAGCTCTGAAGTCTGAACTATGAGATGGTTCAGCAAATACACATAGACAAAGAGCAGATAGCTCAGATTGGCAGCTGAGCGTAGCCCGGTAACAACTGGGAGACTTATTGGAAGAAAACATGGAGACCTTGGATCTGTCTTGACGTTGTGGTAATCAGATTATTAGATTACATATTTATATTTAGATTCAATTTTTTTCTTTCATAGTTTAAATCTCAAGTTTTCATTTTCTTTCAGAATCATTTTCTTTCATATATACAAATTCATTTCATTGCATTTTATTCATTTTCATTTTTAAGAGAAAACTAGTCTACACCAATCATCAAGAAAGAACTATTACACAAAACAATAAGAATGATGAAACAAAAAAAAATTATTATTATTATTAATCAAGAACTGAAATTAAATTTAGAAAATTAAATTAAGAATCAACAAAATCCAATCAAAATAACCTATCAATCATTGTAGGAACCCTAAAAGCAAGCATATTAAATCAATAGATGAAAGAATAAAAGAAAAACATTTAGTTAGTATTGTGTAAGAACAAGACAATGACAGCAAAAGGAAATTTGAAACA
The DNA here is from genome assembly GCA_022264835.1 of Melampsora americana. Lineage (NCBI taxonomy): Eukaryota > Fungi > Basidiomycota > Pucciniomycetes > Pucciniales > Melampsoraceae > Melampsora > Melampsora americana. Next base: position 58,826 of record JAIFHY010000164.1, on the reverse strand, counting down.
ACTTACCACTCACACAAATGATAAATCTAAATTGTTCAAATGGAATCAGAAAATTGAAGATCAGATCAGATTAATAAAATTAAAAATCAAAAATATAACTTATAACTTCAATAAGCAAGACTAGAGTTGAATCGATCCATCTGTTAAACAATCTAGAGAAAAATTGAGGTATCAGTTGATTGAGCAAAAATCAAGTTGAAAGAACCTAACAATCAATCTAGAAAAATGGAAGTGAAGGAAGCAAGATAGATAGAAGAATGAAAGAAATAAAACAATAGTTAGTCAGCAAAGTGTAAAGGAGGAGATGAGAATAAGAAAAGGAGAACTTACAGTTAGTCATTAAAAATGGAAATCAATCGATCTAGAAATCAAATCATTCATATTCAATCAAAATTAAATCTAATTGAAAGGGATGAAGTTGGAGATTCTACTATCTAGAAGTCAAACAAATTTCAAATAGATGACAAATCAAATCAGTCATAGTCAGGTAATAAAGAAGAAGCAGAAGATAGATCAAAAGCAGACAGGATGAAAAAAGAGAAAACTTACAAATTTGAAACTTGAAATCAGACCGAGCGATCTAAAAGAGCAATAGTTATGGAAAAGAAATAAAAAATTCAAATCATTATTAATTAGTTTCAAGATCAAATCAATTACAGTTAGAGAAATCAAATAGAAAAGAGACAAGAGAGAAAAAAGGAAAGAAGACTTACAGTGAAATTCAATCGGATCGATCAATTTAGACAGTTAGAAGATGAAAAAAGTAAAAAAAAAGAAGAACTTACAAATTTGAAATTTGGGATCGAACCGACCCATTCAAATCTACATCAAGAAAGTATTAAATCAAATGAATTCAAGAAAAGAGATTACATATTCAAGATTAAATTAAAATTGACCGTTCTAAATCAGGGAGAAAGAAAGCATAAAATTAGTCAAAAATCAAATCAATATAATTTGTAATCAATCAAACAAACCAAATAGAAAATTTACAAATTGTAAATTTAATATTAAAACAAATAGTTGAAAGATTTATGTAAGGTGACAGGAGTCAAATTGTACGGAAAATGATGTAATAGGGGTTAGGAGTCGGGTTGAAAAGGGTATAAAGAGGAGGGGTTTTTTGGGCCTTTTTTATTTTCTCTTTTAAATTTTCTTTTTTCTTTTTTTATCATCTATTCCTCTGTCTAGGAGCGCGTGTCCAGTGTAGCCTGGCATTATAAAGTGTTATAGTTTTTTTTTTTGTTTTTTTTAAAAAGTGTTTACAGTGTCAGTCTGTGTTCTAGCGTGTCAGCCTTCCTTTTAAAGGGGTGTTATAAGTGTTATTTAAAGTGTTAAAGTCCTTTTAAGTCAGTCTAGTTTTTTTATCGCCAGTATACCAAGAGTGGTTAGCCGTAGAAGCTCTTTTTAGTGCAAACTCTGCTTGAAGACTTCTCCCGCTACAAGTAAAGGAGTTTTTTATAGTGATTTTTTTAGTATAATTCATCGCAGTCTAGTAAAAGCTCATATAAAATCTATTGATCCCTCAACATCCCTCTCTGGAGTTCTCTATTTTTTGATCTCATTAAAATCATCTATTTCGCACAGTATTCTTGAAAGATTGGCCTGTGAAACTTTATCAATTATCTGTATAGTGTTGTTCATTATTTCTATAGCCCTTGCCTAGTCACAATAGTGTCTAGGGACCATTGGTGACCACTCGGTACAGTCTTAGACTTGTCAGAGGTTTTTTGGACCAGGTTCGGTACTGATTATATCAGTGGAAAGAGTAGGACAATATTATTACAGGTGTTGGTAGTGTGTAGCAGGAAGGTTTCTTTTGAATTGTACCCCGCTGCTTCTGAACTTAGAGATTCTTAAAGGTTGAGGGCAGCTTAACTGCACCTGTTGTACTTCCGCTTTCTCTGGTTGTACTTCGTCCCCTCTCCGGCTCAGCCTACGCTACACTGCGTAGGAGTTCTACATCTGGTGACTCTGCCCGGGCAATTCGAAACAACTTTTTCCGGCTTCGCAGGTGCTCTTCCTTCAAAGTTTTTTTCTCTCAAATATTTCAATATCAACAAACTCAATCTATTCTCAAGGTTTAACTACAAGATCATCTCATTTCATAATTTAAACTTAAATCATCAATTCATTACAATAACTTTATCTCAACATTACATATCCGCAATTCATATAAATCTCAATTCTCAACATGTCATCTCAACATAAATTTAGTCAAGGGTCAGTCTCAAACCCATTGGAGGAAGCTGGAGGCCATAGTGCTAATGATGGTGTTAGAGAAGGGTCAAGATCAGGAGGAAAAATGCTATATAGGGAAAAGGAAGAAAGTGAAGAAGAGTCGGGAGATGATTTAACAGAAAAGGGAAAGGAGGTTGAAGAAAGGGAAAAGGATGAAGTGTTTACAATTGATGATGTAGAAGGTATGATTAAAAATGGTGGAATATCAATTCAGGATGCAGAGGAGTATTTAAAAGAAGCGGAGTTACAAGCGGAGAATATGAAGAAGGTGTTGAAATCATTGAAAGATTCAAAATCAAAGGAAGTGATGAAGGAAAAAACAAAGAAGAAAAGCAAGGCAAAAAGAAGGACATATTACAGTGATAGTAGCAGTAGTAGTAGTGAAGATAGTTCAAGTTCCGAGGATGAGAGTGAGGTGGAAATTAGGAAGAAGAAAAAGAGTACTAAGAGGAAGAAAAAGGTTGTGAAGATTGAACCTCAAGATTCAGAGTTACGATTCAATCGTGGCGATGATGTGCAAAAGTTTCTACGGGACTTTGAGGTTGCTGCGGATGTTGATGGAGCTAGCGATGAAGACATGGCAAAACAAGTTTGTGCATTTGTGAACGGGAAGGATTTGAAAGAGGAGATCAAGGAACTCAAAGGTTGGGGTGAAGGAGAATGGGATTGGAGATTGTTGAAGATGGAAATGAAGGACCGGTATGCATCAATTCGGGAGGCGCCTAAATACACGGTTGAAGATTTGAAGGAGTTAGCTTTGGATTGTGAAAGTAATGGTGGTATTGATTCAAAGTTGGAATTTGAAGGTTTTAGACATAAGTTTGATAGTATTCTGGTCTACCTCAAGAAATATGATTACATTGATTCAGAGGATGAAGTGTGCAACTACTATTACCGGGCATTCTCAGATAACATGCAAAAGAAGATTAAGGAAAGGTTACGTAGTGATGGAGACTTGCGGAGGACAAAGGATGGAAGGCACCGGTTGCCAGGATGGAAGATACTTAAGAAGACAGTACATGTGGTAGTACAAGATGAGGTAGAATTAGTGTTTGAAGAGTTGAGAGGAAAGAAGGAAGTAGAGACAAAGAAGGATGAGGAATTAAAAGAGAAAGTGGTACAGAAGGATAAAGAGAGACGAGGATTGAAGATGGAAGGCTTGAATAAGAAGATTGGCGGAAAGTCGGTGGATGAAGCAACAATTAGTGAGTTAGTCAGGCAGTTTGCTGCATGGAGTGGACAAGGAGTGAGCAGACCATTGGCTGGAAATCAAAACAGTCAAGTCCATGGAGTATTTCAAAACAATTCTTATGCTGGACAACAAAACAATTTTGTTCCACCACCTCAAAATAGAGGAGGACCAGCACCTCATTTCAACTCCGGTACTTATTTTAGAAATGGACAACAAGGTCAGGGTGCATCAGGCCAGGATTTCAACAATGGACTGGGCTTCAACAACAACAACAGCAACAGTGGACAGTACAGAAACTTTGGTATGAATAGAGGAAGAGGAGGATATGGTGCAAATAGAGGAGGAAGAGAAGGTTATAATTCCAATTCTCAATGGAATACTTCAGCAGGGCAGTATCAAGGAAATTATGGCAATCAAAAACCACCAAGTGGGCAATATGGACCACCACCACAACCCAACAATGGGCCTCCTAGAGCAGAATTTCAGCAGGCGGCTTTTCGAGATGGACCGGTGATGTGTTACTATTGTGCAAGAGAAGGTCATGGTCATAATAGATGTCCAGATAAACAAAGGGACATAAATGATGGATATGTCACTGAGCATAACAATACTTACATATTATCTAATGGTGCAGTAATTAGGTGGGACAGTAGTAGACCTATTCGAGCAGTAGTTGCAGATTATTCTTTACAAGTAGAGCAGGCTAAGATTGCAGCTAAAGGGGTAGGAAACCAAGGTGCACCCCCAGCAGAAGCAGCTAAAGCTGTAGTAGTACCTGAGAAGACTGTTGTTACTGGTATCTTAGCTAAAGATGAATCAGGAGGAACTCAAATTCAAGAGCTTAGAGCTAGTTGTGGGATATTAGAAGATTGGAAGGTGCCTGGAGTTACTAGTAGAGGATTCAAGGCTGCAATGGCAGGAGCGGGAACTCAAGTGTATGATGTGGAAGTGAAAAGAGGCAGAGGACAAGCTGAACCGGTTGAAGCACCAAAGAAGAAGAAAGTTATGATACGGGAAGAGGATGAAAATGGAGAGGATGAGATCATGGACTTAGCGGAGGATGAAGACAGTAGTGAAGATATACCTTTGGCGGAATTAAAACAAAAGAAGAAGGCAACTGTGGTGGCTCCAAAAATTGACAAGAATGATATAATTAAAGGAAGATTTGAAAGACCTGTGGAGAAAAGTTATGAAGGAGTAATGGATAATGTAGTGACTAAGATAATGAAGACTAAAATAGAGGCAGAAGTAGGAGAGCTGTGTGCAATCTCACCAGCATTAGCAGATCATGTCAAGAAGCAGGTCTCAAAAAGACGGGTGGTTATTCAAAGAATTATCAAACCTTTGAGAGCAGGAACAGGTGGATTAGAGGAGGATGAGTCATCTTCAGAGGCTGAAAGTGATGTGGAAGACGTTTTGTATTCATGTCCTTTGGGATATTTAGAGATTATGTTGGGCGGAAAGAAGAAAAGGGTGAAGGCCTTGGTGGATTCTGGATCTCAAATTAATATTTTACCAGAATCAGTGGCAGCAGAATTAGGGTTGACAGGAGTAGTATCTCTTAAATCTGGTGTTAGGGGTATAGGTGGGCAAAGAACCGAGTTGATTGGAATTGCAGAAGCGGTGGAAATAGTGGTTGGTACCAAGGTTCAAGGTGTGGCACATTTCTGGGTGGCTAAAGAAGACAAGTGTCCAATTTTACTAGGACGGCCTTTTCTTATGGACTTTAGAGCACAAATTGAGTTTGGGAAGGTGATAGGGGAACGGTTGACTTTGCGTGATGAGAGGGGACTTTGGACTCGGTTTACAATTTGTCAGCCAGATGATGGTGATTGGGAGCGTGAATTGAATTTAGGAGAAAAGAGGACAACTTTGGTGGAAGTACAGCTAGCAAGGTTACAGCATGAGGTTCAGGAAGAAGATAGTAATGTGGTCCTGGATTATGTGGAAGAAGTCTCCGGTGAAGGGTATATGGTGTTATAATCAGTGTTGGTGAATCAATGGGCATTCAGCATAATAAAAATCCAAGTAACCTTGGATGTCTATCACCAACTAGTGGCTAATAGGGGGACTTGGTGTTTCTTTTTTCAGTTTTTTTCTTTTCTTTCTCAGTTTTTCTAGTTTCTTTCTCTCTCTGTTCTTTAGTTATCATTTTCTCTTTTATTTTGGCTGTGTGGGATAGGAAGACGAGGATGGTGGATGATGGCAGGAATGGGTAGTATTTATATATAAAAAAAGTAGTAGGGTAACGGGGCGGGCACAACAAATCATCAAATTAAAATATTCAACATTCAAATCAACCAAGCTGAATAATTGGACAACTACTTAAATCATTTTTTCTTTTTTCTTTTTTTCAATTCTCATTTTCTCTTTTTCTCTTTTCTCATTTTCTTTTTTTCTCATATATTTACTTCATATTATCAAATCATTAGCAGGGGGCACGGGATGGGTACAAGTTACAAAATCAAATTTAAATTAAATTACAATCAACTTACATATTGAACAACACATAAATGGATTACTGCTAAGAAATTTTTTCTTTTTCTTTTCTTATTTTCTTCTACATATCAATTTCTTTACATCACACTCTTTTAACAATTTATTTCAAAATCAAATTTATCACTTTATCAGTCTTTTCTTTTTTTCTTTTCTTTTTTTGAACGGTGGATGGATATAGGTAGTTGAGGATGGAGGATAGTAGGCACATGGATAGTCAACAATAAATTACATATCATACAATATAGAACTTACATAAATAAACTTACAGCAACACAAAATATTAAAATAAATGAGTAAAATTTAAATCAATAGTCAAATCAACAAAACAAAATTACATACAAATTATCATCATTAAATCTTTAGTTAAATTTTGGGATATGTTTCTTTTTTTCTTCTTTTCTTTTATGGGGACGGTTCAGGTTAGTTGAGGATGGTGGATAAGTTGGCAGGTACTGGAATAGCAGTGTTACAAGTATATCACATCAAACATTATTAAACATCAACATCACATCACATCAAATATTATCAATTACATCAAATCAAATCGAAATTAAATTACATCAATTAAGTCTGTAGTAGGGGGTTAGGGGAGCGGCTGCATATAAAAACAATCAAGTGGCACAAAAATTAAAAAAATCAAATGGTTACTACTACAGCACATATCTTTTACAATAGTTTTTCATTTTTTCATTTTTTTCTTATATACATATTTTTTGCTTTTCTGGGGACGTGGCTGGAGTTTGAGGGTGTTGGTTGATTGGCAAAACCAACAACAATTAAAAATTACCATAACTAATAACTTGGATTTTATTATTGAAGATTGAAATTTTAACTTGAAGCAGGAAGACGAACTTTGGTCAACAGAAGCAAACTTACAGAAAACTTAGAATTTAATCATACTTGGAAAATACTTAGAGGAATGGATTCTTGCGAGAGCGTAAAGTTATTATTTTTTGTCAAGGCCTAGAATAGAGGTTACTTGTTTAGTTAGAAGTTTTTTTTAGTTGAAATATGGGAATAAGAATCATTATCAAGGAAATTCATATGTAGAAGTTAAATATTAAGAATAAAGAATTTGGCGGAAAGTTCATTGAAGTTTAGTACAAAGTAGATATTTATTATGAAGATTGAATATAATCAGGTTCAAAGTTTGAAGGAGTGGAATTTTTTTAATTTGAGTTGGGGGAGGCATATCACGATTGTAGCCAGTTTTTTATCCAAGTTGGGGGAGGTAGTCACCAATCAATTTTCTCAGTTGCAAATTTTCATCAAGATTTTTTCTCAGTGAAGCTGAGGACAGCTTGGAAGTTGGGGGAGGATGTGGTAATCAGATTATTAGATTACATATTTATATTTAGATTCAATTTTTTTCTTTCATAGTTTAAATCTCAAGTTTTCATTTTCTTTCAGAATCATTTTCTTTCATATATACAAATTCATTTCATTGCATTTTATTCATTTTCATTTTTAAGAGAAAACTAGTCTACACCAATCATCAAGAAAGAACTATTACACAAAACAATAAGAATGATGAAACAAAAAAAAATTATTATTATTATTAATCAAGAACTGAAATTAAATTTAGAAAATTAAATTAAGAATCAACAAAATCCAATCAAAATAACCTATCAATCATTGTAGGAACCCTAAAAGCAAGCATATTAAATCAATAGATGAAAGAATAAAAGAAAAACATTTAGTTAGTATTGTGTAAGAACAAGACAATGACAGCAAAAGGAAATTTGAAACAACTTACCACTCACACAAATGATAAATCTAAATTGTTCAAATGGAATCAGAAAATTGAAGATCAGATCAGATTAATAAAATTAAAAATCAAAAATATAACTTATAACTTCAATAAGCAAGACTAGAGTTGAATCGATCCATCTGTTAAACAATCTAGAGAAAAATTGAGGTATCAGTTGATTGAGCAAAAATCAAGTTGAAAGAACCTAACAATCAATCTAGAAAAATGGAAGTGAAGGAAGCAAGATAGATAGAAGAATGAAAGAAATAAAACAATAGTTAGTCAGCAAAGTGTAAAGGAGGAGATGAGAATAAGAAAAGGAGAACTTACAGTTAGTCATTAAAAATGGAAATCAATCGATCTAGAAATCAAATCATTCATATTCAATCAAAATTAAATCTAATTGAAAGGGATGAAGTTGGAGATTCTACTATCTAGAAGTCAAACAAATTTCAAATAGATGACAAATCAAATCAGTCATAGTCAGGTAATAAAGAAGAAGCAGAAGATAGATCAAAAGCAGACAGGATGAAAAAAGAGAAAACTTACAAATTTGAAACTTGAAATCAGACCGAGCGATCTAAAAGAGCAATAGTTATGGAAAAGAAATAAAAAATTCAAATCATTATTAATTAGTTTCAAGATCAAATCAATTACAGTTAGAGAAATCAAATAGAAAAGAGACAAGAGAGAAAAAAGGAAAGAAGACTTACAGTGAAATTCAATCGGATCGATCAATTTAGACAGTTAGAAGATGAAAAAAGTAAAAAAAAAGAAGAACTTACAAATTTGAAATTTGGGATCGAACCGACCCATTCAAATCTACATCAAGAAAGTATTAAATCAAATGAATTCAAGAAAAGAGATTACATATTCAAGATTAAATTAAAATTGACCGTTCTAAATCAGGGAGAAAGAAAGCATAAAATTAGTCAAAAATCAAATCAATATAATTTGTAATCAATCAAACAAACCAAATAGAAAATTTACAAATTGTAAATTTAATATTAAAACAAATAGTTGAAAGATTTATGTAAGGTGACAGGAGTCAAATTGTACGGAAAATGATGTAATAGGGGTTAGGAGTCGGGTTGAAAAGGGTATAAAGAGGAGGGGTTTTTTGGGCCTTTTTTATTTTCTCTTTTAAATTTTCTTTTTTCTTTTTTTATCATCTATTCCTCTGTCTAGGAGCGCGTGTCCAGTGTAGCCTGGCATTATAAAGTGTTATAGTTTTTTTTTTGTTTTTTTTAAAAAGTGTTTACAGTGTCAGTCTGTGTTCTAGCGTGTCAGCCTTCCTTTTAAAGGGGTGTTATAAGTGTTATTTAAAGTGTTAAAGTCCTTTTAAGTCAGTCTAGTTTTTTTATCGCCAGTATACCAAGAGTGGTTAGCCGTAGAAGCTCTTTTTAGTGCAAACTCTGCTTGAAGACTTCTCCCGCTACAAGTAAAGGAGTTTTTTATAGTGATTTTTTTAGTATAATTCATCGCAGTCTAGTAAAAGCTCATATAAAATCTATTGATCCCTCAACATCCCTCTCTGGAGTTCTCTATTTTTTGATCTCATTAAAATCATCTATTTCGCACAGTATTCTTGAAAGATTGGCCTGTGAAACTTTATCAATTATCTGTATAGTGTTGTTCATTATTTCTATAGCCCTTGCCTAGTCACAATAGTGTCTAGGGACCATTGGTGACCACTCGGTACAGTCTTAGACTTGTCAGAGGTTTTTTGGACCAGGTTCGGTACTGATTATATCAGTGGAAAGAGTAGGACAATATTATTACAGGTGTTGGTAGTGTGTAGCAGGAAGGTTTCTTTTGAATTGTACCCCGCTGCTTCTGAACTTAGAGATTCTTAAAGGTTGAGGGCAGCTTAACTGCACCTGTTGTACTTCCGCTTTCTCTGGTTGTACTTCGTCCCCTCTCCGGCTCAGCCTACGCTACACTGCGTAGGAGTTCTACAACGTCAAGACGGTCTGAGTTGGACGCGGTGGATACAATGCCCTTTTCCAGAGGGAAAAAATCAAAATTAACAATTGCAGGGATCTCCAGGGCTGGGCAGTTGAATTTTGCCCCAAATCATTGGTTTTATCAGGTTGGATAGTTGCTGCTTTGTGCAGGTGTTCCACTCTCAGTACTGAAAAGAGTAAGTAATATGTGTCAAGACCCCAAAGAAATATATATTGTTATAATTCCAGTACAAACCTCTTGCATAAACATTTGATACAGATCATGACTTCTCAAGAAAATGTTCTTACTGAACTCCAAAAATCTTCCAGATTCAGATGAAAAAATCTCAAATGAAAGACACTCAGGAACCCAAGACTTAGATGATGCAACAACAATCCCAAAACATCAGAAAAAGAAGAAAACTGTGAACACATTTTTAGAATTCTATGTATAAATAGTTTAAAGAAAACAAGATCTCTCAGCAAGTATACAAGTCAAGAAAAATTTGAAGTATGAAAAGACATTGAGAGGACTTCATGAATCTCTGGTGTGTTATAATTCAAACAATATGACCTCCTCTGAGAAGCAAACTGTTTTTACCATTTTTTGAACTTAAACTTCAAGAACCTATTCCAATATCTTGTCAGGACCTATTCTTCCCATCCCCAAACCTCTTTCCAGATATTAGCTAAAAAGGTTTAAGTTTCAATACTGTTTAGCAACATTTTCATAACCCCCACTTTCAGTCTCTCCTTCTGTCACACTTTCTTGCTCTGTAGCAGCAGCATCCTGTAATGCATTCCAGAATGATACATCTCCCATCCCCCCCAAGAAAGGATGCTGTGAAGATTGAGATGCAGCAAACAATGTATTAAAGGACATCAATAAAGCATTCCCTTGTGCACTGTGGGGTCTTGAAACAGGTTCAGTTGAGGAGTATACCTGTTGTCTGGGCTCTTCCTTTACATGTTTATCCACAGGCCTATCTACTCCTTCCATACAGTCTTTGTTCCTTTGATCTTGTGATAATGTGTATAGGTTTGTGGATGGTTCACAGGTATTGGATGCTGTACTGGTCAAGCATGATGAATCTGGTCTGTGACTTGTAGATTGATATTCATATCCCAAATTTCTCAAATTGGTACCAGGAGAACCAAAAGGTGGTATCATTTGAGTGAATGTTTCCTTCATATCCTGGGACCCAGAATTAGACTCCTGTATATATCTCTGGTGATGTCCCCAGAGTAATGATGATGTGTAGCTCATCTGAGCAGATTGTGTTGAAGGAAATCCAAGGGCAGAAAACCCAGCTTCATCGAGAGTTGTACTGGCTGGGTTCTGGAAAGCAGAGTCCAACTGATACAATTCCAAATAAGGTTCTGATAGCGACCCCTGATAATTTGAAATAGGATGACAATGTGTAAAACATCCTTCATGAGATTCTTTGGCTTCTTGAAATTTGGGAGTTGGGATGGTGAAATAATCATCTGGATTTCTCTCTGTACTACCTTCATTCCTCTCATCATGAGCTGAGAAGATTTGTCTATCCCTCTCTGAGAGATTGTAATGAAAATCAGGATACATCTCTCTTGCCTCCTGGGATGGAGTATCTGTCCTGAATGAATCCCTTGAAATACTTTGAGAAGGTTGACTACTGTCTTGCAAATGACCTTCATCTGGAAGGTGATCCTCTGTTTTCTCTACCAAATTCTTAGCTCGCATTACACATTCCACCATATCCAGCTCTTCATAATTGAAATGACATGCTATTCGCGGATCTGACTGTTCAATGTCTAAAGCCAGATTTCCGGATGGGCCGTCCAAGCCATGGTTTTGCTGTAATAGGTGTGTCAAGTTGGGACCAGATTCATTCACATCCTGACTTCGACTGTCGTTTTTGCTTATAGCTCCGTGAACTGCATTCACAAGAGGACTGATAAATTTAACATTTGGTTGATTAGTCTTAGAATTAGCTCGCATTGGTGAGTTTTGTCGAAGTGGTAAAGTTTTGTCAGATGCAAGTCTGGTGGTAGTCTTGTTGGGATACGGAGATCCACGCCGGTGTTGCGTTCTGGTCGAGCAAGACTTCCGAAGATGACTGTCTTTCCAAATTTCTTTTCGGTCAAGCACTAATTGGTCAAAACATTCAGAATACGTCTTGACTTCTGGATAATGCTCAGCATAGACCCACAAAGCCCTTGAGCAGGAAGCAATTGGATTATCAGGAGCATTGCTATTTGTATCTTTTGTAGAAGATTTTTGGCTTTCTGGAAATTTTTCAAGCATCAAAATGACTTCTGGGTCTTTGTCAAGTGCCCATAATAAAAAGATCCCCGCCATGAACAATTTGTGAAGCATATAAATTGATAATGGACTTGATGATCGCCTCTTAACTCTTTGGTTCTGGAGCTCGCAGGATTGCATAGCTGCTATTACTGCTTGGTGAAGATAAGGATCACCTCGAGATGCAGTCAGGGAGTACGGAATTAGCAACAGCTGTAATGCCTGAAAATTATGAAATGTTGTTAGATTTCCGGCACTAGCAAAATAACTCGATTGAACATAAAGATACTCACATTGTAGTATCTAAAGACGTACAAGAGCAGGTATCAATTAATATCTGTCACCTGAGCACATCATACAGGTCGCTAGTCAGAGAGAGATTCACGTACTGCAAATCAAACCAATCATACACATATGGAGGCTTTTTGGGGTTTCTCATGTACTCTTTCATTCCTCCCTCTTCTGGTTGAACCTCATTGCCGAGTCCATAAAGAAGATGACCTGGATCCCCAGGATCAGCCGGTTCACCGTCCTCATCAGCACGATGCCACTTTGGACTGTTATTTTTCCAAGTGTTTAGCTCCTCGACAAGTTTTCCCAAGTTTTCTTTTTTTCGAAAAACATCCGTGCTCTTGTCACGCTGGTGGTCATAAACCGTTTCCTTGACCTTGGTCAATATCTGGCGTAATCGAATGTGATGCAAGGATGATGACATGGAAGTAATTCCCAATGGGTAGGGCCGGTTCTCGAGAGTGGTATTGGATTCTCTCAGGGCGGTTTCAATCGCGGTGGCTCTCTCTCGAATCTTATCGCCATCTGTCACAAAGCAGTCGATATCCAAGGGGAGCTGTGAAAATTATCATAGGGTAGTCGTAGTGTTGATTTTCAGACATGTGTGAGCTGTGATATACCATGCTTAATAGGGAGTTTCGAAAGAGAAGGACGAACCGGTACGTCGATATCCTTGTCTTGGATTGCTATCGGTCTTCCAAGCTGTAGCGCCATTGTCCTTTCCAGACAATACACGCTCCACCAGACCCTTTTTCTTGTCTCTTCCTCCCAAGGGTGCTGTGGTTTATTTAGTGGAGATTTTCGATGTAGTCCAAGCTCAATTGCAGTTCTAAGCGCCAAGCCGCTAAGATGCCAGGCTGAAAGTCCCTTCTCTGAACGAAAAGAGTACATGGCTAGAAAAAGAAGCGCTTGAATAGTGGTAATGTTGGATTGAACGTGATCAAAGTATTGAAGCGCTGCCTGAAAATAATGCTGCATTGCGTTTGATGTCAACATATGAGAACAGTCTGTAAAAATGCATCATCACATGTGATGAGAGATACGAACTTCGTGCGATGCCAAGCCGTCCACTGCCTTACCGCGTCCTTCTAGGAGTCTAACCCCAATGGCATATGTGAGCCATAAGAAGAACGCTGCTGTACGTTCATGACTTTTTTGAACTTCTTGAGATCCACAAAATACATCTCGTTGCTCGTGCCAGACTCTCAATAACGCAAAGTTCATGAAACCGTAGCGAGATTGGATTGTTGAGTATACGCTTACAAATATCTCATTTGATATAGATTTAGATGTGGGCAGCAACGGAAATAGAAACTTTGGTCGGATGTGAAGGGGGATTCGAAAGGGGAACACTGAAGAAGATGACGAATCTGAGCAGCCAGACGAGGACGAGGATCGCGTTCTCGAACTATTCTGCTCAGTAGGTGTGGGAGGATCTGGAAGAGGTTGGGAAGGAATTAAACTTTTACCGCTTACTGAAGCGCTACCCGTACTACGACGTAGAACTCTGTTGTGATCGAAAGCCAAGAAGCGATGAATCAACGTCTCGTACTAAACTTTGTGAAAGACGAATAATGTGAAATGACTCAAGACGATGAAAATATTCGACCCCAGCTAGCCCCCGAGCTCCCTCCAACGTACAACGGCTCAGCTCCGGATGAAAGGCTCAAAAACCCGATACCGTTCACGAGGTCATCTTCATCTACCATGTCCTTTTTTTTAGCATCCTCAGTCCCCGTTCCTGTGGGTAACACCTTGAGTGTCCGCATAGTTCGATCAGTGTTGGGCGTAAGAAGAGAAAATATCATGAGCGATGTTTGATACCTTAGGAGTTTCTTGACGAGATAGTCGATTTTCAGGGACCGAAGCATGTACTGAGGTGACTTCCCGGAGAGCAACAGTCAAGTCGCTGATGCGAGATTCGAGTACGGAAATGTGCCTGAAGAATGGTATTCGAATGAACATGATCAATCACTCATAGATATTCATCTTCCATGAAAAAGGAACATTACACACTCTCTGAGCAAGTGTTCACCAGAAGCATCTTCTGGAAAGATACATTGAGCTCGAGACTTGGCACAGTTTGCACATCTGTAAGATCCGAAAAATGACCTCAAAGAAGAAAAACGGTAGTATGCGTCGAGAAGAAGCGCACAGAAATGATGAGTCAGTACTCTTCACGAGCTCGAAGATACGCATGTTGCAGGAAACGGAGAAACAAACGTACGGGATGCTGAGACCATCACAGCGCTGTTTCCGAGTACGACATCTGATGCACGCATTAGCTGCCCGTTTCCGCTTAGCTGAGGTGAAGGTGAGATTGGGCGCTGATTGATCGATTGAGGAATTGGATTGTGAAGTCTTCAACATCGTGCAACATCAACGTGTGATTGAAAGATGGCCGCACAATGTGCTCGAGTTAATGGATTCAACTCCAATTAGGACAGTAAGTAAAAGCAGTATGTTGCAACTTTTCAGGCGTTAGAAAGACTGTGCTACTCTGTGACTGGGGACACTTTGCCTCCTGCTCAGGGACTGGCACTGCGAACGTCTTCCTTCTTCGCCACTGATACTACGATAAATTCAAGTATGTACAGAAACTGACTCGCAAGAGCTCTAAAGGTTTTTGAAGCGGGGAACAAATCAAAGAAGACTTTTGTCGAAACTTGGTGGCTAAGGCTCTGAAACAGGTCAAGATGCATACCCACAAGTGGATTGCAGTGTTGGGCGAAATGCGCAGGACTGAGGCTGGCCGCAAAGTCAAGTACGATAGAAGTATACTTGATCCCGTTCATTGTGTCAGATCATTATGACGCATACACGATCTTTGGAGTTGTTCGGAAAAGTTTCAGGTCTCAGGCCCCGTTTGGTATAGCGTACACCGTTTATAACAGTGTTCCGGAATAATCCATTATACATATGTATAATGGATTATTTTTTAAAATGTACGTAAAAAATTTTTAAACGCCGAAAGCGGCGTTAAGCCGCTTTACAAAAGATAAATGGATAGATAGCGTTTGGTACGTACCATTCGCCGTCTTTCATAACTACAATTCACAGCAATGTCGGATACGTCCGAATCCGACGACTCGGGATCACTGCCCACTTCTTCACTCGAGTACTCATCGTCCATAGAACACATGGATGACATTCCCATGGACTACTTCCGCACCGCAACCCCATCCGAATCCTCCTCTTCAGACGAGTCGGACATCCACATTGCAGCAGCGGCTGCAATCGTGATTGAAGACATGGAGCGTGAGGAACGATTTTCCAAGACTCCTTGCAGGACTTCTGCTCTGAAAGGCTATGCTTACGAGAAAGAACTCCTTGAAGGGAGTAATGTACGCTTTCTGGAGGTCTTGAAGCTGGAAAAACACGCCTTTCATCATCTCATCACGTACCTCGAACCTTTATTGGAACCTTCCGAGCACGTATCAATCAATGAGCAAGTAATGATATTTTTATTCATCTCCGGTCATTCTCTTGAAATGCGACATGCTGCAGAACGATTCCAACACTCTACAGAAACAATTCATCGATATTTTCACATTGTTCGAGAGGCTCTTGAAGGACTTGTTGATACTGTAATCATTCAACCTGGACCTAACGCTCCAATCCCTGACGAGATCGCCAACAATCCAAAACTGTATCCATGGTTCTCTCGCTGCATTGGCGCTTTGGATGGCACCCATATTGAAGCTCAGGTCAATTTCAACGAAAGATCTAAACATCGAAATCGACATGGTACATTATCCCAAAATGTGCTAGCGGCTTGTTCATTTGATATGAAATTTCTCTTTATTTATGCTGGCATTGGTGGTAGGGCACATGACTCCTATGTGCTCTCCAGAGCACGTGAGAATGGTGCGTTCATTGTACCTGAAGGTGAGTTGTTTTTAGACCTTCTTTGGGACTTGTTTTTGAAGGTCTAATCCAATTGAATTTCTAGGAAGATACTATTTAGGAGATTCTGGTTATGCACATCGTCCAGATGTTTTCATTCCATACTCAGGCACCCGATATCATCTTCAAGAATGGGCCATTGGCAATCGTGCTCCACGTACTTATCAAGAGCTTTACAATTTACGTCATGCTACCGCTCGGAATGTCATTGAGCGGATCTTTGGTGTGATGAAGTTGAGATCACAGGTCATGAAATACATGCCCAGGTATGAGCTTGAAGTTCAATATTCCCTTGTGGTGGCATGTGCGGTACTACATAACATAATACGAGACGCAGGAGAAGACTATTTCTATGACGAGTTTGACCGTATTCAAAGGGAGCAAGAGAATTCTGCAAATTTAGAATGGGCACAAGCTAGGGCAAATGAAGAATATGAAGAACCTGATGTTGGCATTCAAAATGAGGCTCATGCTGCTAGGGATGCTATGGCACGGGCAATGTTTGATGATTATATGGCTCATCCCAGAAGACAATGGAGGTGAATTGTTACACCTGATTGGTATCTCAATTTGTAATTAAATTTATATTTAAATTTAATTTGGGTCTTTCACAGTTCACACATTGATATGTGGTTGGTATCACAGGAGATGAAATATAGTTTGGTATTTATTTCTTGGGTAATGAAAATACTATAGTAAAAGTATTCTAGATACAAAATGATCAATATCTTTTGGAATTCATTCTTCAGCCAAACAATTATACAAGTTTTAAGTTTTTAAAGTGATTGATTTTTGATTTCATTCTTGAGCCAACCCCATCTCAGATCCTCAGGCAGTTGATTGAATAAAAAGGCCTTCTCCTCCACATTTAACAACACAGCTGCCTTGATTTTTTCTTCTTGATCAACTATATGCTCTTGTACCTCTGATCGAAATGTGAGTAGAGCCTTTACTTGATTAGGAAATCGCTCGACCTTAGCCTGGATGCGGCTTTCATTGAGGCGAAGGCGCTCCAGCGCATTCGCCTCATATTGCGCCTTGCGTTCGTTTCGTAGAGTTTCGAGTTGAATGTCGCGCTCGATCAACATCTTGTCGAGCTTGGCCTGTCGTTCATCCCGGAACTGGATGTCTTCTTTCCGATCGGCCTCCTTAGAGGCGAGCTTATCCTGGCTCACCTTGGCCAATGCCATTAGTGCATCGGCACTACTGGCATGTTCGACCTTCTTCCGATGTTGGCGAGCCCTGGGTGAAAACGAGGCGGGTCTTTTTGCGCCGGTCGATTTCGAAGGTGTCGATCGAGCGCTGACGAGCTTAGCAGGTGTAGTACGAGCGCTGGTGAGTTTGGAAGGGGTCGAAGGGGAGTCAGGAGTTGGTGGCGGGGAACGATCGAGCAGGGGGGTGTTCGTTTGATCCGCACTACGTTCGACCGAAGTCTCGGTCGAACCTTCTGGACCATCAAAGCACAAAGAACATCAGTCAGCTTCGGTCGTAATACATAGGTTCACCATACATAGAACGGCACTTACGTCGTATCTCACTGCAAGTGCCAGAGGGCACGCTGCCTTCATCGTCCACGGGAGCCATCGTGACGCCAGTCACCTCCTTGGCAATCGGTTCGAGCGTCTCGGGGGTCTTCTTGGGCACTCGGCTGCCTCGCACCATGGAGTCGTCCGCATTGCGACCGTCTTCGAGTTCGAGCATGAGCTCGAAGTTCGGAAATCCTTTGTTTCGCCAGGGCTTATACTTCGGATTGGCCTGTTGAGCGAGAATATCAGCCGAGGTGAGTTTGAAAAGCAGAGATTCGAAAAACCCAGACTGACCTGGATTTTTTTTTCAAACCATTCATCAGTGCCGGTGACCATTTTCTTCTCTTCATCCCAACCTCCGCCAGTCAACGCTTTGAGGTTCATAAAGGTCTTGAACGAACTCCGTTGCTACAAAAGGACATTGTTCAGCAGGCTGATTCCAGAACGTACGTATGAGGCACTTACCGATTGATAATGATTTTTAATAGCTTGCATCGAGTACTCCTCACGGTATCGTTTGTTGAACGCTTCGACGATCGTGTGCCAGGCTTCTTTTTTGAAGGTATTCTCCACTCGAAGTCCGTTGGCAGCCTGCTCCAAGAGGCTTCGTAAGATGAACTCGCTACGACCACTACCGAAGTTGGCCTGTCCGCCAGTGGCTTCTTTCGACATATCGGCGGTCACTGACGAGGCGATCGAATCCAACTGATTTTGCAAATCGTGAGGTGCCGGTCCTAGACGCCAGAACCTATCATAAACGAAGAGAAGTAGAGAAGTCGAAAGACCAAAACAAAAAAAAATGGAAATCAGATACGAGGAAAAAAAAAAAAGAGAGTAGAAGGTAGGGAAATCTTTGTACTTAGCGAAATTTCGAGATCGGACCCGTTGCGAAGGTCGAGATGGTTCGGTTTGAAGGGGTCCTCGGGTGGGTAAAATAGATTATTGAATTTTGAAAGCTGCTCGAGGGCAGCTTTCAAAATTGCGAATTATTGGTCGGTATAATGCATTATAGCCGAAGAAATGCATTTGTAAATTGGGGGCGAAATTCATAACAAACGAGTTTTTTCGAAAAAGTGTAAAATGCATTATTTTCAAAAAATAATGCATTTCTTCGACTTTTTGTAAGCCATACCAAACGGGGCCTCAGTCAAGTGTGGAGTCACGATGATTCCGCTCTAAAACGACAAATGAGTCAAATTCAACCTGGATGAGAGTCGGCTTTGCAGCCGTCGATTCCGATAACTCCCAGCGTAGAGCCATTATTGCTTCGCTGCGTAGCAATCGACGAGGTTTGAAGTGAGCAAGATATGTGGTCTAGATAATGATTGCGGATTTGGTTTTACTTAAAGCTGATGAAGTAAAATGGATCCCCAGAACTTCTTCTACGTCAAGTAAACTATGTAGGTCAATCGACGTGTTGTGTTGTCGTATTGAGGTGACTTTCTCTATCTTTGATCAGGTCCTTTAGAAACCCACATACATGAAAAAACATGGCTTTTTAGAGAACAACTTTCTCTGGGAAGCTCCCGATAGATACCCATGCTTTTTTGGAAATGGCTTCGTAGATTCCTTTCAGTTTTGTGACTGTACCATATGTAGGTATTTGTTTAATTTTTCATTGGCAACTTCATGAGAGCACCACAGTGTGTTGCTATTTTTTCTTCGATGTTTTCAAGCTTATCAGGCATATCGCCTACATATGCGAAAGAGATACTTCCTACAGTTGAGGAAGCTGATATCAAAGACAGTCTGCACTTTCTTGTTTCGAGAACCCCAGAGTCACGTTCGATACGCTGCATGACATCAATTCCATCACAAGTCGTTCTAGTTCCAATCAACCTCCAATACATACACAAAGACCCAGCGAGTAACTTGAGCTCTTCGAAACCTTCCCTCTGTTATTTGGCAACAGTCCGATGGTGTGACTGACGCCGAAAGAAGATCGCTAAAAATGTGGGTCTCATCAGGAACTGAGTTGAGTGTCACTCACGACCCGAGTCAGCCCTATTCATCCCGCGTGCAGCATGGTCTTTGATCATGGGTTTGAGAGGTGACGCGGTTCAAGCATATTTATCCGAGTGATTGAAGAATGCATCCGCAGCTGCCCTGGTGATATCATCAGTGTTAGGGTTATTCAAGTGTTAGGGCTGACATATCCACTTGTATCCGAAACTACCACTGCAATATTGTTGTATCAACATATCCACACCTCACCCTCGACACGGCCCCTGCTTCCAACGAAGTCAGCCCCAGTTGAGAACCTATCGCCCGACACACGATAAAGAACTATATTCGGATCATCCAAAATGGTCAATCTCCCTCGCCCTTCCTCATGAGCCTGTGTACTCTACTCCGTGCTGACATTCCTTCGCTTTTCCTACGCTGCTTCCTGTCCATTGTGTACCTGGATTCTCACGGCGCAGCCACCAAAAAAGGGAGTCAAGGTCGTTAAGGAGGAGGCCAATGTATCACTCGGCCCTCAAGTCCGTGAAGGAGAGCTCGTCTTCGGTGTTGCCCACATCTTTGCGTCTTTCAACGACACCTTCGTTCACGTCACCGATCTTTCTGGTCGGGAAACCGTCTCTCGTGTCACAGGTGGAATGAAGGTCAAGGCCGATCGTGATGAAAGCTCCCCTTACGCTGCTATGTTGGCTGCTCAAGACGTTGCTGCTCGTTGCAAAGAAGTCGGTATCACTGCCCTTCACATCAAACTCAGGGCCACTGGCGGAACTCACACCAAGACCCCCGGCCCCGGTGGACAAGCTGCTCTCAGGGCTTTGGCCCGTGCTGGTATGAGGATTGGGCGTATTGAGGATGTAACTCCTGTGCCTACCGATTGCACCCGCAGAAAAGGCGCGTTATTCCTGCTAGGCTTTTTGTATCTTCATTGGTCATCGTACCCTTCTCACACCGGCTAACTTTGATCTCCCTGAAATACTTCACCCTCGATTCTAACTGTTTGTTACATTAGGTGGTCGTCGTGGTCGTCGTCTGTGAGGCTACTGTATGGTTGGCTATATATCCGACTACGCGGCTTGTGTGAATTATCCTTGTTGCAACGTAATTCATCATTCATGCGCATGCATGGGCATGCTCGAGATAACACTCCAGCCTATCCTGACATTGTCTCCCTTCTGATACTTGACGCTATCAATGAGAGCCATTAAGTTGAACCCAATTTGAGAGTGTCGACGAGTACAAGTGGATGCGCAAAATCCGCGAACTGGTTTGATGCTGGAATTTTGGCTTGAATTTTTTTTAACTCGGATCACGTCTAATTTATGTGTATGGTGTCCCCCACTTTGCACGCAAAACCGCCATCAATTGGTGGTAAACTTGACGTATGAGCCACCAAACCAACTCTTCCTCAAACTTACGTAGATAAGTCTACTCGCTGTGGCCCCGTCGGTAAAAGTACCACGTCCCTCCGAGTGCCAGTGACTTATGCCCAATCTTCAAAATCTGGTGTGAGACTAGACAGGGCTATTGCCTAAAAAACTGTCATCTCACTTGCAGACCATTCTCACTTATAAGAGCACCCACTATGGTTGCGTTAACGACCTGATTTAGCGGTCTCGTAACGCTAAAATCCCCACAGGTCCACTATGGACCTGATTTAGACTTGCGGTCCCTACGACCGCGTTAAAGCTTGCACTCCGTGTGTGTAGATCTACGCAAGCCTACGACTTGATTTATCGTAGGATAATCCATCAACAACTGTAGTTTTTGAAACATCAACCTTCCAAACTTTACATCTCAAGACTTTGAACCTCAAAGTTCAAACTTCAAGACCTCAACTTTGAATTTCTCGAAATCGACGTTCAAAGTTCGATTCGTATCTGGCATTGGGTGTGAAGTAGTCTTCGTAAAGTTGTTTACCGCGAGCAATACGGTTCCTATGTATGTGTATACGAGTATGAGGTAATGAAGGACATGGCAGGAGCTCATTGAAAAGGAAGTCTTAAGAAAAAATAAGATAATTCATCTCAAAATCGAACCACTGTGGATCTGGTTGATTCACAGTGATTTATCGTTGGTAAATCAGACCTAACATCATCCCATAGTGGATTTCATGCGTTTACCAATTTAGTTGTTACACGCATGATTAAATTTCGCGCTCAGGAACGCAAATTCTACGATAAATCACCATCATGATAGTGGATGCTCTAAACTCATGAGAAGCATGTAATGAAAAGGATGTGCACATCTTCTATCTTTCAATGGCCACCCTCCCCACTTCAACAGCCCAACATATTCAAAGGTTATGAGCAAAAAAGGTCTTGGCCCAAAACTTGTGGCCATACATGACCAATGCATGACTGTGGCGTTCAAAACACCAGTATGGTGGACATAACGGACACAACCCTGCAGATAAACTGTTGTTTGTCAGCCCGCAATGGAATTTTGCCAAGTACATGATTTCATTGCCTCAGTAGCATCACATCACACAATTTCACCTCCTTCATGACTCAAATGACTCAAAATACCACAAAGGAGTGTTTCCGTGGCCAATGCACAGATGTTAGAACAGGACCCCGGTATGCTCCTATAAGGGGTCAACACCGCAACCGCTACGCACCACACAGGTTTTGGGCCTGTTTTAGGTGCGGAGCGGAGAGCTCCGCTATAACTTGCTGCGCTCCAAATTGCTCATTTTTGTTTTTTTTCTCACCTGGATGTGCGTAGTGTAGCACCACTATGCAGTGCACAACGCTATATAGCGGCACACATTGTTACAAAAGACTTGAACAGTCCTAAAGAAACTGAATATAAGCCGACTATTCTACCCTCAGAGTGCGGTGCGCAGGCTCCGCTCTGCTCACGCTCTTTTGAGTGGAGTGGTTGCGGTGTTGAAGGGGTAGTCACAGAAATTTGACTTTTGAGCTTCCTTGGAAACCCTCCCCTACCAAACGGCCAAGTCAGTCCCTGGCTTCATCCATACCTCTAGGTGTGGTTTAATCTTTCCTTGGAATTGCTTGCAAGCTTTCACCACCTTTGACAACACCAACTTGGCTCTACTCAAAAAATGAAAAGGGAAAAAAATGACAGTAATAAAGCAGCACAGGGAAGAGTTGAAGGAAGTTTAACAGAACATCAACTTCCATGTTCTCCATTTCTAAATGATCTTTATAGTGTAAAATTTATTTGCTAGGTGTTGCTAAAACTGCATTTGGCAATATTGATGATGATGATGATTGATTTTCTTCTTGTGATCCAAAACTGATGGGTTTTCTTTACATTGTTCTGGTCCATCAAGTAAAATTGCATTTTTGCATACTTCTACTGCTTTTAAATGTTGCAAGTAATTGTATCCTGAATATCATACATTGTTACTCTCCTACACCATATAAGCCTTATTGAAGCTGCTTATGAAACAAGAGATGATTCAATCTCAGATCTAGATTGACCCCAACCAAAACCAACATAATTGTTCTTTTTGTTGGAAGATGTTAGATTGCATCTTGGTCCATGCTGCCTCTTGCAATCTATATCAAGCTTTGTCTTGGTACCAGCTTGATGTGAAGGTGCATGTGCTGCAATGGTTTGCTTATGCTGATTTGTCATGTTATCATACCATTTTATGTATAAAATCATCCCAAACACCCAGAAGATGATGGATTTTGGCTCAACAGGCAATTTTGGATTTCAAGTTCAGTCTATTAAGACACTTTGATCACACTTCACCCCCTTCATCTTCAAATTTGCTCATATTGACTCACAAAATCACTTTTACATTCCCGCTCAGCTCTAAAATCATCCCAAACACCCAGAAGATGATGGAAAAACTTCTGAAATCCCACCTCAAAATACAACTTTTAATTTCAGGGTGAGTCTATCAAATTACACCTCACCTCCTTTATCTTTGTATTTGCTCATATTGACCTACAAAGTGATGTTTTTTCCTGCTCAGCACTAAAACCTCACCTAAAACCCTGAAGATGTTGAAAGAAGGCCTTAAATCCTGCCCAAAGATACAAATTTTCATTTCACGCTGAGTCTAATAACACCATTTTTTCACAGTGCCACTCCTTTATCTTCAAAATTGCTAATATTGACCAACAAAATAATCTTTTCACTCCTGCTCAGCTCTCAAACCTCACAAAACACCGTGTAGATGGTGGGCAGAGTCCTGCAAATACAGCCTTTGATTTCCAGTTGAGTCTAACAAGACACTTTTTTATACTCCTTCATCTTTGAATTTGCTAAAATTGACCCGCAAAGTCATCCACCTCCACTCAGCTCCAACCAAACGCTATCATAACAGCCACACATATTATTCATTGTACAAAGGAATGGTCTTGGTAGCACCTGCTCCAGCAATTGCTTTTCATTGTTTGTTTGATTTTACAAGTGGCACATTCATTCTTGTTTGCATTTGAGAAGGATTTGTTTTTTGCAGCATGTATCTCAAAACTACTAGTCCAGTGCAAGTCATTCAGAGGTAAAGAAGCCACTATAGCAATAGGAAATTTGAAACAAGACATGTGTAACTTTTCATATCTTGAAAACTCATACTTTGGATTAGTTAAAGTCAAAATTATTGAGTGGAGATTTTCTTTTTCACAGTACTCATCCATATAGTCATCATTGCCTTGATCATTCTGCTCAATCACCATATCAATCACATCTAAATGCATATCCCTTACAAAAACATTCTGAACGTCATCTCCCCAATCAAACTCTTCATCTATGTCATTTGCATTCAAATTATCAATGTGATAGTGGTGTTGTTTGTGAGCGGTTGACCAAGTTGAGTCTTAGTAGTATCAGGCTGAGAAAAAAAAGTGTAGCAGTTGCAAGGGAGATGAAGCTAGAGAGAAGTTGAAATCAACAATAAAGAGGAAAATGTACCAGTATTGATATTACATAAGAAGAGAAGCAAGCAAAGAACAATACAAAAGGAAGGTATGGAGGATACATACAACTTGAGTTATTGGGGACACATGGGTTGGTTGTGAGACCAGGGGAGGAAGGTCCTGTCCAAAATTTGTGTCTTGATTGGTAAAGCATATTGGTGGCGAGTTTTGATTATCAAATTGTTTGAGGCTGCTTGAGGTTTAAGAATGGGTAACAACTTGAGGTTGGTAACGGGTACGCATAGTATTGTTAAGGACTTATTATGTGCAAGTCCTTAACTTTGAGGGTTATGTGGGGGATACAGTAGACTCTGACAAAACCGATAGCTGTCAAAAGCGATACTCTTTGAAACCCGATACATTTTTGGCCCAATAAATTCTTATTTACAGTCAGATTTCCGTTGACAAAACCGATACTCGGCAAAAAACGATAGTTTTTGACCCGATTTTTTGGGTATCGGTTTTCTCAGAGTCTACTGTACCCCGATGGACGCGAGTGGCTGGGGATGGCTGGAGAAGCGTGCCTCAGTCAGGCTCATGGGGGTGGCCATAGGTCTGTCTGAGAACCAGCTGTATGAGTTGACGCTGGTGCCCGCAAGGTCCATGGGTCAAAATCTGCTACAACATGATCACGGATATTCCGATTCAGAAGACTTTGATAGTATACTAAGGGCGCTTTTACTTAAGCAATTTCTCGCAAGAAATCACATTCTAGAATTTGAAAATCCGCATTCTGTGAAATGCGTTTGATATCTTATTTACAAGCATTCTGGAAATCCCAGAATGCTTATAAAAAGACTTTTTTCATCGATTTCCAAGAATGTGATAATATCACATTCTTCCAACTAGAAATCACTTTCTGTGATCCTTTGACGCATCTTTCACCATCCCTTGTCCAGACTTGACTCAAATCTGGACAAGTCCCCGTCCACGTACAAAACTCAAATCCCACTGTACAATACATTACCTCACCCTCGATCATTCACCATACAGTTGGCTGTACATACTTACAGCCAACTCTCATCTTCCACCACCTTCCACCTTTGTCGCTGTCCTTCTAAACTCACTCAAAACCCAGCATGGTACAGTACAAAGACGATTCCGTTGAAGAAATCATCGTCAATCCACCCAAATCTCAATCGAAATCAAATTCAAAAGCGCCATCGAAACCCAAATCGAAATCCAAAGTCGACAAAGATACTGAACCAGAAACGACCGGCGGTGCATGGATTCATTCTCACACTCTTTATCTTATTGATCAGTTTAACCATCAAGTTGATATTGGAAAAGGCAATGATGGTGGGCTTAAGACCGATGCATGGAAACAGGTTCTCGAGAATTACAACAAAAAGTTCAAGCTCAAAGACCCTTTGTCACGATTGAAGAATCACATTCAAAAGGTATGACTCATTTGATTCTTTCGTTTACATTTCAATATTGTTTATCGTTTCTAATTCTTCTTTTCTTTTCTATCATTCAATCAAAACTTTTATATGCGTTACAATGTCTAGTTAAAGAAAACTTACAAGGCCTTCGATAAAATTAAGGACTCGTCTGGTGCGCCTGGAACCGATGATGTTACCGGTGAAGTTCACGCAGACAAGGCGTGGTGGGATCATTGGATCAATGTAGTAAGTTACTTTTTATTTATTATCTCATCTAACATTTGCTGATCTAAAATCTTCACTCACAATAGGCCGGTAACAGTGACGCGAAACCAATTCGTAATGGTGGTTTTCCAGCGTATCAAGCCGTAGCCACCATCATGCCAGAAAAACATTTGAGAGCAAATGGAAACAAAGGCTTCGGAACTCAAAGCAAAAAGAAAAAGGTTGCTTCGCCATCATCTGTTGAATCAGATAAGGATCAAGAAGGTATCTACAAGTCTCTTCATTATCTACTTTACATACTAACTACTCTCTTTTGTAATTTCTGACAGGTCATGTTCAATCAGAAAACAACTCCAACAAAGACGAAGATCGATCTCACGTATCCGATTCACAAAATGACTCAGACATCGAGGAAATGGAAGGTAATTGGCCAGCTTCTTCACAAAAGAAGAAGCTTGCTGTAAGTCTTGCTTTCTATGTTTTCAACATTTCTTTCATTCCTTTTTACTCATCCTTATCTTCAATTTCTTTCTATCTATCTTTCTATCTAGCCTCGATACAAACGTCACAACAAATCTGGACTCACACCATCTGAACATGCCCTCGATAGTGATAGCAATGACACCCCAGAACGTAAGTTTGTACGTAGCAAGCAAAGCCCCATCAGGGCCTCAAGTTCGACTGCTAAACGAACTAGAACCTCGGGACCAAAACTTGTAGCTGAGTCCATCAGCAAAGCAGTTGATCAAGTAGCAAGGATGGAGAATAAAAACGACAGTGATAAGGTTGCTGTAGCAAAAATCAAGACTGAACAACACCCAATGCAACAAGAAGCTATGGCGATTTTCAACAAAGAATGCGGGAAAAAACTGAAACCACATCACATAATTCCAGCGGCAAACGAGTTGAAGAAGGACGATAGTGCTTCATTCTTCTACTACATGAATCCAGCTTATAGATGGGAGTGGCTGAAGAATGAAGCTGGTGTGTTACAAGAGTATCAAGAGGTACAGAATGATGATGAACAGATAATGGACAGTATTTGATTATGAAGATCTTCATGTGATGATTGTTTCAACTCGTGTTTCAACTCATTTTATCTCTTTAGTATGTTTTCTTTTCCTTTTTGCTTCAACTCATTTTATCTCTTTAGTATGTTTTCTTTTCCTTTTTGCTTCTTTTACCGTCTCTGTTTCTTAAACTCAAACTAAACATACAAAATGCATAAATTATAGTACTTAGAAATTATAGTAGTTAGAGATTTGTGAAGTAATTTAAAGTATGTCCTTGATAATGAAGATAGTGATACACATCGAATACAAAAGTGAGATGAATACAATAGATACAAAAGAAAAAAGAATCAATTGATTTAATCCCGCCTGCGTGCGGCTGGTGCATTCATAAAATCATGGAACATCCACTCAGCAATGTTGTCATGTTGGTCTGCGGCTTGAGTTCGGTCATTCGAGCTAGGCTCAGCCCAGTCCGGTTCATGATCTCCTGCCATCCTCATTTCCAATCTCTCCTTTAGCATATACTCTGCATAAAATTCATCCTCGCCAGCTTCGATTTGAATGATGTTGTGCAATACACAACACGCAACAACAATTATGACTTGAACTTTGTACGGGTAAGAGGGCATGTGAGCCAAGATGGGGAATCTCATCTTTGACACACCAAAGATCCTTTCGACGATTATTCGAAGCGCAGAGTGACGGTGGTTGTAAAGCTCTTTTGGAGTCTGCGGTGTTAAGCCAGAATGTCTCCATTCTTTAAGGTGGTATCTGACTGATCGATAGGGAGTAAGAAACCCTGGTACGTTGGCATAGCCAGCGTCAGCAACGTAGAACCGATCTGTTTCAAAGGGAGAGATCAATGTCAGTTGCTTGTGTCTTTCTTCGAAATAAGACACTCAATTGTTTACCTTCTGGAACAACAAATCGTTGTTCTTCAAGAGCTTGGTGAAGAACGCGAGCATCGGCATGAGATCCTTCCAACCCAGCATATACAAAGGTAAATAGCATGTTGAATGAACATCCCACTAGGACGTTCTGGCTGAGATCTCCTTTTTGGTTCCGATGCGCTGGTTGACGTTCAGGTGGAACAATACAAGGAATGTGGGTGCCATCAATGGCACCCACACATTTGTCGAAGTATGGCGTGAAGCGAGGATTCTTTCGAATCTCTTTCGGGCATATCTCTCCTCCGGTAGGTTGCACAATATAAATCGACTCTAGAGATGCTATAACCTTGCAAACGCGATTGAAATATTTGCTGATGGTATGACCGGAGCGCTGAAAGCGTTCGCCAGCTAGTCGAACCGAACCCGAATTGCCAACGATGAATAGGAAAATAAGGACTTGCTCCTCGGCCGTCACACTGCGTTTACGATGGCGGATAAGCTTGCCTTCAAGGGCTTTCATCAAGCCCTTGAAGGCAAGCTTATCCATGCGGCATATTTCACGAAACCGCACATCACTACCCTCAAGAATCTCCTGAGTATATTGATTACCACGGAGTCTTGAAGTCCTACAGGGTTTCTTTGGGCTCGTTATTGAAGTAAGATAGTCTGTGCCAGCTTGGATGATGATTTTAAGGAGATCAATTGTGGTTTGAAAAGAGTTTGATGACGTGTCAGAGTCCGTATCAGAAGAGCTTGACATGATGAGGAAGGCAAGGAGAGAGGAGATTCTCATGGCAATTGGAACCAGAGGGATGAAATCATAAAGAGATCACCGGCTCAAACCAGGTCTTAATGCCCATATTATCAAACGCTTCTTTACCAATTTATTTCACACTTTCTCCCAAAATGTGAATTTTCAATTTCTTACAAAAAAACGCTTTTCTACATGTAGAAAAGAGCTCACGTAAATGCGATTTCTAGAAATCAGGGCTAAGTAAACGCGCCCTAAGCGTTGTGGAGATATGCTGGTTTGCTATCTGAAGTTGAACTTGACAACACTCATCCGAGGAGCTCCGAGGTCTTGGTCCCAAGTCTTTCAAATAAGTACAAGAGTGACGATGTTGATCACGATGCATGGGATCCATGTCATGAACGCTGAATAGAGGAACTACTCGACTAATTCCCTGCCGACGTCGCAACACGTCTTCTTTTTCAACAGGCGGAGATGATCACGTGGGCCAGTGGCCTCCTGTGACAGGCAAGGCTCTTAGTTGGATTTTCCTTGGATTACTGAAAGCTCATTTTAAGAGTCACTTGTCTTCACCGCGGGCACAGTACCTACGCGGATGAGCAACGGTTCCGCCGGAGCTCTTCTGAATCTATGCGCCCACATGATTCGATTGATTGTGATAAGAATTTCTGGTACATGAAGAAGATAGGATGAAACATATAAAATCAATCTGGTTGGTGATTGAGTAAGGTGTTCGAAATGAAATGAAACGACGACTGTATGATAATCAGTTTCACAACTGGCACATTCGAGGGCTGTTGTTTTAAATCTATAATAATATCCAATTCTTTGTGCCTCATGATGAAGATAAACTTTAAAAGGTGTGCTAGACAGTTTTACCGATAACGTCATAACTTATCTGTGAAGGAATAAGCTGATGTAGTGACGTATGAGTTCTTGTATCTGATGGTGATCGCAAGAGAGCATGAAGAAAATTATTAGAACATCTTCAAGTTTGCAAGTTTGATGATGATGAAGAACTTTAGACGAACGGAAACACATTCCTAAATCCTTATCACTTTTCCAAAAACGGCAATCTTTCTCATTTTGTTCAAATTTGTTTATCATCAAATACATCATTTAGCTTCATCATCAACTTCTCGACCTAGTCGTTGATCCTCACAGCGACCCACTTCACATATTCCTGCTTCGCAGCATAATTTTACTTCTCCTTTCGACTGAACTCATCATCAATCAAGAAAGATCCATACTCCTGAATTGCTCTGGTTATAATATTCTTACAAACTGTATCTTGCTTTAATTCTTTTCCTATAATGACAAATCCTTATAGCATCCTGAAAGTATCTCCCAACGCGACCCGCCCAGAAATTCGAGCAGCCTATATTGAACAGGTTCATACCATCATGTTTCTTGATTTCGACCTCTGTATCATACTAACTCGAATTTCTTTTCCCTCTAGGCGTGTCAAAGTCATCCTTCAAAGCAGCAACCGAATCAGCATCCAGCAATTCAACAATCTCGTTTCAGACAGGTAGCTGAAGCTTATACTCTCATCGGAAACGGTTAGCCCTTCAAGATTACTATGATTCCTGGCGCGCTTTCTCATCTCTCTCTAAAAGCTCTTTGTCTCCCTTTGTTTCAGGTACGAACCGTCAACTTTCAGATATCGCATTTTCCCTCAAAGACGAATTTTCAATTTCAACCCCAACTCCCACTCGTCATCGCAATCGAAGTGCATCCGAAGCAACGGGCAGAGATGGGATCTTCAACTCTCAGCAGATTTGCGATGTACTCCCACCTGGTTTGAAAGCAACTCTGATTGAGTTGGATCCTATCAAAGTCTTCAACAGAGCGCTCAAGGAGATTGAAGATGAGAGAAAGCATCATTCAGTTCAAAAGCTCACTTCACTCTCAATGGACCACCAGAAGGCTTCTTTCCGTAATTCATCCTGTCCAGATGATCATCAATCTCATTCTTATCAATCTTTATCACCATCAGAATTACGTCGCACTTCGTCTTATCTCAAGCTGGCATCCCGAGAAAATCATCAATCAACTTCTCATCATCAACAAGTACCACATGAACACCATCCATCACAATCCCATCACAGAACTTCATCACAAACCAATCATCAATCTCAACCTTACACAAAAGAACATCATCAAGCTCTAAGCTATCAAAAACTATCCTCTGCGGAGCATTCACATCATACTCCACAATCACTTTCATCCAACCCACCAACGCGGGAACGACCCACGTCAATCCTCTCAGTTGCATCATCAAGCGCCGGTCGCATCAGTTCTAGAAGTAGTAACACGTCTTCTAGAAGAAGAGTTTCATTTACAGAAGAAACAATTAAAACAGATGAAATCAAAAAATTAAGAGAATGTTTAAAGAACGAATCTACATCGAATGCATCATTTTCCAACCCATCATTATATGATGCTGATCTAGATAAAGGACATGAACGTACTTTATCATCTTCTTTACCTATCAATTGTTCTTGCTTATCTGATCAGATGTATCAAAGACGAAAAGAAGAAAAATTAGAAGAAGGATACAAGGAAGACTTTCCTTGGTCTAATTTAGATTTTGATGATCCTAGAATGATAGAAAGGCATCCGAATCATCATCGACAGAATACCAAGGAAACTTCTCCCATCAGGTCTGATGTAGGCAACCGGTTCATAGGTGATGGGAATATTAATAAAGCATTATCATCAACAGATGATGAAATGAGATCATATTTGAATTCGCTCAATCTAGACCGTGCTGAAGATCAAGAAAGGATACTTACAGGATTTTATGAAGGCGGATTAAGCAGAAGAGACAATTTTCGAGATTTAACTGATGATGAATTATTAAAAGTCTTGGATAAATTGAGGAAGCTACACAATGATAGGTGATATTCGTCAGACAATGGTGCCAGACCAATAACTATTGTGTCTTACAAATAATATACGAACTGGCGTCAATGGGAACTATCTGCTGGTCGAGATTAATCTCGTTGGTATTAGAGTCTGTTTATCATTGTATCCCTTTATGGAATAGTTACAATCCATCAAATATT
This sequence comes from Melampsora americana, assembly GCA_022264835.1. Taxonomy (NCBI): domain Eukaryota; kingdom Fungi; phylum Basidiomycota; class Pucciniomycetes; order Pucciniales; family Melampsoraceae; genus Melampsora; species Melampsora americana. Next base: position 27,002 of record JAIFHY010000164.1, on the reverse strand, counting down.
GAACAACAAGAATGATAAAACTTATTTGGAGAAGCATCTGCAGCTGGAACTGGATGATTCACTTCACATTTTCTACTTTATTCCCCGGTTATTTACTATCAAATATCAAATATCACATATTAAAAATTAAATACTAAATTGTCATTGGCAATAAAATTATCACTCAAATAATCATGCAGAAAAGAAATAGTAAAAAAAATGTACAAAAATTTTCTACAAAACCATTCCACTCATCAATTTTTTGTTTCTCCTTTTGCTCTCTGATATCATTAACGAAATTTTTATGAGTCTTATTCTGTCTTATTCTGTTGATTCCTGAGTTTCTTTTACCTTCTATTTCATACTGCATCATTTGGCTTTCACATGCATAATCTTCCTGTTAAAATTCCATGAAAAACTTTCATTGTTGATGACAACTCCAAGAATGGGAAGTCAACATTCTGTTGTTCCATAAAATGATAATGTCTACATGCTCAACCATTCATCAATTCATGAAGTGATTTCTTTGAGAGAAATGCTGCATCAATCCACTCAGAGTCTGTGCTGTTTGAATCTTGATTCAGAGTATTGTGACCTAGGAGCATCATAACTTGACTGCGTTTATCTTTCACAATATTTGTAACATAGCCTCCAGGTCTGATTCAGATCCTTCAATCCACTATAGCAAAAGATGGAGTCCAAGTACTCTTCCGGTCGCTCAGCTCTGGTCATCAGAAATGGTTTAAAAGCAGGAGTCAGGTTTCTAAGTTATGACCAATTCAAACCAATGCTAGCTGATGATTAAGTATGGATCTCTTCCATATTCACTCTGTCAAAAAGTACTTGACCTAATTCTCATTCCTTCTAGGGTAGACTCACTGGTCCTTGCTTGCTTCTGACGGGTCTAGGCGCTGGTATGGTCAAAGCCATCATTGCTGTCACACCATCTGAGACCATCAAGACTAAACTCATTAATGAGTCTATGCAACCTAACCCTTGGTTCTCAGGGCTTATTCAAGGAACTTGAGAGATCATACAAATGGAAGGCCTAGGGGGGATTTGTAGGTGCTTATTCCCAGTAGTCTGTTTGTGCTCTCCTACTTCAAATTCTTTTACAATCAGATCCTTCTTAACTTTGTCTTTGGGTTTTTGCTTGCCTTGGCTTAACTGGGATGGGAATAGATGATACTTCAAGTTGAAAATGTGGCAGTCAGGCTTTCTACTTATAGTTTTTAAAGTCTCTTTTTCAGGGTAACATTTGATTTGGTCAACAACTTCCTACTTTGATCACATTTGGAATGGGAGGATAAGCAGGTATAGTAACAGTCCATTTTACTATGCCACTAGAATTGAGTCATTTCCACCTTGTAATTTTCTTGGGTATCTTGCATTTGTTTGGGAACCAACTGACATTCTGACTTTGAACTGTTTTTATGAGGATGCTTTAGTGTGATAAAAACTCAGATGCAATTGCTTGAAGCTCAAACAAAGTATGTGAACTCATTTGATTGCATATATCAGATCTTCAAATTCAAAGGGATGAGTTGATTATGGGAAGCTACTACTCCTCAACTGGTGAGGTTAAGTTTGGCAAGTGGAATCATCTTTACTGCTTATAAAAATGGCAAGTGGTCTTCTTGTTTGCTTTTTGTCTATTGATTGAGCCAGATGGCAAGTGTTGGGTTCACTGCCAACCTTGCAGTTTTATGATTTGAATTTAATCTCTTCTTTGTCCTTAAATTCTCTCTTACCTGTCAATCAAACATCTCTTCCCTTGGCCCAGACTCTCTTACATATATCTTGCTTGTGATTTGTGTTGTCCAACTGTTACCTTGCAATCCATCATCTTCAGCTACAAATTCATATATGTCTAGAGTCTATATATCATAAAGGTGCGTACAAGTACACTACTCTCTCCAGCAAAATATTTGTAGATTCAACTCCACCAAAATGATTGAACACCATTGATTGCAGACTACAATTTTTATTCACATACTTTCATCTTTGACAGTCTAGTCTTACCAGTGGTCTGTTTGTTTCACCACACCCTAACAAAAGCTTTTAGATTCAACAGGTTTGTGTCTCTTTAGCATGATTCTGCATCTTTAGTTGTCTCACTCATGGCTTCTCTAGTATGTATTCTGAGTTTCCTGTCAGGTATATTGGATTTTAGTGCGCCAGGCATGATGGACCCAAGTTCACCAGGTGTGACAAAGCAAGCCATGCTGTATTGGCTACAAATCAACTAGCCCAAATCTGCAGTCTTGTCAGGCCTCAATAAAGGCAATGTGGTGGTGATGGTGTGGAAGAATCAGCCTGAGTGTAGGCTTCTTCACATTGTTTTCTAGTTTTGGGTTCCTATTGTCTATGAGAAATGGATGCTGTGGATGCAAAGTATTTACAGGTCCAACAAGGAACCAACCATTACAGGGGATCAGTGGTTCAGAAAAACCAGCTCAAGCTGTAGATAGTAAGTAAAATATTGCTTTTAAAGCAATTCAACTGAATTCTCTCCCAGATCAGCATGCTTGCACTACTAGAAAAAGGTAATTTCCCACAAGAAAGGTAATTGCACTTAGAGCAACAAAGGGCCTAAAATGGAGATTTGATTCAGAATAATGATGATTTAATCCATCTTCAATCCTTTTCCACTCAAAATGCAATCTATTTTCTCACAGGGAAATGACCTTTTGCTGGTAGTGTTAGATTCACTAAATATTATTGTTCCATCGATCTTGCCCCAAACAGTTGCTTTTGACTTAATGGCACAACAAAAGCGGGATGCTTCCCCCAACTCAAGTACAAAACCTACTAAGTGTACTAACTTGGGTGAGTGTGATAAGTGAGACAAATAATAGTTTTTGATCAATTATATCTGGATCATAAGATTGATTCATCACCCTGGATTGTGTCAACCTTCTATTTGGTAATGATGAATTAGTTCATGAAATTCCCAGCCTATCCCAAAAGAAAAAAGAAAAGAATGTAGGACCTTTAATCCTTCTGTAGGTGTTGATGTCTATTGATTCTTGTGGCTTTTATCAAAAAATGCTGCACAGCAGAAAATATCAAAGAAGTTTCCTTTTATTTAGCCAGGAGAATCTTTGCATGTGGCCCTAGGTAAAACAGTACCAAGAATACAAAATTCAAGTATCAATCTAATGGAGAGATATAACAAGCAACATCTCAAAGCACTGCAACACTATGAAGTTGCACCTATGAATTATGGATTGGCAAACTCCAGTGTGAAATCTTCTGACTCACCTGACCCCTAAAAAACAATATCATATTTCCCAAGGTGTCTAAGATACATAACCCACTATCATCCAACCCATCTCTCTGGGTCCATTCTGCTCCTACTAGATAATTAGATTGATATCAACACTGTTTTTGATCTGATCAGAAATCCATGATTCCCATAATAAGGTAGCCCTATTGACTTGCTGGTGATCTACTGATCTTCAGTATTTGATATCTTCTTCAATGTGTTGGTTATATTTGTTTTTTAACAACAGATTGCAAATCTCTATAGTATTAGAGCAACTAAGACTTGTGATCACAATAATCATGTTTTTTCCAACTGTTTTTGCCTGTGTCCTCTAGAACCCTCTGTGTTTCCTTGAAGACTGATACAAAAGTTGCTCTGTGGATCCAAGCTATGAAAAACAAAGGCAACTTATCTCCAAGGTCATGATGTGGCAACTATTGATTTCATGTCATAAAAACTCATCAAGTACCACAAAATTTGTTAAGCTTATCAGATTGATTGATGATTGATTAAGAAATCAATATATGAACTCAAATTTTCACTTCAAGCTCAATATTCAGTTTTTATTTTGAATCCCAATGAGCTGGTATGATAGATTAATTGGTTTGGGGAACATATATCTATATAGATAAAGCAATTGGAGTATGTTTTTGGTTTCATAGAGTAGTGATGCGAGTTTTGAAATTTGAAGATTAAAATGAAGATGAAGGTTGTCTGAAGGAGTCCACTTTCATTCTTCACACCGATTCCTAAGATAAATGGAAGCTCGAGAGTTAAGTGAACTGTCGAAAGATGAGTACTAGAGATATGTAGAGTTAAGTTACAGTGAAGTGAACTTAAAGTGAACTTAAATGGTGATTTACAATTTAATTTAATTTGAAAAGTCAAGCGGATAAGCCGGAATTGAAAAAGTCAAAACTCAAAAATAAAAAAAAGAAATAAATAAAGTAAAGAAAGAAAGGGTCAACAGAAAGAAAGGGAAAGACTCATTCAGCCTCAGCATTCACATTCAAAAACCCATCAACATCAACTTCAATCCAACATGGCCAATCATCAACACTTATCATCTTCATCATCGTCAATTCAACCTTCTTCTGCTTCTTCTTCTTCCTCAATCATCTCTTCATCAACCACTTCATCACCCAATCAAAAATCACATTCAAATCACTCAAACCCAACCACGCCTTGGGAAGATCATCATCATCAATCCTCTTCAAGCACTCTAACCAATCAAATCAATGATAAAAATAATACAACTTCTTTATTACTAGATCCTACAACTGCTGCTGCTGCTGCTTATTATTTAGCCGATCATCCTCAAATCGAGACTCATTCAGATTCAAGTCATCAAAAAACTATTCAAGATATTCATCATAAAGACTCTAAAACTTCCACAAATCAACATCACTTTAATCAATATCCTGCTACTAATACAACTACCACTAATCAACCTCATCAAACTAATCTTAAACATCATGATCCAATCTCAAATTCTACAACTTCTGATAAAGAAAAAACCATACGAAAGAACTCAACTCGATCAAATCAAAATACAATCAAAACTGTCTTTGGAGGTTTGGTAAGCTCAATGAATGGTCAGTTTCTTGATCCTTATCTCTACAACGCTCATCGATCATCAAAACTGACAAGACTTTTTCCTAGACTTACTATCAAACCAAAAAAAAGTAGAAGTTTCAGCACCATACGATCCAGTGCATTTAACTCACGTAGGATTTAATTCAAACACAGGAGAGTTTACAGGATTACCCAAAGAATGGCAAGTAAGATTACAAGAATCGGGGATTTCCAAACAAGAACAAGAAGCGCATCCTCAAGCTGTGAAAGATATTGTGGCGTTCTATCAAGACGCTACGAAGGGAGATGGGGAAGTTCAGTTTGATGATGTTTGGCATAAGTTTGGTCATCATCAACTTGACAATCAGAGTGATCTACCTTCTCCTAGCGAGAAGAATGGAAAAGCAATCACTTTTGAAAATCCTGTTGGTGCCTTCAATGATCATAATCATAATCCATTTAACTTTCTAATGATGTGAATTTCCTTCTTGTAGAGATCTGCACCTATTCCACCTACCAAAACGCGCTCTGAAGCTTTATCAAGAAAATCATCAACTACTCCATCACGTCAAGAATCCAGAGTAGCAAGTCCCACACCCCTCACCCGACCTACATCACTAGAACTCGCTGAAGCTACCTCGAATCCGATTCCATCACCCAGACCGCTACTAGACCGCTCCAAATCCACCAACACCCATGCCAGTCCCAGTCCAGCCAAACTGCACAACCTCCCAGCCCATCCGCACCGCGCCGCTCCCCCAACGCCTAAATCATCTTCCTCTATCATCCCATCTAAATTGGTGAAAGCTGCTTCAATGAAAGCTACGGGATCTGCACCGCTTCCTGCATCGACTTCGTCTAATCAACTTCCTCCGGCTTCTGCTGCCAGGAAAAGAGAAGCTAAGGCTCCTAAAGTTTCGGATCAAGAAATCGTTGATCGGCTTAGAGCGATCTGTACTGATGCTGATCCTACCAAACTGTATCGAAACTTGGTGAAGATCGGACAAGGGTCAGTAGACTAATGATCAAACTGGATCGAAAAACAATGAACGTTGATTGAGACTGGCTTCTTTCTTTATACAGTGCATCAGGAGGAGTTTATACAGCATATAAATTAGGTACAAACGAATCAGTAGCAATCAAACAAATGAACTTATCCCAGCAACCAAAAAAGGACTTAATCATTAACGAGATAGTTGTGATGAAATCCTCGTCCCATCCCAACATCGTAAATTTCATTGACGGATTCTTGGTGAAATCCATTGAATTATGGGTCGTTATGGAGTATATGGAAGGAGGTAGTTTAACAGATGTCGTTACGTGTAATATCATGTCTGAAGGTCAGATCTCGGCTGTTTGTAAGGAGGTGATTAATGGGTTGAATCATCTGCATGCTCACGGGGTAATTCATCGGGACATCAAGAGTGATAATGTTTTATTATCTTTAAAGGGTGATATCAAATTGAGTCAGCCTTCTTTTTTAATTTTGAAACAGAACAACAGAAGAGAACTGTTTTAATGATTTTTTTGGGATCTTTTTCTAGCCGATTTTGGTTTCTGTGCTCAGATCAATGAAGGATCTGCTAAACGAACGACTATGGTTGGAACACCTTATTGGATGGCACCAGAAGTAGTGACCCGAAAAGAGTATGGACCCAAAGTCGATATCTGGTCATTAGGAATCATGTGTATAGAAATGGTAGAAGGAGAACCACCATGTGAGCTCATCTTCCTCTTCCGTTCGCTTGACAGAGAAAACTGATTGAGTTCTTTTGGATGGAATGGTTTTTTTAGATTTGGCGGATAACCCATTAAGAGCATTGTATTTGATTGCAACTAATGGAACGCCAAAGTTGGATGAAAGTAAATATTCTAAGCTTTTGTTAGAGTTCTTGTGGGTTACTTTGGAGGTGGATTCGGAGAAAAGACCGGACGGGCATGAGCTTTTGAAACATAGGTTCTTGAAGGTTTCAGAGGACTTACGGTCCCTTGGACCTTTGATCAGGGTGCGTTCCTTTCTTTTATTTCTTTGGTAATGGGCTTGAAGTGGGGATTTGGAAATTGATTTCTTTGGTTCGGGTTGGGATCTTCTAGGCTGCTAGAGAACAGAAACGTGCTGGTTGAAGAACAATGGGATGAATCTTTCAATGAAGCTTTGGTTTTTGATCGTAGCTTTTTCATCTTCATATGGCCATCATGTTTTGTTTTTCGTTTTTTCCCATCATTAATTGTTCAATCATTCGAGTAAGGGAAAGAGGAGGAAATCATTGAAGGAGAGAAAAATAATCAAAAAATGCCTTGTATACAATTGTGTTCATTTTCTTTTCAATCCATTCTGTTTGGTTTTTATGTTGTTTTTTGTGTTTTTTGTGGTTGTCAGTTTGTGTTAGTGTGTGCTTTGATATATTCTTTTTGAAAGAAAAGAAATAGAGGGTGTAGGATTGGGTAAGATTGAGAACCTGGATCAAAAAGATGAGACTATGTAGTAAAGGAAAGGCTAGATATGTTTTGTTAGGGGCATTCAGGTTTCCTTTTTCTGAATGGTGATCTTCTTTATTTATTTTTCATAGTTTTCATTTTATGTTATTTTTGGTTTGGTTTGAATTGTATAAATTTGTTTATTTTCCTTCTTGTCTTATTAAACTTTGGTTTTCTTTATATAGTGCTTAATATGTATTACTTATGGCTTTTTAAACTGACATGAGGTTGCTAAAGGTATCAAAACAATTCTAGAGAATTGAAAGCTTGAGGTTCAAAAGTTATTCAAAGTCATATTGGATGTGGTTTGTTGGAGTTAACCTTTTGATATTCATGAGCTTAATTGATTTTGTACCACTTTTGAGCCATGGTTGTTGGTGCAGGACGTATCAGGCAGACTGGAATTGCAGCCATGTTCAAAAGGGACAACTTTTACAGAGTGTTTCCTCAAAAAGCATTTAAAAAGGTTAAAAATCACAGTAGGGATATTAGGGTGAGATTGTGAGGCTTGGGTACTTATTTTGGTGCTCAATGCTCACTAAACAAGATATTTCTTTATATTTCTTTGGTTTGTGATTGTATTTAATATTTCAAATGAAATGTAAACACAAATATAATTGAAGAAATCAAATAAAGTAAAAGAACATAGTCTGTTTGGTGATTTTCAAACAGAACTTGATCAAGGTTAGTTCCAAGTCCTGTAAGGTTCCTTTAAGAACCTTCACTGGGGGTCCAAAAACTAGTCCGGCACAACTTCTCACAAGATCAATGGACTTGGAACTTCTGTTTCTAGCACAATTTAAATGATGCTCTCTGAGGAGTCAGCAAACACAACACAATAAAAGAAACAAGAGAAATACCCAAAACGGGCTATAAAGAGAAAAAAGCTCACCTAGCTCCAGATGGTCCAAAATGATGCTCTCTGAGGAGTAAGGAACCATTCAAAGACGGGCCTGAAGAGAGAAGTATAGTCTGATATGTCTAATCCCATAGTCATATCTTATGGCCATTTGTCTACATGTGTACCCTTGCACCCTCCCTTCCTTAAAATAATTGTAACCCTGATGAAAAAAATCTTGAAGTCTACATGTAAAAAAAGAAGAGAAATTGCATAAATTGCGCCTAAAAATGAACCATGACACACCCTGAGAACAAAGGAAAAAATTGAAACATAGATTGAAACAAGGTAAAGCTCAACAGCGAAAAATTCATAAATATATCACCAAATACGTGATTTTTTTTCTTTATGAGAGAGAGTTGAGTTACAATAAGCCGGGGAGAAAAAAATCATGTCATGTTGAGTCTTGAAGTAAATTGTCATGAGTTTCATATTAGTCTTGAGTCTTGCAATGAAATATAAATTTCAAGTTTTTGCAAGAGTCCTCAGCCTTGAGGTAATATAAAACATCAATTTGTCGGTATGCAGACCTGTTATGTGTGGATAAAATTGCTTGGAACAAGGCAAGAAAGAAAAGTTTTTTTAAACTCACATTGTGGGGGTGCAAATGTGCCATTGAGGTGCACACACCCTTGTCAATTAGCCTAGCATGGCCCGGTGGCTCCAAATCCAGGACCTGAAGGGGTTCTTTTTGGTGTTGAAAAAGCCCTTTTGGGGGATTCAATAACGGACCATGTGCTTGAGCCGTTGAGTTGAGAGTGTTGAGTGTCCCTCGTCAAACTGTTATTTATGTGAAAAAAGTGCTTGCCAATAATTTCTACAGAAAAGGGTCTAAGAGAATTATTGCACTCACATTGTGGGGGTGCTAGCTCATCACAATTGATACACGCCCCCTTGCCACAGTCCCTAGCGTGCTCCATGGGCTCCCCTTGAGTCTCTCTGGGGGGTTTTCCCGCCGTAACAGGACCAAATTCATGGCCGCAATGTTGTTGATTGCTTCAGATGGTTTGGAGTGATACATCTTCAATTTTGAAATGTGAAACACAGGGTGAGAGAGGCTGTGTGGTTTCAGTTGAGGTCGGTGTAGATCTGATACGCTGTGAAGCGTAGGCAGAGCTGTGAGAGGAATAAACAAACAAAAGGGGATAAACCTCCAAGAGTTGTAACCAAAGTGCTCTTAAGCTGCCCTCAAAATTGCAACACAACCCTTTTCCAACAGTACCACCACCAAAAAAATAGCTTCTAACCTTGTGAATCCAATGTACAAGCTTTAGTTCAGCCTTAAGATTCCCCGTAAAGGTTACACAATTCAAAAACAGATGTAAACAAGCTTTTTTTAGTATGCTTGTCAATAAAGTTCCCCCAAAAACCTTCCTGCAGCAAGAGGAAAAAAGAAAAAACTTTGATTTTCCTCCCAAACCTTATTATCCAACTTCTATTGATCCCAGAACTACCCTACACACCTTGGTACCTTCAAAACTCCAGTTTCTACACCTGTAATAACCCCAAAACCACTTAACACCTCAATTTTCAAGGTTTCTGACGTAATGTTCAGAAATGATTTTTTTTTCCCAAATTTCAAAATCCCTTATAAAGGCATCTTAAACTCGTAAAAGACTTTCAAAACCCTTATAATTTGGTAGAAGGTAAGTCTTTTGTTTCAAAAGACCTTTCCTTCCCCCTTTTTCTTCTTGTTTTCTTATCCTCATTCCAATTAGTTCACTAACTAACAGCCCCCTTTCTTTTCCTTCCTTTTCTTTTCTTTTTGTTTTTTTTCTTTCTTTTTTTTCTGGATTGATTGAATAAACAAAGCAAAGGATTAAGAAAAAATGAAAAAATGAGAAATTGAATTGAATCCTCAATTTGATTGTTTTGTTCTTTTTGTCCTTTGCACACTCACTAACGTAACATACAATACAAAACTAAAAGAACCCAACTCAGATCTTATACCATTTCCTTCTCTCAACCTAAACCTATCAGTAAGTGTTTCCTTTGGTTCTCTCATCTCATTCTTCTGACCTCTTCCTAACCCTCTACTGACGCATTCATTTCTGTTTTTATTTTTTTAATTAATTATTTTTTTTTCTAGATGATTCAATTTGATTTGAATCAAATGGCCGTGGTCCGACCCTCTTGTTTCAATCCATCTGTCATTGTCTTTGCCTTGGTAGTTTCCTTTACAATTGAAATCAATTGTTCAATTGATTTCAACTGTTTTGGTAAGTTCCTCCCCTTTTTCCCTTTCTCTTCATTTTGTTTCTTTTTCCATGCTGACTTCCCTACTTCTCCTTCTGCCCATTCTAGTTCTCCTTGATTGAAAACCCTCCAATTTTGCTTTTTCCCTTCTTTTTAGTTTCTTTTTATCTTGCTTCCTTTCTTTTGATTTGTTGTCAGGGCCTGGTTATGAATGAATGAAGTAAATAAAATTAAAAAAGTAAATATAAAAAAAAGGAAAAAAATGTGAGAATTCCTGAGCCTGCCTTGTATGGCTGAGAGAGCCCCTTTTTAAAAATGGACCAAGTGAGAGAAAATAAAAATAAAAAATTGAAATAAAAATTGAAATAAGAAATTAAAACATAAAACAAGTTTTTAAAAAGAATGCCAAGAGGCCTCTTAATTTTTGTTTCCCACATCGGTAATCACCTCCCACATTCAGAACTTCTAATAATTTGTATGGGCTGTCATAACACACTCTAAGTTTGCTTGTTGATTTGAATTTCCCTCCCCCACAATTTGCTGTCTGTCAGTGCTATCAATCAAAACCTAATCCCCAATCCTGAAAGGCCTTCCCGCTCAACGCCAAAGTTGTATTGCACAGCTTGGTCTACTTTGTTGCTCCACAATTGCTGCCTCCATGTTGCCCACTCTACCCGCTGTCTCTCCATCCAGTGCTTGACATCCTGATTATCTTTGGCCAACATGTTCTGTATTGGAATGACTCAAGGAATACAACCATAGACAAAATGAAAAGGGGATACTCTAGTCAACACATTCACAGCTGGTGGTAATGATTGAAACCACTTGCTGTGTTTCTCAGCTGCGTAATGTCTCAGTATCTGAACTACGTTCTTATTTGGCCTTTCACTTCAACAATCCGCTTGTGGGCGGTACAACGTTGGCAAGCTGATTTTGACGCCCAATAATTTGTAGAGCCTAGAGGTCCAAGCCTTGTCTCAATCACCTTTGATCAATGCCGCCAGTCCAAAAATCAAAGACCATGCCTCATAAAAACTAGCAGCTGATTGTTCCACAGTGTCTCTTTGTGCAGCGGATATCAGTTGAAGAAACCCAGTCAGCCTGCAAGTGCATGGCAGAATCATATCATAACCTGATATCTTAGGGAATGGTCCAATAAAGCCAATTGCAATAGACTTCATGGGAAATTTTGGAACATTGGTACTCTGGGATTGACCCAATGGAAACTTATAGCACAGCAAGGGCTATACAGTATGTGAAAGAGGATAATCTGTAGGAATGAAACCCCTAGTACAGAAGTTGTCTTGAGACGCTTTTTCAGAGGAACTTCAACAAACTGGAATTTGTTGCTAAAGTCTCTTGATGACAGCAAAAAAAAACCAGGATTTGGGTGATAAAAAAGAAAATTAGCAGACTCGATAAGGCACCAGTAAAATAGTCTCAACACTTCTTTAGTGGTGTTCCAAATGAAGCTTATAGCTCTAATACGCTGTAGAACTGCTACACTGTGGAGCGTAGGCAGAGCCGTGAGGGGAAGAAACTAACCCAAGGGGGATAAACCTCCAGGAGTCGTAACCAAAATTTCTCTTAAGCTGCCCTCGACATTACACAAGACCGTTTTTTCCAACAGTACCACCACCAAAATAAGCTTCCAACCTTGTAAATCCAATCTACAAGCTTTAGTTCAGTCTTAAGATTCCCCAAAAAGGCCCCACAATTTAAAAACAGATGTAAACAAGCTGTTTTTGAATATATGTCCCAATAAAGGTCCCAAAAAAAACTTTCCCACAGCAAGAGAATAATGAAAAAACCTTGATTTTCCTCCGAAACCTTATTCATACAACTTCTACTTTTCCCAAAACTACCCTACACACCCTGGTACATTTGAATCCCTGCTAGTTACACCTGTAACAGCCCAAAACCCCCTTAACTACTTAAAACCTGATTTTCTGACTTATTTGGTCAGAAAACTAAAAAAATGAAAAATGAAAAATAAAAAAATAAGGCCCCTGCTATTTGCAGCCCACCCCGGGCCCATATGGGCACCGTCATCTAGCGCCCATATTTCAAAATGGGCGCTGTATTTAGCGCCCACATAGTCATATGGGCGCTATAAATCTTGCAATAGCGCCCACTTGAATATAGGCGCTATATTCTGGCGCCCATATCTCTAGGCGCTAGAATTCAGCGCCTGAACATGTTGCAAAATCAGAAAATAAAAAGAAAATGAAAGGTGGTAATTGTGGTGAATCAGGTCATGATAGAAGAAAGTGTAATGTCAAAACAATCAAATCAGATGAAGATGAAGAAGAAGACGATGAAGAAGAAGAAGAAGAAGAAGAAGAAGAAGATGATGATGATGATGAAGATGATGAAGATGAAGATGAAGATGAAGATGAAGAAAATGATTTTATTGATTCAAATGTTAATGATAGAAATGATTTCCAAGATTCAGATTCAGATGATTTAGTTGATTTTCAAGTTTCAGATTATGTGAATGATTTAAAATTAAATGATGATGAATTACATGAAACAATTGATCATCTCAATCATTTTCAAGATCCACATTTAATTCAACAATACAAGGATCAATTAATAATATTTGTTAGACCTTACATTACTGATCTCTATTATCCTTGTGGAGATGGTCATTGTGGTTTTCATGCTATAGCTCATTCACTTGGAATATTTGAGGAAAATGCAATGATTTCAATTAGGCAAGCAATGATTGCAGATTTAGATAAATTTAATTCAGAATACACAGAATATTATTGGCAGGGTGCAGGTTTAAATTCAAAAGCAAAGAAATCACTCACCAAGAAAGAACTCAAAGAAAAACAAGCACTTGCGACAGAATCATACCTTACTCTATTGACACAGAAACTCGATACAACCTCAACTGAACCGGTCATGTCTTTCTTTTGGTTTGAGTCAGTCAGTATGGGCCAGATTGTATCCAATACGTTTGGTAGACCTTTGGTGATTATTGGTACCTATCCAATGGCATTTATGACTTTCTTTCCATTTTCTTGCAGAAGAACCTTGGCCAACTCTCCTCCAATTGTTCTGGGATTTGTGAACACAAATCATTGGGTTTCTCTCTCTTTTTCTTCTCATTCCCCTTCACCTTTTCCAAATACTTCTCAGTATACCACACATCAGAGATGGGAGAAAGTGGTGGGAAGAAATGCTGCTAGTTGGAAAAAGGGCGATTTTATGAACAGTTGCTTTGATCTTTGGGATGAAAAGATGGTGGAATGGGAAGCATCTCAGGATAAGAAAGAAGTTACGGAAAGAGTTACTACCAGGAGTTCAAAAAAAAGAATGTCCATTTGTACTGATTTGAGTTGATTTTGTATTTTCTTTATCTTTGCAAAGTGTTGGATTTGATTTTCACTTGGTTCAATTTTATAAGTTTTTTTGGATTGGATCCCTTTGCCTTGTGAAATTTAGCGCGCACTTGGTCCATAAAGTCTGGAACAGTTGAGCTGTCCAGGAAATGAGCACGTAAAAATGGCGCCCATATCAGTTGAAGTCATATGGGCGCTACTTTTTAGCTCCCATATTGTAGGCGCCTTGAAAAAGCGCCTACACATCACATACTTTTTGTAGGCGCTATAATTCAGCGCCTACATTATGGGCGCTAAATTATAGCGCCCATATGGGGAACTGTACATATGGGCACTACTTTTTAGCGCCCATAATGCAGGCGCTGAATTATAGTGCCCATATGTACATTCCCCCATATGGGCGCTATAATTTAGCACCCATATTGGGGCATAGGCACCGTAATTTAGCGCCCATGTGCAGGTAGGCGCCACAATTCAGCGCCCATGTGGGTAGATGCTATATGGGCGCTAAATTGTGGCGCCTATGTCCCAATATGGGCGCTAAATTATAGCGCCCATATGGGCCCGGGGTGGGCGGCAAATAGCAGGGGCCTAAAAATTATACACAACACTTTTGACATATCACTCAAACCCATCAATAGTGACCACATAGAGATCATAGCAGAGTTGAATTTCATCTCATCAAAAATCCATTTTCATCACAAAATTGTAAAAATGGTAGGAGAGCTGCCCCAGATCACTCTGATTCCATATATGTTCACGGTTTATGTCTAGCACTATTTGTCTTTGAGATATTGAGCGTGCAAAAAGAAAACCCCAGCTAAACAAAACGGTTCTCTAAATAACTTTAAGGGCCCGTTTGGTACGGATTATGAAAGTTCATACCTTTGAAAGGTACAAACTTTCCGGGCTGGGAAAGTTGATTTGCATTTTAAGTTGACTTTTAATCAAAAGTCAACTTAAAGTTACATATAACTTTAATTTTGTTTGGCGGTCAACAGCGGAAAAGTCTGTTGACCGTTCATGTTTCCACTTAATTTTTTGAATTGTTCATCTTCTCATCATCACACCTTGAACCATCACACCTCAGTACTGTCATCATTAGACAAAAGTTCACATTAAAATCATGATGTTGGACAAAAAAGAACATTCTGAATTTCAGTCTGTTGCTGGCAAAGCTGAGTCATACTTTTTTTTGTAAAATCAAATGCAAGTTTCCAAGATGAGTGTATTTGTTTGAATCTCAAGGGATCTGTGGTACATGAATTGAGTTGGGTTTCAAGAATTTACAAGTTTTGTTTTTGAGATTGAGTGATTTTGGTTTGAGTGGGAAGTTTGATTTCTACATGCATTTTTTAGTAGTACTCTCTCTCTTTCCCTTGAAAGAAATCAAAGAAGAGGAGTTTAAATGGAATCAATAGCAGTGAAGCTCATGATTCAACCGAAGTTTTAATGAGTTCACATTTAATCAAATCATCCAAACTGATTCAACAACATTCACCAGGTTTATCTGCTTGTTTATTAAACAAAGCAATTGATTTGAATCAAATTGAAGTCAAAAGAGTAGTACAATATGGAGAGGGAGAGGAAGGAGAAGAGAAAGAGAAAGGAAAGTTGAGTGGAAGGTATGAAGAATGTGGATTAGGTCAATTGAAACTGACTTGGATGGGTAAGGAGATGAAGTTATTGATCATTTGTGATCATCGTGATGATTGAGATTGGAAAGGAATTGATGAGAGAAAAAAAAAGGAAAGGATTGAATAAAGTAAAAGGAGAGAGGATGGAAGACCGATTGAAGATTCAAATTCAAATCAAAGACGTTTCCAGAAAAAAGTTGATTTCTGGTCAAATAAGGAGCTCTTGAGCTCTTGATTTTAAGTAGCTAAATAAGCTATTTATGGTACCCATAAGTAGCTTTCAAAAGTTCCGAAAATATTTTACCAGACGGATTTTTTGAAATTCGACTTTTGAACGTCAAATTTCACAAAAAGTAGCTTAAATTAAGCCGTGCCAAACAAGCCCTAAATCTTGCTTATGAACTTTGAATGTTCTTGATTTTTTTGAACTTTCCTGGTCATTGTGCATCTTTTCATAGGCTACAACAATATTGTCTCTTTACTCCTTCTATGTTTAATAAAAAGTTGGTCGTTCATCAAGAATTGACACGTTAAGGATTTTTACCAATTTTTCAAATTTTGAATTGTTATTTCAATTTGAGCACAAGATAAAAGGTATTGAGACACACTTATGCTTTATGGTGACTATAAAAAACATATCCTGAGATCTTGATACAAAAATAAATAAATCAAAAGAAACCTGGGGCACCAGAGTATTCACACATGGTCCCCCACCACACTACTGACTCAGCCTACAATGTTTGACTGCACAGATCGGACGGGTATATTTAATTGGACCCTTATAATAATTATAAGGGTTTGCTCTTATGTCTGCAAAATGGCCTGAAAGCTTTGAAAAAAAAACGCAAGGTTCCTTCCCAAACCAGATACCCACCATGAAGACCCCTTCCTTTATGAAGCAAAACCAAGACCCTTTTATTTTATTAGAGTCTTTTTGAACACCCTTATAATTTGATCCAACACCCTTATAATTCAATCCAACACCCTTATAATTTAAGTCCAACACCCTTATACATTGCTACCTAAGCCAACCCTTATAATCTGCATTCACACATGTATAAGACACTATACCTTATAAAGACTGCATTCACACATAAAGACACATTTGTAGTTGATTTCTAACTTCATACGCTCTACTCTTCATACAGACGTCAGTCCTTGAGAACTGCATCTCCAGGAAGAGGCGAGAGTACAAAAGGAGAAAAAAGTTCAACAAAGTTGAACAAATCATTTGAACAAGGGATGAACCTCAGAAGATCGTAGCAACAAGGCTACTCTACTGCTTACAGTACCCCGCTCTGATTCAAGTCGTCTGCAAAGGATTTACCCCCGCACATATTTTCAATATGAATGCAACTTCAAGCACCAAGTCTTTCCACTTGATACCTGCTTATCGCTTATGATGGTTTACAGGCAAAGCCTCATTTTTTTTTTCTCGGAGACGCGCCTCAAATGGTTTTCAAGCCATCTGAATTTTCCTTGTGGGTAGAATAAGCTTGAACATTTGATCTCGTCTTAGAACCCTGGGGCATTCTAATATCAAAATGTTGCTTCTTACGTCCAAGGATGAGTTAAATTAGGGAAACTCTCATCCCGCGGCTCCAAGGGGGAATCAACCCTTAGAGCTGCCTGTTCCAAAGGCTGACGACTCAGGACTTTTACCTGGTAAACTCCCTTTCCACAGCGCGTGGTGCTGCCATAGACTTTACAGTCCCTCGGCCAGTTGTACTAATGACATAGGACGGGTATGAGCGGGTTTGACACATCATACCCTCCCAATGCGTTTGTTGCAATTGGTGTAGCATGGAGATCCTCAATCGCCTTTTGGTATAAACCAAAAGTTGACTTCAGAAGTCGCGCTACGGGGACAAATCCATACAACGCCATATTTTACGGCTGAATACCGGTTATGTTACCATAGCCATGTCGCCACAGATAGATGAACCTTTCTCGAGGCTTCATCTTCCGCAGAATTTGATTCAGACTTCCCACGATAGGCCCAGAGGCAGAGCAATTGCCTCCTAATAGGTAAGTGGCTACTTTTCTGTCTTTTTCATTGATTTCGCCCGCTGTACGTACTTCGTTGGTGCGACGTAGTTTTGTGATAATGGTTCCAATATGCTCTTCTCTTTGTTTTTCAAGAGCCTTACAGCTTAGAAGAATGTGTGTGGTTTCATCTTCAATGACATCATTTGTCTGTCTGGTTTGGCGACAGAGTGGGCACCCATGTTTGCCTATTTCAATTGCTGCAAAACTCAAGGAGTTGGTATTTTCCCAAGCGGCATATGCAGCCGTGAGTACTCCCAATCTAGCCTTGAGGAGCGTTAGTACCCCATCTCGCAGGTAGGGATAGCGCAGAGCAGCTTTGTGAAAATTGCAAGTTAATCCATATTCATGTTGTTCATAATCCATTTGTGATGTTGGACCTTGAAGTTTCTTTGGGGCCATTTCTTTTTCCCATTGGTATGCCTTTACAGCAATCATTTCATTTTGTATTGCTCCTGCGGCATCATTATTGCCCTGAATGTTTATCCAAGTGCTGGGTATTGTTTTTGGGTATTCTTTAGCTTGGGCCTTTAGGCCTTTAATGACCATGGGTGGAATGGTCAGATCGTTGAATTCATCTTCAGGTGTTTGTGGAGGTGCCTTTTTCTTTGGTTTGTAAACTGCGGAAATGGCGTATCCGGTTTGAGACTGGGTTATTGACACCCAAGTTTTCTTTTTGCCTGCTTGTATTCGGCTAGTTAATATTTCAGATGCATCCGTAGCCATAGATGCGGATTTAGAGTGTATGCGGTGTAGAACTCCTACGCTGTGGAGCGTAGGCAGAGCTGTGAGGGGAAGAAACAAACCCAAGGGGGATAAACCTCCAAGAGTTGTAACTAAAGTGCTGTTAAGCTGCCCTCGAAATACACAAAACCCTTTTTTTCCAACAATACCACCACCAAATTAAGCTTCCAACCTTGTTAATCCAACCTACAAGCTTTAGCTCAGTCTTAAGATTCCCCGTAAAGGTCCCGTAATTCAAAAACAGATGTAAACAAGCTGTTTTTTACTATACGTCCCAATAAGGTCCAAAAAAGACTTTCCCGCAGCAAGAGAAAAAAATAAAAAACCTTGATTTTCCTCCAAAACCTTGTTCTCCAAATTCTACTTTTCCCAAAACTACCCTACACGTCCTACTACCTTCAAAACCCACTTAGTTACACCTGTAACTGCCTGAAACCTCCTTACTACCTTAATTTTTGAGGTTTCTGACTTAACTTGTCAGAAACTCAAAAAATCCGAAATTTGAAAAAAATAAAAAAATAAAAAAATTCCCCCCAACTCCAAATTCCTTTATAATTTTTAAATTTACCGTTATAAGGGTTCTGATACCCTTATAACACTCGATAACCAACGTAAGTCTTTTCTTTCAAGACTTTTCCTTTTTTTTCTTTTCTTTCCCTTCCCTATCCTTTCTCTTCTTTTATATCCTTACTAACTCTCTTTTTTCCCTTTTCACTTTTATTCTTTCTTTTCCTTCTCCTTAGATGCCTACTCGATTCGATTTGACTCGAGGCCAAGATGAAAAAGAAAAAAAGAAAATCTCCCTACGGTTACGAACGAACGAACGAACTGTTTGTTCGCTTTTTATGCTCGGATCCACTCTTTGACCTAAACCTACAAGTAAGTCCTTTTTGCTCTTCTCATCTCGTTCTTCTAGCCTCTTCTGATCTCTATACTGATGTTTCATCTTTTGTTTTATTTTTATTTTTTCTTTCTTTTATTTTGTTTCTAGATTGTTCTAGTCAAATCGATTCGATCCACTCGAATTGGACACCGTGGACCGACCGATGCCGTGTCCACCCTTCCGCCACTGTCACCGCCTCGTTATCGCCTCGTTGGTTCCCTTTACAATCAAAATCGATCGTTCGATCGATTTTGACCAGTTAGGTAAGTTTTTTATCTCTTTTCATTTCTTTCTTCTTTTTGTTTCTTCTGCCATGCTGACCACCTTCTTCTTCTTTTGATTAAAACCCTAAAATTCGATTTTTTTCCTTTTTTTGATTTTTCTTTTTCAATTTTAATTTTAATAATTACTTATTTTTTTCTTCTATTCTTTTGTAGATAGTTGTTAGGGCTATGACCCTGGTTGTTTAATGAAATTAAATATATATATTTTTAAATGAAAAAATGCGAAAATTGAGCCTTGTGATTGATGATGAGAGAGATCCCTGGAGCCAAGTGAGAGGAAAAGAATTAAAATTAAAATAAAATGAAAAAAATAATTTTGAATTTATTTCTATAAAAGAGTGCCCCAATTGCCTCATAAATTTAGATTTCCACAGCGGTATCTGGCCGCTGCACATGCTGCTGCCACTGATGGGACACCAAGTTCCCAAGAGAGGCGGACGGGGCAGATGGTTTTGCAGCTCCGCCCTTCGCCAATTGCGAGGAAAAGTGCCTTGTCAACTTCCTTTTGTATGAGAGATGTTCGTGTTTGATTCATCCCAAACCATTCGCCGCCATATAGGGCTGCGGATAAGACATATGTCTTGATGAGAAACGCTTTCTCTGCTATGGTGCGCTTTTTGTCCTGTAGCAGACATGCTTGCTGTGCAACTTTTCTTTTCACCTTTTGTGCTAGAATGGTGGCGTATTTAAGTTCAGCATTGTAACCAATGCCAAGAGAGTCATCTAGTTCAATTCCTAGATATTTATATGAAGATTGTGCATATACTTTGCCATCTGTAAGGTTAAAGTGATCCTTAGTGTCATTAGGATATGTGGTGGGATCGCCATAGGTGTTTAAGAAAGCTGTGCGCTTTTCAGGGTCTTTTTCACCATACATGACCACTGCACATTTGGCGTGTCCAATTTTAAGGGTTTTCCATTTCTCAACCCATTCTGATATGATTTGACAGCCCTTGTTGAGATCCTCAAGGTTGTCAAAGAAAGCTGCAGCGTCATCTGCATATAGTTTACCCTTGTCGTAGTAGGGCTTTTTTGTGATTCCGGGTATGGTAATACCGGATAAATGGTGGAAAAGGTCATTCACAAAAATGATAAAGAGGAGTGGTGATAAGGGGCATCCTTCTTTTGTGCCAATGCTCATTTGGTATGGTTCTGAGAGTTCAGTCCCGACTTTCATTCGGAATGTACTTGCACGATATGTGTTATAGATAAAGTTGACAAGCATGTTGGGTATACCCAGATGCTGTAGTTTTTTGTATAGTGCCTCGTGGGGGACACTTGGGAACGCTTTTTGAAAGTCAATGTACAAGACATATGTGGGTTTGTCAATGTTTGCACGTCTACGGACGGCTTCTGTAAGGCAGAGGAATTGTGCTATTCCTTCTTCTTCTCGTCTAAACCCACCTTGGTCTGGGGTAAAGAAGTGATTTTCATTGAGGCCAGTGGTGATGCGCTCTTCAACGATGGTCATGAGTAATTTCATGAAAGATGTAGATAGGGTTATTCCCCGTCTGTTGGTGAGGTCTATTGGGTCTTTGCCTGGTTTGCTGAGTGATATGACAATATTTTTCAGATCCAAACTTGGAGGAGGAATGTTGCTGTACAACATCTCACCGAGTATGGCACGTAGTTGTATGCCTGCTGGGGTTTTCAGCTCGTCTTGGACCATGTCCTTGATAGGGACTGGTAGATAAACGTGATCAAGGGGATCATAGAAGCGTCCTGCCCCTGTCTTTATGATGGGGCAGTGTGGGTCTGGTCGGGTTTTGACTGGTTTGACAAGCTCGCGGGTATCCCATTCCCATGCATCTGCAACATTGTTTTCAATGATGGAGACCAGTGATTTGGCCTGTGGGTGTTCAGGAGTTTCCCATTGTAAGACGGAAAGTTTGGGTCTCTTTTTGTGAATCTTTTTATCTTTCTTTGCAGGATTTGCGCCCGCAAATTGTGCGCGTTCAAGTCTGAGTATTTCCTTGAAAATCATGGGTGGGATGTTATCTTCACCTCGTGCTGCATTTTTGTTTATTCGGCTGCATGCCTTTAAGAGCTCCTGTGGTGTAATAGGATCATCAATAAACATTTCCTTGATGGGTTTGTCATCACAGGTAACATTGTCCCAGAAATCTGGATCAG
Source organism: Melampsora americana (assembly GCA_022264835.1). NCBI lineage: Eukaryota > Fungi > Basidiomycota > Pucciniomycetes > Pucciniales > Melampsoraceae > Melampsora > Melampsora americana. Next base: position 5,531 of record JAIFHY010000164.1, on the reverse strand, counting down.
TAGAAACCCCAGTGGTGTCCTGGGCCAATTGGCTAAAGTGTTCAAATTCAGCTTTTGCAATGTCTTTGCTGGTGATACATAGTTTCCCGTTTTTGTCTTTACAGGGCATTGGATGGCTTTGTCGTTTGCCAAGATGGTCTGGAAGTGCAGCTTTTATGGCTGCATGAAAGTCTAACATTTCATTTTCTACAAGGTATTTGTTAGTACGTGCCGCTTTTTGAGTTTCTTTGGCAGTCTCAAATTTTTTAATGGCTTTTTGTGCAAGTCTTGCGGCTTTATCCGCATAGTTGGACCTTTTTGTCAGTTCATTGAGGTCAGAGCCCTTGTTGATGGCTTTTTGGTAGTCAGTTTGGGTTCTCCTGGCTTTCTTAATTAGGTTTGCCACAGTGCGTGGAAAGTGTGTTGATCTGGAAGGGTTAACAAATTTGATTGCCCCCCATTTGGTTGCTGCTTCAACAAGATTTGATTGCCAAGCCTCACGTCTTTTTTCAATTCCCCCCAGTTCCATAGGGAAAGATGTCCATGAGGAATCCGTTAGGATGTCCGTTGCATGTCCTTTTAAGGCTTTGAGGTCCCATCTCATTTGGACTGGGACAGGTTTGATATACTGTTTTCGTATCTTCATACTTATGGCGGCATGGTCACTGGCGCCTTTATATTGTATAGACATATGTCTATTAACTTTGGTTTTGCACGTCAGGTCCTGAAGTGCGGGGGAGATGACCCAATTCACTTGGTCTTCCTCTCTTTGGAAGTCTGGTCAAGTTTGACCCGCTGCATTCTTTGATGCACATGCGCCCTCCGGTGTTTTGGAGAGCAGCCTGGGCTAGGCTTTTGGTGGTCATGTTAAAGGCTCCACCAATGGCAATCTTACAATTGGGATCATCATCCAATAGTTTGTTGACTCTTTCCCAGATAGGTTTGATCTGAGTTCTTCGTTGCTTCCTATTGTTGGAGCCAGATTGTAGGTATACTCCAAAGATGTGCCATAAGCTGTCAGGCTCAAGGTTAGTGACCACCAGATGTTGTATTCTGGGATCATCCATTGGCTTTTCATATGCGCCAATATCATCTCGGACCATCATACATAGTCCATAAAAGTGTGGTTCTGCTGGGTGAGAGAATGTACGGTAGCCTTGTATCTTTGGCTCATATCGCATTCCTGTGCGCCGGTGTTCACCAACCACAATGACTCCCGCTGTGACTTGCGACGCCAGGGATTCAAGTATTGAGGCTTTCTTGTTGAAACCTTGTGCATTCCAAGCAAGCAGTGAGGTGAACCCTGCTGGTTTTGTACTTTCCTTTGCCGGTTTGGGCTCAGGCTTTTTGAAATCGGGAAGCTCATCCCGGTACGCTTTGTATAAGTTGGCACGCCATTTGTTAATGTTGAAGCAATTAATGTTGGATTGACCCCTTTTCCAAGGCCTCTTTGTAGTCCGGCAGTATATGACGGGTGTTTTGTGGCGTCGTTCTTCACTTGTAAGTTGTAGCATTTTTGCAAATCCTATTGCGATGTTGGGTGTAACACATATATCAAATGCGGGTTGTTGAAAGGGGTTGCTTCTTTTTTCAACACTTATGACTTCTTTGCATTGTGCTGCGGTAAGTCTATGTCTTAAGACTGTCCACACGTCTACACGTGAACAGGTACCTGTGTTGTTGAGTGTGATTCTCACAGAGTTGCGGATGTTGTTTTCAATGACCGCTTGTTTGAGTGCCCTTTGGCATGTACTAGGAGGAATGATGGGTTTATCCTTTTTGTGTATTGCAGTTTTCACTATGTCTGCATATGAGTGTGATGCGTGCACACTATTATTTTGCAGAGTATTTGTGTATTCCTGCAAAGGTTCATGGTCATTGTCTTCAGTGTTGGCAAAGTTGACTGTGCGCTTTCTCCCATTGGATATGTGTGTGGGAAGTTGTTGGTGTGTGGTAGCAACTGTAGTAGTTGTTTTAGATATTAACTTTGCGTAAAGTTCTTGCCGTGTAAGCATTCTTTCATCGTGAGGCCCTCGAGGTTGAGGTGCGGGTGGCGCCATTGTTGAAGCAGGTTGTATTGGTGTCATTCCTGAGGACTCAGCAATAGGTTGGTTTGCTGTGTCTGTAGTTGCATCAGGTTGTGCTTCATCTGCGTGACGGATGATTTTTCCAATGTCACTTTGAATATAAGGTCTTTTGGTTTTACCTTTTTGATTTTTCTGCATTCATAGTGCGTATCTATTCTTTGTTGTTTACGTGCTGCAATGTCTTTAGCACTTTTCCTTTTCTCACGGCGTTCTCGCATTTCTTTACCAGTTAATTTTTTGGTATTCAGAGTGGAGCGGTAGGTTCTTCCGCCCCTTATAAGGATGTCCTCTTTGGGTCAAGGTTTAGGTTTTTGAAACAGGTTAGTTGGTTCTGTTAAAGTATCAATGGGTGTTGTTGATTTGAGGCCATTCTGGGTGTTAGAATGAGTTTGAATTCCGCCAGTCATGATCCTTCTCCCTGGGGAGCCAAAGAAAGATCAACCCCCAAAGTAACTTTATTGACCAACACATCCTCCTTCAGAGAGCAAGGAGTGTCAGTTTCCGCACTAGCATTAGTACCAGAACTGCCCTGAGACGGCGCAGCAGGTCCTGGCGGAGGTAATTCATTGTACAAGTTCAGTCCCTCCACAACTGACAGGGAGCCGGGGCTCATCTCACCCAATCCCGGACAACTTAAGTGTACGGGTGTATCCATCATAGTTGCATTTGAGTTTCAAGAGTACAAAGCCCTCCCAAGTGGCTGTGTAATGCGGGGTCTTTACATTACAGTCAAGGTTTTGAGTACCTTTGAGTCTGGGACGTGTGGTGGGGTCTTCAACTGATCCATGTCTCTGTGTTTTACTTAGATCAAACATCAAGTGGTAGTGTAATTGATTTCTCTTTTGTGTGTTAGTTTCATTTTTACGCTTTTATGTCAAGTGTGTACTTTTGGGCAGTACATCATGTCTGATTACTTCACATAAGTCCTTTGGTCAGGTAACCAGCTGCGCATTCACCATTTTGTGAGGCCATTTTTGTGTGGTCTGTATGTAGTTATTACATATATATATTCTTCTGATACTAGCACACGGCAACATATATAGACTCATCTGTGGATGGGTATGTACTTGATGTTGTGGTGTGATAAGTCAAACTTCATCAGATGTAGTGGAAAATGATTTATTGGTGTACAAGGTTGTGTACCCAGTTTTACGTCAAGTTGTGAAGACCTACTCACACTTTGTACATTTATTTTTGTAGAGTTATGTTCTCTCAACTTATGAGTATGGTGCGGATAATGTTTTCAGACGCATTTATAGACAAAGATTTTATTGTGTAAGTCAATTTCTTAATGTGGTTTTTTCCTTTGAAGATGTTTTAGAGTTACTATTGTCAAGTCATCATGAGTTTTTTAGGTGATCAAGGTATTATTACCGAATTCATAATCAAATTCTTATTTAAACTTTAATGTTAATGTTAAGTGTGATCTCAATCGAATTCTTATCTTAGCTCATTTGTGTTTTGATTTTTGATTATAATAATCTTTTTTATTTTAAGGTTTTGTTTCTCATAGTGGCAAGGTTTCTTATTACGCATCAAGCGGCAGGGAGCTTATATTTCAAGCAGCACAAACAAAAGCACATATGGATTAAGTGAGACACTGAAGGTACAAAATAAAGAGAAGGTACAACAATTTTTTTTGTATTTTATAAGGAAATTATAGAATAATTTTTTTTGGAGTCAGAGGAAAAGACATAAGGTCGCACACATATTCAAGGTAAAAAAAAGAAATATTTTGTTTTAGAAACATGTCTAAGTGATGAGGTCTTATTTGAGGTAGGTGAGGTACTTAAGTCAGAGTGAATCTTTATTCAAAAGCACACAATTGTTTTGAATAAAAGGTAGGTTGGTGTTGGTGAGCGGTTATGCTGTTTGATAACCCTATGATTATTGATAGGAAAAGCATATATATTAGTATGAGTTGGATACTAAGAGGGAAGGAAGGCAATATTATAACTTACTTTAGATCGTTCTGATCAAGATTCATATTTTAATCTTGTCGAGTAAATTTGGAAGCTTTGGTGATCTTTTTGGTCGCATTGACTGGAATAGAGGAGGATTGGTCGTCATCCAAATCCGGGGTGGATTTGCTGTTGTACGAACTTTCGATCGATTGGATCAACTCGTCACGGATGGTTAGGTAAGTGCATTTGATGCGGTGAGAGGCGTCATAAGAGGAAGTGCCACATATGGCACAAGAGGGTATAAAGCGCCACTGAGAGAGAATGGTGCAATGCTTGTACTCGTTACCTTTCTTGATCCAAGGTGTCATGGGTAAGTATTCGTTGGATTTCAAAAGTAAATCGAACCATTGGAAGGCGACCGATCTGAGGAAGGTTACCTCAAAGATCCTAGCACCGGAAAAGGTGTGAGTTGGAGTCGAATGTGGTTCGCTGATATTGGTGATACTGAGGCGATCGTTGGAGCTATGAGCTCTTAAACTCTGGTAAACTTCGTCCGAGATAGGACGGTTGCGTAAGTGAAAGGGAAGGCCGGAGACGGCAACATAGGCTAGACATCACCGGGGTAAGTTTGGAGATGGGTTCAAGGTTGAATACAAGGATGCTGGTGCGAGCTGAAGCGGATAAGGATACATAGACACCTCGATCAAGTCGTGTGTTGCATCGGAAGTTATCCTTGACTCGAGTGGACTTGAAGCGGATTAAGAAGAACTTGGATGAACCAGCCCCAATGATTGGCTCGACGTGGTTAACTAGATGTGACGTCGTTACCTTGATGATTTTGTAATCGCTGAGCTTGCGAGTATCTTGCATTACGGTTACCATGGCCCATAACGAACTGTCAGATTCGGAGGTATGACATTCCGAGTACAAGTTCCACCAGAGTTGTAGGTCAAACGGGAGATTTGCAGTAGGGGCAAGCCCTGGACGTTGTGGCTCGCATAAAGGGTTGACGGTGACAAGCTTGAGTTCACCAGGTCATGGGTAGGCAGAAATTTGCATGCTTGATGGGCCATCAAGGTTAAGATGGCCCCCAGTGATCTCGGTTCCTGACGAGTCGATTACCTCAGGTTGAACCTCCTTCTTGAGGTGATCGTTGTTGGTCTCGATTTCTAAGTCTTCTTCGTCTTCGTCTTCCGAAGAGGAGGATTCGGTCTTGTCGGGTTTAGGCAAGATGGGAGGGCAGAACATGGTGGTAAGGGGAGCCAAGCCGGATTTTTTGATGGCTGGTGGGCTGGTTGCTGTGGTCTGAGATGGTGGATCGGTCGCCATCACTTCGTCTTCAGCGGTGAGCATGGACACTTGGGAGGAGTTAGCCGGGGTTAAGGAGGTGGTGGAGAGTTCCGATGTGAGTTTCGGTCGTTTGATACCCTTAGACAAGCGTCGATCCTGAGTAGGGGTGACTTGATCCTTATGCTTTTTGCTAGCACTCGATCTGCTCTTCTTAGACGAACTCTTATTCGAAGAAGGAGTGATGGGTGCCATCTACGAAATATAACATCAA